>PYAF01002151.1:170128-195760 GCA_007407185.1 Glycine tomentella | reverse complement strand
TCCTCATTCTCCATGCTTCTCCACGTGAATGACAAGCTCAAAGGGAAGGAATACAAATTTTTCTTCCTTTCATGCTACATGTGGTCATTTTTGATGATGAATAAAAATCTAGTTTCAATATGGTATTTTCTTAAAAAGAAATCCAAGTTAATTTGAATTCTTTTATCTAAAGAAAATTTTGAATATTAGAATTCTAGATATTCCTAAGAATTTATCCCAATGATAGTTTAAATTAATCCCAAGCAGTCTTATACAGGGCAATACATAAACCTTTCATTCTAGACTACATCCTTATCTTATTTTTGATTGGTCTATACTTCTTCTGACCATCAAAATTACTAAACCATTTTATTAAGTAGGTCTATTCATCCTATAACTAAGAGAAAATTCTATAGATTTTATGTACCATTTTTTCATATTTTTCTGATGCTTGAGTTTTCTTGAATACAACCTCAAAGTTGTCATCTTCCAAAATTTGTAGAAATTTTATTCTAGAGTTGTGTCACAAAATATGTTAATACTTAGTCAGCTAAGTGTATTTTATAATTTCATCAAGTTTCTACAAAATTTCTAAAGTTATTTGAGCATTTTTGGCTTAGGGGCTTTCTGGTAATTATGCCATTCAACCTAGGGGTATTTTGGTTATTTTCAAAAATGTCTAAGGGCATTTTTGAAATTTTTATCTTAAGGGTTTTCTAGTAATTTCTACATTATGGAAAGAGCGATATAGTTATTTTTCTCTAAACATACTTGTATCCAACTATCATCACATTTTTATAATTTTGGGGATGTTACACATCCCTCTCCGATGAGGCTTCGCGTCAGTCTATGTGTTCGCTCTTCAACCTCCGAACAATTTGTAGAGTACTTATCCATCGTCGATGAGATCATCCACTGGATGGAGCAATTCTCGATCGCGCTGCCATTCTCTACCGCGAGACGTACCGTCCATCTGCCATGCCTCCCTTTCCTCCACAGCCCATCTGCCATGCCTCCCTCTCCTCCATCGTCGTAGATGTTGGATGGTCAACAAGGCTCATCTCTCAAACCAGATATGAACTTGATTGTGGATGATGTCAGGTTCAACCTCGTCTACAAGGCCCACCAACGCCCCCATTTCCATCAAGAAACTCAAATTTGAAATCTATCTATTTATTATCTATTATCTTTTATTCTATCACTCTTAATAAAAGAAGATTTTGCCTTTTCACATGTCAGAAACTTTTAGATATGACCTATGTGAAAGAAACTTTCAATCCAATGATATATTTTAAAATATTATTCAATTGAAAATTAGAATGATGTAATTTGATATCTCCTCATTATAATATTATATATTAATTATGCACTATATTAGATATGCCTTTGTCTAATATTATATTATGCTTTTTTATGACTTATTAATCAATTATGTCTATTATGATTTTTTATTTTTAAATAATATGAATCAATGATTTAATTTTATGGTAAAAATCACAAATATCTCTTATGAGAAACAATGTTGTTCAAGACTAGTATGAGCAACAAAATACTCCTTGAGTATTTCACACAAATGTTTAACAAAGATTTAATAATATTATAAGTTACAATATATATTTTATGATAGAGATCACAAATATCATTTAAAAGATAATCTTTCTCAAGATTATTGTGAACATTATTGTAAATGACAAAACTCTTTTTCTTTGAATATTTAATACTATTACATACTCTAAAGATATAATAATACTTTTATGTACTTTAAATACTATAAAATAATTGTAAATAATTTCATAAATACATATTAGTGATCTTTTTAGTGGATAAGGATAAAATGTATATACGCAACCTTAAAAAAGGACAAAGTACAAAATTTGGATGGAAGTGAAGATGAAAATAGCGACTGACAACAACATACACAAAGAGGGTTTTCATTTTATTATGTTCATACTGACCATAAAATGTGCAAAAACAACCAAGTCACCAATTCGCGCTAGTTACAAGTCGTGATAATGAGTCTCTGTTAATCAATAATTTTAATTTCCAATTTCGGTAAAATAAGTCAAATAATACATAGTGTCCATTGATAAACGACTATCAAAGTCTAAGAAAATTGTTAAATTGATTATTTTTAATTGAAAAAATGCTAAACTTGCGAACTAAATTCACCAATCATAACTTAAACCAAAATGACCCATGGTACTACTATCACAATAACCATTTAGAATAGTTTACTTTGAACAAATTAATAATTCTACAAATTAGCTTAACCGGTACTTTAAAATACAATATAGAAAAAAGAAATGAGGCCCAATGCTGCCAAAATTAAAACAACTTAGGTGCACCTAAAGAAAAGGCAAATGCACATGGTTAAGAAATGAGTGAGGTTGAGCATTTAAGACATTGTTAGAATACTTGAAAACATAATGTCATAGAGAGCACAAATTGGCATAACTTGGTAGTTTGGTGTCATCAAAACATACACCATGTAATCAGTTTAATTTACCCTTAAATTTCATTTCATACGTAAAGACACTTAAGGAACAAGAATGTCCAAAGAAAAACTCGAAATGAAATGTAGCAATATTATCTAAAAAGACTGAAAGCAACATAAACATTGAGCATGTCTAATACACAAAAGACATTCAGTCTTGAATCAAAATTTGAACATAATCTGTTAACATCTCTAACAAAACCCAAAAACCTCAATATGCTTATAACATTTTCAAATCATGGTGCAACCACAATGCGTCCAGCCACTTGGTCAAGATCCCGTCGGCCACTGGAAGAGATTTTCCCGCCACTGAAATGATGATGGATAAATGCTAAAAAAATTACCAAAGAGAATCAATGTAACAATTAACAAAGCAAATATTAATATTAGACAGAAGCTACTGCACAATATATATATTCAAGTGAACAAATTAATTTTGATTTCGATCGAAACCAACTTATCTATAGCTATGATTATACCTATAAAACAGTAGGAGGTTAACAAATTAAAGGAGAGCTTACCCCTTGGTGTCCAGTTCAATGATGTTCATGTTCTGAAACTGTTGAAGAATGTGACGAGTAATGGCACCATTGCTCTTGCAAAAATGAGGAGGGCAACTACCATTCCTCTTGCTCTCACCATAACTCCTCTGAAAGGCACTGCAACGCTCGTTTTACTATCTTGTATTTTATTGATTTTGAATGAAAATTTCTTCTCCACTTGCTTTAAAATTATCTTAGTTATAAATTTCACGAAAAATCCTTTTCTTCTTACTTAAAATAATTCATGCAAAAGGTATTAACTTCGCTTATTACCCTTTTTATAAAGAAATTGTTTTATTCTATAAAATCTCTTTTTCTTCTTTTCCTAGATTGATTCTAAACGAATTAATTATCATCAAACGTTTTTAAATTCAAAACAAAATAATATACTGTACAAAGTACAGTTTAACATAATACAGTCTAAAATACAGACCAACAGACTAATCCAAAGTCTAGTACAAATTACATATTATCAGAGTAAACACAAAAATGCAAACTACAAGCAATCCAAGCTTCCTTATCACATCTTCTTCATAACCATCTATTGCTTAGGCTTCACTGTTTCTCTGCTCGCCCAAATAAATTGGGGTCATCACAGGTGTCAACTACAGACACAAAATAGGGTAAGTTTATGATAAACATAGTTCAAGTCACATAGTATTTATAGCATACAGATAATCATACAACATACTCATTATGCGATGCATGCTCATCTTCTTTATATGATGCATGAATCTTTCTCAAATTCTCATCAATTGGTACCATAGTCAAGATAGCCCCACTTTCTCTCTGTGGCATAGAACTTATCCATTCAGTCAGGGTAGGTCAGTGTTGCAATAGGAAGGTCACCTCCACCCATATGATCATCATGGTGGTGTGGTCCTCACTGCCACTACCTCCCCAGCTCAGACTCCTTTTGTCTGAACGCATGGACTCAGTTAAGCAATCTGACACACCTCCTCTTGAGGTAAATAACACGGACTAGCCCCCACCAGACATATGCAGATGAAATATGCATAAATGAATTTCTTCTTATCTCATGTTTAATCTTTAATATTACTCGTCACTTTATATCTCATATGCTCAAATTTTCAACATGGAACTAACACAGAGTTCAACATGTAAAACTTCTTCCACAAATCACATAACTTTATAAAAGCACTCAAGCATACAACCATAGTTCAACTCCATAAATTTCTCAAAGACAAGTCAAAATACACCAAAACTCAAGCACTTGTTTAAACCAACAATTCTTAAACTATCTTTATCATCAAGCTTTATAAGAACTCATGAAATCCATAAATATTCATAACACAAATATTCCAAATCAAAACAATACTTAAACCATCTTTGTCTCTTTAAAACATTTTATCAAACAGATGGTGTGCTTTCATAGAAACACTCAACAACACAGAGAATAATACATAATTTTTACTTAAGTACTCAACCATGAAAATATAATTCAAATCCAACAACTTCTTATATATATATTTCACAAGATTCAAACACTTATTCAAACAAATTGTCACTTAAATAAAGTAACACTTAAACTATATTTAGCATAAACTCCCCTATACATACCTTTGTTCTTCCTTCTTAAAAACTTGATAACTTCTTCCTAACAGCCCTTAGATCCCACGTGAACTTCAAGATGCTAGGATTTGTGTTATACTTTTACTCTTTGAAAGTGGAAGGGTGAAAAAATGTAGAATTTTGAAAATGATAGGATGAAAGGGATTTGAAATGGATTTGCACGTATACTCCTTGGCCAAGCTTGATTTTTTTGGTTCATTCACTCCTTTATATAGGGTTGAAGGAATGCCTTTGCCATGAAAATATCTCTTAGGTCATTATGACCTTGCTTTCCAAATGGACCAATGGCAAGTGTCCATGCTTTTCATCCATCCAAGTGTCCCTTTTCTTGAATTTTCTCAAGATTTCTTCATTCTTCTTGATGGTACACGTGCCATAGCTTGCTTGGAGAGCAAACTTCACCAATTTCCTTCTTCTTCACGTGGAGTAGCCAAGCTTTAAGGGAATTTCGTGCTTTTCTTCATTTCTTGAATTTTCCCAAAACCCATTTTAGTAAAATATTGATTATGGATTCGTTAACCGTTGGATCTCCTTAAAATTTTAAAGGTATACTCCTATCTTACATATATAACTTTTGACCGTTGGGATTGTTGAAATAATGTCTAGAGCTGTCCACGTGTTCTACCAAAGGAGACAAGAGAAGATTTACTTCAAAAAAATCTTCTTAAGCTAATCTTACACCATACAAGTGTCTTGACACTTGTTTCCATCCCATGGCTCCCTTTACAAGTGGCTTATCTTGAAATTTCTTGCCTCTTTCACTCCATTTATTCACGTGGACTTGCAGGCTTAAGGGAAAGAATGTAATATTTCTTTAAAACTTCAAAGTTGTTACTTTGTAAATTCCATAGAAATTTTATTCTAAGGTGCCTTGTCCCAAAATATCTTAATAATCTGCTATCTAAGAGTATTCTTATAATTTCATTAGGTTCTCACAGAATCCCTAAGAATATCTGATCATTTCGAGACTGAAGGGTATTATAGTAAACTCATCTTTCATCCTAGGGGCATAATTGTCATTTCTATCACAAAAATATTTATTCAAAATATCTAAGGGTGTTCTTGTTATTTCCAAAATATTCAAGGGCATTTATGTAAGTTTCCATTCTAAAATATCTTTCTAAAATATCTAGGGCATTTTTGTAATTTTTAAAAATATCTAGAGGCACTATCGTCCTTTTATCCTCAAGGGCATTTTTGTCATTTCTACTCTTCGGTAAGGGCAATGTTTTTCCCCAAACATTTTTATAATGCCTCTAATTAACCTTTCATCCAAATAAATAGACCATTAATTCTCCTATAACCTAAGACTAATATTTGACTATAATTCTGAAATTTTGGGGTGTTACAGGCACCAACACCAAGTCCTCCTCTCAAGTAGATCTTTCTAGCCATGGAAGCTGAGGTTGTTCAAAATGTGAATTAAGCACACAAAACACATCAACATATCATTGCAAATTCCAACAAGAAACAATTACAAAGGCTTCCTTCGTAGTTCCAATTCTTCACACATTCCAGACAAAAAATGTACAAGTAACCAGGCAACACAAGGAAAATACACACCCCCAAAGAAAAACGAAAGAAACTCACTAGCTCTGACATAGTACTAGTCAGGATCATAAGGAGCCAACTCCTTAAATCTTGCAGTTTTCACAATATCAGTCCACTCTGGTAGCTCCATTTGTTTAGAACAAACAAAAAGAAATGAACTCAACAAATCATGATTCCATTGTGTTGGATACACAAAAGAATCATGATTCCCTTTTGTATTTGGCACAACAAAAATGAAACTATATTTCTATTATAGTATAGGGATTGAAAAAGAATCAAAGATAAACAAATTTTCATTGTATAAAATATACAACAAAAATATATTTTTGTTGTAGTATATTGGGGTGTGAAAAAAATTGAAACGAAATGTTTTCATAACAACAAAAGCGTATTATGTTTTTATTTTTTTAACCCCCATATACTACAAGGGAAATATGTTTCCATTGTATATTTTATACAATAGAAACATATTTTTATTGAAATGGCATTTTGGGAAAAAATTGATGCAATGCAAAGTGAGAATAGCTATTTGTTGGTGAGAATAGCAATTCCTTTTTATATTTATTTGTTATGTTCTCATTTTCCATTGTCAACATTTTGTTATCAAAAGGGTATACATAGTAAATTCTCAAATAACAAAACTAAAAATGAAAAAAGTATTTTAAAAAAATAAGATTTCTAACATAATGGTGAATAATATGTACAAGTAACCGTCAATGATTAAGAAAATACATTAAAAAACATAGTAGGAAATTAGAAAACACAAGTGACAACCTAATTATATGTGAGATTTTTCCATTTCAAGTGTTAGAAGGTTTTTAAATGTATGATCATCATTGCAGCTACTACAATTAGTATTTATGAAGTATACGAAACTAATTAGGAAAAAGACCACCAATTCCACCATTCTGTGAAAAAAAAGAGACGAACTTTAATCATATATTGTGTTATAACTTTTGAAATGAATAGTGGTTAAATGACAAAAATTTAATAGTCAATGTAATGTTGAGAACAATGAAAGGGGATAATAGGAATGATGTTAAATAATGAAGATATATAATAGATTAAGCATGATTTACCTATTTCAAATTTTGAAAGACTTCTTTGTAAACTGTGTTTGTAGCCACATTAGAGACATGTCCTTCATTGTCACATAAGAGTCTCTAAACCAGCTCGTGAAGTAACTCTTGAAATATATAACTATCCAAGTGAAAAAACAAGTTGGGGAAGATAAATGCCATAATTTTGAAGAGATTGTCTTTGACTTTTATTTATAGTCATAACAAATGAGAAGACAACTAAAACTATTTATGTTGAAATTCGAAAGGAATTTTGGAATCAGATTAACTCTTGAAATGGTAACATATAGCTACCCAAGCGAAAAAACAAGCTGGGGAAGATAAATGCCATCATTTTGAAGAGATTGTCTTTGACTCTTATTTATAGTCATAACAAATAAGAAGACAACAAAAACTATTTATGTTGAAATTTGAAAGGAATTTTGGAATCAGATAAATTAGCAAGTGACAATCTTGGAATATAAAACTTATAGCAAATATTGCTTTTTGATATGACTTTGCCTTAAGCACATAACTGCCCATTTGGGTGATTATAAGGCAAGTACCATTGCATAATAATCCCGAAGATTGATCAATATTTCTATGATTACATCAACCTTTAGTTTTAAATTATGACTTGGAAGTACTGAAAAAGTAATCGTGTTTAGAAATTCAGGAGTGTGAATATCATGTGACCTATCAATATTTTCATTCATTGAACAAGGAGTACCAAAGCTTAAGTATTAAGTAAGTTTTTGTCTCACCGGAAATGGGGAAATATAATTGTTCAAAATGTCAACAATCTTGGTAAGTGCTAAAATTGCTCTATTTTGAAAGACTGAAGAATCATTTAAATTTTTCAATAATGATGGATAAGTGCTTTCAACAATATAAGTAATAGGGACACCTAAATTCTTTATTAGCATATCATTTGATATTTGAATGCCAACCTTTCCACCATTGGTTTCTCTAATGCTTTCATCCCCAATACTCAATATCTAATATAAGAATTGCATTATTTCATTGATAGTGGAACTTGAAGGTGTAGTTTAGAATCTTGTATTTTTAGTTAATATTAAAACTTGACAAAATTGTCAAAGGTATGATGAACTGATGCTATGTGTACAATTTGTTGTCTTGTAACCTTTGGAATGATGGGAAGAATTTGCCTAAAATCACTCCCTAAGGCAACAACTTCTTGTTCAAAAGGAAAATTTAAACTATTAACATCAAAGAATCGAAAAAAATCCTTAAAAGTCTTTTCAACAACTTTGACATGGTGTTTATAAGTCATTGGAGATTTATTCCATATGATAAGTTGTGACTTGACTATAGTCAAAAGGCTTCCTTGCTTACCATTGCAAGTAAAATCCACATTAACATTTATTGGAACGACAAATCTTGAATGTGTCATCCTATCACTCAAACTCAACAATTTTGTTATTCCACTTGAGGCAACAATAAGAAAAATTTGTCACTTTGATCTAATTGCAGTTGAGATTGTTCTCCAAATGAAGCTTTTACATGTTCCACCATATCCATAAAGAAAGAAAAGGACACCATGATTTTTATTGACATGGATGTAACACCCTGAGAATCTACAACTTTTATTTATCGTTTTGTTGTGTGTTGTGTGCTATAGAGACATTTTGGTAATTATGTGATTTTGAGCCTTAATAAAATTAACTTAATTGTAATTAAAAGTATTGATGATGTAAGTTTAAGAAAATTTATTATTGTAAATTAATAAATATTTTCTTGATTATTTTAGTAATTTGAGACTAGAAAGTTCATTTTAGGCTATAATTAAATAATTCCTAGGGTATGTGACCTATGAAATTAAACATGACAAGATAAGTGGGTAGACTATGGGTTTATTCTTATGATGTATCAATTATTTCATGTGACTTAATTATGATACGTATTCATTTTGAATGATGTAATGTGACTTAAGCATCAGATTATCCAACACTTTAGGTGCACACTGTCCTATGCAGAAATTTGCAGGAGTAGGAGTCACAAAGAGAGTTTTTGAAATTGAAAAGACACTTTTTGAAGCTTCAAACATTCATGTTGGTAACTACTGAATTAAGGTGGCTTCTAGGGTGCAATAGCTCTTGCACCAATGCAAGAGTTTTCGTAGGTGTTAGATTCGTTAGTATTAATATGGACGATTGAGATAAGTTAGGGGTAAAGGTTGTAGTAGGTTATTGATAAATTTTTTTAAAATAAAAAATAAATCACCTTAATTGCACAAGTAATATTTTTTTTTTTATAAAAAAATTGTTCCTATATATCATCAAAGTGTTCCACAGATGGAGACTTAGTCTTTGTTGCTAAACACACCCCTGCGAAGGCAAATCCCTGTTCCACCTCCCAATGGTGGCCTCCTCCTTTGTAACCACCATGGCAGCGCCCACAACAGAGCTCCTTTGTTTTTCCTTGACTATCTAGAGTCCTAATGGAAGGGGACAAATTTGTTTTCGTCCTGTGACGGGGAATTATTTCGAATGTAGCTACAAACTCAAAGTTTTAGGCACTCTGCTGATTAGGCATTTTTAGTATAGTATTTTTCTATTCTTTCTTAGCTTATTTGACTTCTCTTAGATTCTTATTTTCTCACTTTAACTCAGTTTTGGTCTTAGGCAAATAATTGAGCTTAATTGATAATTGTAGCTTATTTTCGGATTTTGTGCTTACTTGACCTACTTCCTTGTGTAGGATCTATAGGATTCTACAGAACTTCAAATGGAGTGTATGAGTAGCCCTTGGAAAGCTAAGGAAAAGAGATACAATTTTGTCAGAGATAAGCGTGGGTTAATTCTACTAGTTGAGGGTCAATTTAGGATTAAAAGTCAGAACCTCTGCACTTGAGTTTTGGGCTACGAGTTTGGGTTTTGATTGATGTAATTAACATAACTAGTTAGTTTAGATGGGCCTAATCAGAGCCCATCCCTTCATTCTGTTCAATCACTATATATTAGTGTAGCTAGGAGTTATTTAAAAACACACAAAAAAAAAAACAAAATTTCTAGCTTCTTGTGCAAGTTTTCAGAATTAAAATCTTTTCTCTCTTTTTCTCTCAATTGTTCTTCATTGTGCTTTAGTTTTCTTCTTCCTTTCTTCTTTGTTATTCTATTTTTCTGACACAAATTTTGTGGCTCTTCCACTGATGATGATCATGGAAGACTAAACAATCAATCAATCCATGGATCCAGTCCAAGCAAGGAGAATTTGAGTTCTGGTTTGGTATTCTAATTTCTGTGTGAATGTTCATCTTCTTCTTCAATCCTCTTTTTGATTTTCATGATTATGAATATATTTAGGATTGAAAACAAATTAGATTATAGATTTATTTCCTAATTTTGAATTTTAATCATAGATTGTTTGGATGATATTTCAATCCGATTTGTGATTTCAATTGATTTATGAGTTAATTCGATTGAACTGCTTCTAATGATACTAAATGAACCTTCATAATATGATCATTATCTGAGAACTATGATAATTTGCATTGCTTGGTTTGGTGAATTGGATTGATATTCTTGAATATGTTTTACAACATCTTTTATCAATTATGTTAGTTTATGCATTTTTCTTTAATTCTTGTTTGTATTTTTGCAATTTTTGTTCACTATTTGCAAAATGTTTGATAAACCTCCTACTGTTTATAAGTGGATTAAGTCAGAAACCAAATTGGACTGTATATCCGAGTCGACCTTGGTTAATCTTGTGCTATAGAATTATCTTAGTTTTATTTTTTTGTAATGATTTGACAATTGTTATCAAAATTGGCATCGTTGCCGGGGATACAGTTTATTGTGTGCCAACTTTAATTTACTCACAATTAAATAATAGTATAGGTACAATTGATATTAGTGTAGTGTAATTGCATCTGTCTACAAAAAGAAAATTGTTTCTAGAGAATAGATAGATAGATATAAATAGATATAGATAGAAGATAAATATAGATAAAAAAATCAAAAATCAAAAAATAATTTTTAGACATTTACTATGCTAATTTTTTATTTTTATTTTCTTTATATTTATTATTATCATTATTATTATATATTATTTTAAAAAAATAAAAAACAAAAAAAAAATTCAAAAATCAAAAATGATTTTTAGACATTTACTATGGTGTTTGAATTGTTTTTAAAAAAATTGTTTGGGGCTTCATTTTCTATATCATTTAAGCAAATATTGTGAATAGTATTCTGGTAGAGTAGTTGTTTGTTATTTCTGTGATTTCTGTCACTGACGAGTTGAACTGTGCATGAATAGGTCCAAACCAGGTAACTTGCATTCATATGATCTTGAGATAGATAGGACATTTCATAACTTGAGCAGAGATAATAGAAGTTTATTTCTGGATAATAAGTGCATTTTGAGCATTCTGTTTCTGATTTTGAACATTATGAGTCTGAAATTGTTGTTGATACAATGGATGACAACAATCGAACTCTTAAAGAATTGGCTACACCTGATGTTGTTTATCAACCTTGGTGTATTTAATATCCTGAGACAGAAGTCAGTCATGAGCTAAAATCTAGACTAATCCATTTGCTTCCAAAGTTTCATGGTCTTGCAGGTAAAGATCCACATAAAAATCTTAAGGAGTTTCATATAATGTGTTCTACCATGCAATCACATAACATTCATGAGGAAAATGTGAAGATGAAGACATTTCCATTCTCTCTGGATAGTGTGGCGAAGGACTGGTTGTACCTTCAACCAGATCCTATCAACACTTAGACAAATATGAAGAGAATATTTTTAAAGAAATTCTTCCCAGCATCCAAAACAACATCCATCCGAAAAAAATCTGTGGTATAAAGCAGCTACCCGAAGAGACATTATGTGAGTATTGGGAGAGGTTCAACAAGTTTTATGCTACCTATCCTCACCATCAAGTCAGTTAGCAATTATTGATCTAGTATTTTTATGAAGGGTTGATGTTAATGGATAAAAATATGATTGATGTAGCTAGTGGAGGTGCTTTAATGGACAAAACTCCCATTGCTGCAAGGCAATTGATTTCCAACATGGCAGTAAATTACCAATAATTTGGTACTAGAGTAGTTGCATCATCCAAGGCTGCTACAAATGAAGTTTCTGTGGTTGCTGATAACCAGAGGTTGGAGAATAAACTGACAGAATTAACACACTTTGTGAGACAACTTGTCATTGGTCAACAACAGAATGTGATGGTAGCCAATCAACCAAGGTTGTGTGTGACGACCCGTCTTGTAGCTACGATATCATCACTATAAACATTTAATTTTCATTTTTTAAATGAAAACTCCATTATTTTGATTGTGAAAATGAGACTAAATTTTTCGTGATAATACATTCATTAAAAAATGCACACATACGTAAATAAATACACACATATATACATATATATAAATATATTATACATATAAATATCATTCATATGTCAGAACATAATTCAGTTTTTACATATGAATATGAGCTTGTGATTACATGTCGGATCAAATAAAAACAAGGACCCAACTAATAAAGAGTTGATAATAAAACACAACTCTCTTCCAAAATAAATTCCAACATTGTCACGTTGGCTTGGCAGCTCCAGTAAAAGAATCTCTCTCTCCAATATCACCTACTAATGATCATCTGCTCCCACGAACGAAGGTTCGTGATCATCACAAATACCAACCACGCAGTACAAAATTGCAAGGGTGAGTTTACTATACAAAATCAACAAGCACTAAACAACAACGATTAGTAAGAAAACAATAATGATAACCATAAAAAAATCCCAATATAATCCACACAATAAATAACCATTCAAACAACACGAATGCATGAATGAAATTCCAATGTGCACATGGACTTCTACATATCGTACTGTATGTAGGTACATCTCGTGCTGGATGTCTAGCTACGGTCGTCTTATGCAAACCATTTATTCCATTTTTTTGCACGTGGTCTCTATATCTCGTACTGGATGTAGTATTGGATCCTGTTTCGCAAATCTTATACTAGACTCGAAAACATGGATCAATATATATACATATATATATATATATATATATATATCATCACATCAAATCCATCATTCTTATCAATAATACCATCTATGAGCAAATACATACAACCTCATGAAATTTTTTTCATCACAACATACCACATGTATGGCTCAACGACCATACATCATTCAATCAAAAATCATGTCATCTCAATGTCATTAGCAACATCAACATCATTTTATTTCAACATCATCAACCCAATCACATTATCCTATTTCAACATCATCATCATAATCATCAATATCATCTCATTCATTCACAATCCATATTACCATGAGACTGGTATTTTTAGGAAAATTCTAAATTAAAGAGGATGACTTCAATATAGAAAACACACTTTTATGCCCATTTAAAAATTTAATGAAGAATTAAATAGGAGAACGTATTATAAAATTTTGGGCAAAGTCTCCTCTGTAATTAAGACTTTTCCCAAAAATCCAATCAACAACAACAACAACATCATTCATAGTTTTATTCACCAATCACAAATTCATCGCATCCCATTAGTTTAAAACATAACTTTTCTTGAAAACCAGCACACAACAGGGACATACATGTATCTCCATAATTGGGGTCTCTGACCCCCAACTATGATATCAAAACTATAACCAAATAATAAACTCCCCTTAACTATCTATATCCCTTTGATAGCTCCTTGTAACATTGTTTTGATATCTCTCAAGTTCACGTACTTTGGTCCAAACGCAAAGCTCTAGATATACCAAATCGAAGATAATTTAGTATAGATTCTCACTATATATGATTCGGGTCTTCCTATAACCTGTGATAATCTACAAGTTATTAAATTCCAATCTTTTAGTATGTTAAACTAGACTTCCTAAGCTTTCTAACAAGGTATTACATTCGTCAATTGGAGTTCTAAAACTCTAGCTATAACATTTTAATAACAACACTCCAAGGCTACCAACAAGCTCAAAATTCTACACTGACATCTCTTAGTATTTTTGTGACGACAAGCAGTACAAATCTAGATTTAGTTGAATTTTTTATATTTTATAGTTAACATCTAGATCTATAATTCCATATATCATACACCTTATTTGAGTAATAAATGAGAGAGAAATAAAGTTTTTAAAACTGATGGCAATAGCTATTTGGGTGAGGACAGTTTCAGACAACTTAGATTCAAATAAATTATGGGCACAATTCACTACTCAGTTTGGTCTCATATTTTAGAAACAAATAGAGGACATCCTAATATTTAAAATGAGTGGTCAAACACCTCATTTGGTTAAGTACAGAGGGAGATATAAAATTTTAAAAACAATCTAAAAATTCAGCTTAAAACCATACGAATTTCAACATCAATACTCACCTCAATATTTGGCTGGAATAATTCAAGAGCTTGAGGAGTAAATTTTCCATCTTCTAATAAAAGATTCTGAATGAAGAAATGATATGTAAACTTGGTGAAGGGCTACAGTTTGAGTGAGAAGAAGAGAAGAGAAAATGAAAGAGAGAAAAATGGAGTGTATGGCCATGAGTTTTGAAAGTGAGGAAGCATTTACAAGTGCAGATTTTTAATCTAAGGTAGTATATATATATATATATATATATATATATATATAATGGAATATAGTTAGGATGTAAAGAAACTGGTTAGAATGAAACTTAGTTAGTCTTTATTTTGGTTCTAATGTAACTAAGTCATCATGACCTAAAAATATTTTAATCTTATGCATTAAATATATCCTTATCTAATAAAAAAGTTAAGATTCCTTTCATAAATGTTTAAGTTCCACGTGCAATGCTTCCTAAGAGGCTTGATTTTTCTTGCTTCATTCACATATTGGCTTCACATATACAATACACACACATACAACTAGACTTCCATTTGCATCTCATTTTGGTTTTTGCTCAAAATCAAGTATACATTCACATGTGGCTGCACCTAGTTTCAATGTTTATACTACTTGTACTTTATGTTTTTTTTCAATAGATGTGATAGCTACTAAGGTGTCATTACCTCCTAAAATCTTAAGCCTCTGTCCAATAGTCCATATGGCTTAGGATTTATTTCTTTTCTTAAATTAACTAATCATAACCAACCCTATTTTAAGCACTTCTAAACTTGCCACTTGGATCCATTTGCTTCTATCCTATCCTTCTTGTACAACCATCACATGCGTTTCTCATATGATAATTTTTCTCATCATATCATCACATGGTCTGAAACTATAGCTCATGATAGCTTTAGATATTCATGCGATTTTCCTTCATTTTTATTGCAAGGTTTATTTGCTTGCATTTATTATATTGAGTAGTAAAATTTAGAAACTTATCTTCTGGCATACCTAATCATAAATTTTTGGCTAGTAGGTAATGCTAGTTTTCTTGTGATGTTTGTCTGTTCCTAAGGATATTTTCGTAATTTGCCATCCCAGGGGCATTTCTATAATTTCTTCAAGTTTCCACAAAATATCTAAGGCAAAATATCTAAGGGTATTTTGATAATTTTAATCTTAAGGGTATTATGGTAATTTGTCATTCACTCCAGGGGTATGATTGTAATTTTCACTTCAAAATATCTAACCAAAATATCTAAGGGCATTATTGTAATTTTTCTCAAGGGCATTTTTGTAATTTTCACTTCATGGGTAATATGGTAATTCATACATCAAGGAAAAGGGTATGGTCATTCTCCTTCAAACATTTTTGTAATATATCTTTTTATCTCTAATTAATATTTCACACAAATAATTCAAACATATATTTTCAATTATCGAAATTTCAGGGTGTTACATTGTGTGGTATCTGCTGTGCGCCTGATCATCCAACATATACATGTCCTACTCTCCATGAAACAGAATAGACTGTTGAAGTTTCTGTCATACAACATGGACAACCATTCAGACCTCAACAACACCAATATAATCCATACTCCTGTTTGGAGAGATCACCCGAACTTGAGGTATGGTCCTGGTCCACAATAACAACAACAAACACAACAACTAAGCCATTCAAACAACAACAATATCAAAACCCACAGCAAATACCAAGCTCCCCCATTCAGACAACAACAACAATTACAACAATATGCACCTACACCTGCACAACCTGTGCAGAGCAGATCTGGACCTTCCTTGGAGGACTTGATGAAGCAAATGACAACAAACAACATTCAATTTCAAGAGAATGTGAGTGCTACCATTCAAAACTTGTAGACTCAGATTAGACAGTTAGCTACAATTGTGAACCAGATGCAGCAAAAAGGTTCTAGCAACATTCCAGCACAACCAATTATTAATTCAAAGAACATAAGTGTTATAACCTTGAGAAGTGGCAAAGAGATTCCAAATTCAACAGATGTTGGTGCCAAAACAGATCATGCATCAAAATAGATTCCTCTACCTTTTCCTTCTAGATCCATTCATGCAAAGAAAGTGAAGCTTGATTCTGATCTTCTTCCCATGCTCTAGTGAGGCACTTCAAGATTTTGATGTTCAATTCTTCAGTATCAAATGTCTTCTCGAGTCCCAAGAGATGATTCACTATATGTGTGAATCTTGTTTGGAGTTGAGAGACGCTTTCATTTTGATTCATCTTGAACATCTCATATTCATGTATTAATGAGTGCTTTCTTGATCTCCTCACTTCTTCAGTCCCTTCATGGGTGATCTCTAGCATTTCCTACATCTCTTTGGCACTTATACATCTAACGGTCCTGAAGAATTCATCAGAAGAGAGAGTAGAAGTTATCATGTTCTTTGCTTTAAAATCATACTGAACAATCCTCTTTTCATCATCATTCATCTCATCCCACTCCTTGGGAATCATGTTATTATCAACTACTTTGATGAGCACCCTAGGACCTTTTTCTATTGCATTCCATGCTCCTGGATCATTGGATTGAATAAAGATCTTCATCCTATTTTTCCAAAAACTGAAATTCTCCCCCTCAAACAAAGGAGGTCTGTTTAAGGATGCACCTTCCTTGAAGGTTATTTGTGAAGTGTTCATTTTTTGAAAGTGATCTTGAGTACCTTACAAGACCTAGCTCTTGATGCCAATTGTAAAATATGGGAACACTTCACACTTAACCAAGAGGGGGGGGGGGGGGGGGGTGAATTGATTAGGTTTGGTAATTCAAAATTTTCTTGAACAAAATCAGAGTTTTTCCCTTTTGGATCTTTATCACTTTTAGAAACCAAGAACCTTTATTCAATTTAATGCTAAACCAAAGATATGCAATAGCTCAAGAACTTTGATGATAACTAAAACTTACAATCAAGAATAACAAAATATGATCAATATAAAGAATATAAACAACACACAAAGATTTATATTGGTTCACTTCAAACACTATGAAGCTACATCCAGTTTTCTTCCACTCAACACTAGAATGGAGTTCCACTATTGCAAATATCAGTTCTTACAAGTTATTACTAAGTCTCTCTTTATCAACCCTAGATAAAGTTCATAAATCTAAAATACTATTAGATTCTTAGAGACAACCCACTGAGAACACTACTCAGTAAATCCCCTAGAGAAACCCTATCTCTAGATTACAAGCAAGAAACCCATTTACAATAGACAGACAAACACAGAATTCAAAACAGAATTACAACTTCAAAGACTAAGGAAAGAAGTCACCTGACGATCCAATGAATAATATGCATATGAATGATTTCACCAGGTTAAAGAAAGAATACAAGCTCAGAACATCACTTTCCTCAAGCTTTGAAAAAGAATTTCTTGCTTCACTAATCACTTAACAACCCTTAAGAATTTTTGTGAATGCAAGAACTCAATGAACCCAGAAAAACCACTAAAAGAATGTTTAGAAAGCCTTAGAATGCTCAGAGTACGAATTGATCAAGTTGCAAAATAAGCTGAGTGAGGGTTCTATTTATAACAAGCTTTTCTAACCGTCAGTAATCGATTAAACGCACTCAACAATCGATTATTTCATTTATGTAATCGATTAAACCAAGCAAGTAATCGATTAAAGAGTTCTATAAAAATCTGGGTTCAAGTAACGAACAGAATAATCGATTATTTCGATACGTAATCGATTAAAACATGAAGCTTTATAACCATGAATTAAACTATGTAATCGATTACAGCTTCTGGTAATCGATTAATGCAGGAAGCTTCATAATCATGAAATGGACAGAGTAATCGAATACAAATTCTGGTAATCGATTAAAAGTAGCAAGATGTGTAAAGCATAGGCATATGATGTAATTGATTACAATATGTGGTAATCGATTAAGACAGAGAGATGATATTTCCTGGTAAGCCTATATAATCGATTACAGCTTAATGGTAATCGATTAAAATGATCAACAAAGCAGTTTATATGTAAGCTAAGGTAGATTAATCGATTAAACCGACATGTAATCGATTACATTGTTCTTGAAAAGTTTTCCAGAAAGCACACCCATTTCATGTTATGGAAAGGTCTGCAACTAGATTGTTGATTAAGGAGTTGCTTTTGATTTTCTTTTTGTAAATTTCTATCAAGAAAAACAATGTACTAGGTTGTTCATTGCCAACAAACTATGATGTTATCTATTTTTACTATATTGAAATATCATCACAGTGGATGCAAAGGGCATGTGTCTAACTATCCTACAACGTACCAATTTAGTTGTTGTCTCATAATAGAGTTATATGGACTCTATGCGATCACATTTTATGTGTACTATGAAATAGATGATGGGACTCACCAAACCAAGAGGGGGTGAATTGGTTTTAAAATCAAATCAAAATAAAAATAGAGTTTTTAAAAACTTTTGCTTCACATTGATCATATCACAACTTTTTGTTTAAAACCAATATTGAATCAATCACCTATACAGAATATCCTTTTGTTAAAGAGCACCAATTTTAAAAACCTTTGAACCTTAGCAAATTGATAAAGAATGGAACAGAGAGAGATAGGATTCAAGAGAAGATAAACAATAAGATTTATACTGGTTCTGTCTTTATTTCTAGAGAAGCTACTTCAGTTATCTAATTCAACCTGAATTAGATTTTCACTATGCAATGTGAGTTTTACAAGTAATCACAATCAATTTCAAATTCTACCCAGAAAATGAAACCAAGGCACCAAACCCAGGGTCCTTTGTGAATCTACGCCTAAGAGAAACCTACCCTCATCTTCAAACTAGAAACACCTATTCTAGCATGTTGTAAAGACTCATGCACATGTAGCAACAATATGTATAAACATATGAAAATAGAGTCAAGGAGAGATACAACCTTTATATTCAAATGCAAGAACCAAAGGCTTGATTTAATGGATCTCTCTTGATCTCAAATGATGTTTACAGCTTACTTTAACCTTTCAAAGCTTCTAGAAACGAAAACTGAAGTTTGTAGTTATGAAAGCTCATTCCAAATCATTGTTGAAAGTGAGAACCCAAGGTGGCTATATATAGAGAAACCAGTTATAACTGCCTGTAATTGATTAAATTTGCAATGTAATCGATTATCTCAAAGAAGTAATCAATTAGATTCTCATTTTAATCGATTAAAGTCTTCTTCCCCAAACCTGGAAAGCATTCAAGAATAATGTAATCGATTAGATTCTTGATTTAATTTATTAAAGTGTTCTTGATCACTTTTGTGAAAACTTTCAAGAACGATGTAATCAATTACTATATCCTCGTAAATGATTAAAGCAGAGACCTAAGAAAATAGACATGGTCTCAAAAGAATTGTGTAACCGATTACGGATATATGGTAATCGATTAAACTAGAACGAAGATCTCTCTGGAAGCTTCTCAAAAGACTTGTGTAATTGATAATAGATATATGGTAATTGATTAAAACAGAGAGTTATGCACTGAAGATGTTTATTACCTTAGAAACAATATTCCTACTTCTATATGATGATGCATGATGTACATACAAATAGATTAAGACTAAAAAGCAACAATCAATACAAATGCCACTCAATAAGGAGTTGGGCATGCAAAAAGACAAAACTCTTCTAAGCTTGATCTTCATGTTGCTCCCCCTATCTCTTACATACTATTGTGTCTTGATTTAACAAAGTTGCCCGAGTCTCTCATTCTACGTAGATGGTGTAAGTGGGCAAAGTAAGAAAGTTCTCGGAGTTTTCTTCTTGGATCCACTTATTGGGATTCTAAAGCGATAGCAAGATATGCTTCCATGGTCCACATGTCATGTGAACTATGTGACTACGCACATTGTGATGTCCAAGACTATGAGAAAATGATGGATATCTTAATTGGTCAAATTAATAGATTGAAGTTCTAGCATTGTTAAGGTGGTCCTCATAATGAAAATGAAGATATTGGTGACCCTCATAATGAAGATGTTACAGACCAACATGATATACTTGATCTGTTTCTTATTCGAAGCAAAGCCTACGATCCATGCACAACTACTGATGGGGGTAGTGATAACAATTATCGAATCGTTACAAAACAAATAAAACTAGGATAATTCTGTAGTACAGGAATAACATAGGTCGTCTTAGAGATACGATTCAATTTGATTCCGACTTTAATTCACAGATAAACAACAAGGGGACTTTGAACAAATGGTTTGCAGACACTAAGTGAAAAATTGCTAAAAAATTCAAATAGAGATTGCAAAAAATGCAGAAAAATGCAGAAATTGATAAAAGATGTTGTGAAACATATTCAAGAGCATCAATGCAATTCTCCAAACCAAGCAATTTGAATTATCATAGTTCTACAGATAATGTTCTTATTTGAAAGTTTAGTCAATGTCATTAGAAGTAGTTCAATCGAATTAACTCCTAAATCAATTGAAATCACAAACCAAATTGAAATATCATCCAAACAATCTATGACTAAATTTCAAAATTAGGAAATGAATTCATAACCTAATCCGTTTTCAATCCTAAGCACATTCATAATCATTGAAGAAGAAAATGAACATTCACACAGACATTGAAATACTAAACCATAACTCAAATTCTCCTTGCCTGGACTGAATTGTTGGATATAGGGGGAACAACTTGAAGAATGAAGCCTGTGACTTAGAAGATTGTTTTGAGCTTTTCACATGCCTTGAAGATTGAAATCCAAATCCAAGTGTATGAGAAGCAAATCTGTTGATCCTTGCATTTGCATGCATATAATCATTTACATGCTTAAGTGTTCTTATCAAAGCATCAAAGCTATTTCGAAAAAGATCTAAATGGGTAAAGTTTTTGGAAAAATGTAATTTCACTGTTTTAATTGATTACCCATAAGATTAATCGATTATTTAGCTCATGTTCAAAACTGGAAAAACTTTGATGAACAGTTTAATCGATTACATCATGGATTAATCGATTATTTGGCTTGTGTTTACAACTGGAAAAGCTTTAATGTACATATTAATCAATTACGCATTTCTAGTAATCGATTACATAGTATAATTCAAAAGTAAGACATTACTGCTTTAATCGATGACCATTTATTGTAATGATTGCACAAGCTATCTTGAAAATCATGTTTTCACTAATTTAATCGATTACCATAATTTGTAATCGATTATATAGGCTATTTTGAAAAAGCTTGCTTTACTGCCTTAATCGATTACGAAAGATTGTAATCGATTACACAAGAGGCTTCTGTTATAAAACTTCATTGCGTTAATCGATATACAACTCAGTTTAATCGATTATCTTGTTCGTGGTGAAACCCAGAATTCAGCCTTGAACACTTTAATCGATTAAGTGGTAATTTCATCGATTACATGAGTCGTTTTAATCGATTATTGGGCACGTTTAATAATTACAGGTTGTCACAAAACTTTGTTATAAATAGAAAGAAGGCTCAGCTTGAAACTTAACTTGAATACTTCAAAATTTCTAAATACACACAAGCCTTCACAAAGTTCTAAAGTGTTTTTCTGGGTTTACTTACTTCTTGTCCAAACTCTTTAATCTTCATGGGTATTGAATGATTTCTTGGGAAAGATATTTCTAAAGAGTAAAGGAGAGCATGTTCTGAAAATCTATTTCTGCATTCAACCTTGATTGGTAACTCATATGCATTCATATTCATTGGATCATCAGGATGTTTCTCTCCTTATTCTTTGAGTGTAATTTCATTTTTATAATTTCTGTTATTTGGAGCTATTGTAAAGGGTTCTTTGAAGCTTGTTCTGGAGTAGTGTTCTCTAGGGAAGAACAGAGTAGTGTTCTCTAGGGAAGAACAGAGTAGTGTTCTCTTGTTCTTGATTTTTAGGAGTCTAATAGGGTTTTAGTTTTCTATTCTTTATCTAGAGTTGATAAAGAGAGATTGTTGTGAAGCCTGTAAGAACAAAATTTTATAATAGTAGAACTCTAATCTAGTGTTGATTAGAAGAAACTGGATGTAGCTTTTCTTGAGAAGAGAACCAGTATAAAATGCTTGTGTCGATTTTCTTATCTCTATCTCTTCAAGTAATCTTTGTTCATCTGTTCTTGGTGGTTTTATCATTACTCAACAAGTTCTATTTTGAGCTATTGATTTCTTGGGCTGAGCAATTTGATTGATTAAAAGCATTCTTGGTTTAAAAGTGATTAGGATATTTTAATTCTGATTTTATAAATAATTTTTAAAAGACCAAGTTTAAACCAATTCACCCCCCTCTTAGTTATTGTGGGTATTCCTATTGTTTTCATGGATCCTTGGATTGATTGATTATTTAGCCTTCCATGATTATCACCAGTTGAAGAGCAACAAAATTTGTGCAAGAAAAGAGAAGAACAGAGATGAAAGGAAGAAGAAAAATGAAGAACAATTGGAAGAGAAAAAGAGAAAAGAGTTTGATCCTAAAACTTGCGCAAGAAGCTTCTCAAATCTGTTTGTACAAAATTGAATTAAATAACTACACTAATATATAGTGACTAAATGGAAGGAAAGGGATGGGCTCCGATTAGGCCCATCTAATCTATCTAATTAAGCTAATTACACAAATAAAAGCCCAATCTTGTAGGCCAAAGATCAAGTGCAGAGGTCATGAATTCTAAACCTAAAATGACCCTCAAATCGACAGAATTGGCTGAGGCTTATCTTTGACAAAATTGTAGCTCTTTTCCTTAGCTTTCCAAGGACTACAAATATTTCCCATTTGAAGTTCTATAGAATCCTCCAGGTCCTTCACAAGGATGATAGGTCAAGTATGAAAACAATATGAGTAGCACACAAACCAAGAGGGGGGTGAATTGGTTCTTCTTTCCCCTTTAAAAATTACTTTTAAAAATAAGAGTTTAACATATCGTATCACAAATCAAACTTAGAATGTCTTTGATCAATCAACCTTCGATCTTTATGAAATACATTTACAATAAGATTGCTTATGTTGATTATGAAAGAGTTTAACCCATGAATGACAATCAATAACCCAGAGAGAAGATTAGAGAAGAAGAAAGCAACACATAATTTATACTGGTTCACTTCTCAATCCAAGAGAAGCTACATCCAGTTTCCTAACCAACAAGCTAGGATCTAACTATATGCAATTTGTTCTTACAAGTTTTACAATCACTCTTAATCAATCCCAGACTAAGAACAAGGCATATAACACCTATAGACCCTCTTTGATCAAGACTTAGAGAAACAACCATTCTTTAATCTCCCTCTAGAAGAAATTATTCTAGAAAAACTCTAAGAATTTATTGCATAAGTTACAAACACAAAATTTCTTAAAGAAATACAACAATGTAACAAGGAGAGATATCACCTGGGATCGAATGCAAATTTATGTAGAAGATTAAAGAATCTTGAACCAAAGGTTGAATAGAGACTTCAAAACAATCTCTGCAAAACTTCTTCTTTAGCAAATGCCCAAAAGGAAATCGTCACAAGATTTCTAGATGTTTGTTGAAATAGAGGATTTGTGGGTCATACTCTGAATGCACTTAGTAACTTTTCTCTCAAAAGAATGTGTTTCAAAGTTCGTTGTCTTTTCTCTTTTTTTTTTTTAAGTGCACACAACCAACAACTATTTATAGAAAAAACAGTTGTAACTGCCAGTAATCGATTAAATCACTTAAGTAATCAATTAAAGTGTTCTTCAGGCTTTTTGGAAAAATTGATAAACAATATAATCAATTAAAACGTCATGTAATCGATTATCACAGGAAGCTCTAATCAAAATAGGGGCCAAGTAATCGATTACAACAAGAGCTTAATTTTGATTAAATATGCTATGTTTTCAAGTAATTGATTACCACTTGGTTGTAATCGATTAAACCAGTGAGAAAACATTTTTCCCAAAACTTGAAACATGGAACATTTAGCTTTTTATGAAGTTCTAAAAACTTAAGTTTCAGAAAAGCTTTTTAAGAAACTTTGCTTTTCAAAATCATGAATGAGATTAATGCAATGGATCATAGGTGCATCAACTTAGACAAACCCATACACAAATTACAAATGTCATTTAATTGAATTGGCATGTAAAAAGCCTAAACATTATTGTCTAAGATCATCAGCTTCATGGATCCTCTTATGTTCCCCCTGAGTCTAACAATCTCCCCCTTTTTGACTTTGATCATGCCAAACTTCAATTGAACATTTTGATGCTTGGTGTTCTTCAGGAGAGTGTTTCAAAGATGCATTGTTAGTAAAGATAGTGATATGGAAGCAAACAAATAAGATCTGAATTTATCTAAAGCAAAATCATAGTTAAAAGCTGCTTCTTAGTGGTGTTGTAGTTAACTTGGGCTTCATCTAAAGTGCATGAAGCATAAGCAATGACAAGGGATAGTTTATCAACTCTTTGTGACAACACAACTTTAAGTGCATAGTTAAAGGCATCACACATGAGATCAAAGGTAATCTCCCAATCTGGTGGCTGCATGATGGGAGAGGTGGTAAGTCTCTTCCTCAACTCCTCAAATACCTCTTTGCGAGGCTAGTAAAGCCCAAAGTCTACATCCTTTTGGAGAAGCTTGGACAATGGTAGAACAATCTTGTTGAAATCTTGGATGAATCTCCTATAAAAACCTCCATGTCCAAGAAAATAACTCACTTCCCACACAAAAGCAGGGTAAGGTAGAGAAGTAATAACATCAATCTTGGCCTTATCAACCTCAATACCTCTACTAGAGACCAAATGCCCTAAGACTATACCCTCATGTACCATAAAATGACATATCTAAAAGTTAAGAACAAGGTTAGTCCTAATGCACCAGTCAAGATGTAACGACCTAAATTTCTACTATTTTTTATTAATTTTATTATTACTTAAAGATAAGTTTCTAAGAAGCGTATATTAGTAAAACTTCTAAAACGTAAAACTTACAAAAGTTTTGAAACTAATACATTATACATAGTCATAGTTCTTGTTACAAAAGTTCATATAATACAAGTACAGTAATTTCCATTCTTCAGTCTAGTACATAACTTCCTCACTACTCCAGA
>PYAF01002151.1:155081-170028 GCA_007407185.1 Glycine tomentella | reverse complement strand
GGGGCTTTTTGGTAATTATGCCATTCAACCTAGGGGTATTTTGGTTATTTTCAAAAATGTCCAAGGGCATTTTTGAAATTTTCATCTTAAGGGTTTTCTAGTAATTTCTGCATCATGGAAAGAGTGATATAGTTATTTTTCTCTAAACATACTTGTATCCAATTATCATCACATTTTTATAATTTTGGGGATGTTACACAAGAACTCTAGAGAGGATATCCAAACATGATCAAAAGAGGAACCATAAATAGTGAAATCATCCATAAACACCTCCATGCAACTCTATAATAAATCAGAAAAGATGCTCACCATGCACCTTCGGAAGGTGCTCGGTGCGTTGCATAGGCCATAGGGCGTCTTGGTGTTGGCAAATATGCCAAATGGACAAGTGAATATGGTCTTGTGTTGGTCCTCCGGTGCAATGTGAATCTGCATGTAACCTGAAAAACCATTAAGAAAGCAATAATGTGATTTACCTGTCAACCTTTTCAGAACTTGGTCTACGAATGGGAGAGGGAAATGGTCCTTGCGAGTTTTCTGGTTAAGTCTCTTGCACTCAATGCAAACTCGCTAATTGTTTGCTACTATAGTCGGAATCAACTTATTATCTTGGACAAGTGATACCGACTTCTTAGGGACCACTTGGACAGGTGAAACCCAAGTGCTATCTGAAATGGGATAGATGATCCCTGTGACTAGTAACTTCATCACCTCCTTCTTCACCACATCAATAATGGTGGGATTTAACCTCCTCTATGGTTGCCTTACCAACCTAGAATCATCCTCTAAGAGTATCCGATGCATGCATATGAAAGGATTTATTCCGGAAAGGTCAGCAAACATCCATCCAATGGCCTTTTTGTGGTCTCTCAAAATGTGCAGCAACTTATCTTCATGCTCAAGTGACAGGTTGTTGGATGTGATGATTGGGAGCTTCTGAGCATCATCTAAATAGGCATATTTAAGGTGCTCAGGTAATGGTTTCAGCTCCAAGGAAGGTGATTGAATTGTGGATGGCAAGGGAAGGTTGGTGGATGATGGAAGGGAGATAAGAGAGTCGAGACTTGTACCTACAACATAATCATAGTGAAATGTAGAGGAAATCTCTACACAAATACTACATCACCGGAATAGCTAAAAGAACCAAGATCAAAATCAGAAAAGTTGAAAAAATCAAAAAGTAAATTTGTACAAATATCTACATTATCTACTGCAACATTAATGATATCTACAAGAAAGACATAATGCTCCTCTGCAAGATGTCTCATGGCCTAAAAAATGTTGAACTACACAACATCATCACCAAACTCCATGGAAAGAGTTCCTGCATGCACATCAATTTTGGTCCTGTTTGTCATCAAGAATGGTCTCCCTAGGATCAATGTGGAACCATGGCTGGAAGACTCATTCTCTATATCCAAAATGTAAAAATCTACCAAAAATATCAAATCATTAACTCGCACCAGCACATTTTCAATAACTCCAAGTAGAAGCACAACACTCATATTGGCTAAGTGAATGACAACACCAGTGGGTTTCAAATCACAAAGATATAGTGATCTGTAAACTGACATGGGCATAACATTAATCGAGGCTCCAAGGTCAAGCATTGTAACTATAAAAGTGCAATCTCCAATGGTGCAAAGGACAGTGAAAATGTCAGGATCTTTACACTTTTGTGGCAAGGTGGATGGTGGAATGGAAGCAACAGTTTTTCTTTGTATAAGTGCATAAACATTTATGTCCATCTTCACTTGCTAATTTCCCTTCAGCTTCCTCTTGTGGGTGCACAAATCCTTCAAGAACTTTGCATATTTTAGAATCTATTTGATGGCATCCAAGGGGGGAATGTTGACTTCCACCCTCCTGAAAGTCTCAAGAAGATCATAATCAAGCTCTAATTTCTTTGCATGAATGGATCTAGAAGGAAAATAAGAGGAATCTGTTTTGGTGCAGAATCTGTTTTGGCATTGTCATTAATTTTGGCACCAACATCTGTTGAATTTGGAAGCTCCTTTCCATTCCTTAAGGTAATAGCACTCACATTCTTTGGATTAATAATTGGATGTGCTGGAATGTTGCCAGAACCTTGTTGCTGCATCTGGTTGACAGTTGTAGCTAAGTGTCCAATCTGAGTCTGTAGGTCTTGGATGATGGCACTCATATTCTGTTGAAACTGAATGTTACTAGTCATCATTTGTTTTATCAGCTCTTCCAAGGAAGGTCCATAACTGCTCTGTACAGGTTGTGCAGGTGTAGGTGCAGACTGCTGGAATTGTTGTTGTTGTCTAAACAAGGGAGTTTGGTATTTGCTAGTGGAGGGTTGATATTGTTGTTGTCTGAATGGCTACTATTGTTATGTTTGTTGTTGTGAACCAGGACCATACCTCAAGTTCGGATGATCTCTCCAACCAAGATTATAAGTGTTGGAGTAAGGATTATATTATTGTTGTTGAGGTCTGGATGGTTGTCCAGGTTGTATGACAGAAACTTCAGCAGCCTGTTCTGTTTCTTGGAGAACAGGACATGTATATGTTGGATGATCAGGTGCACAACAGATACCACACAGCCTTGGTTGACCAATGGCTAGCTATCTCACAAGGGATGTTAATTCTGTAAGTTTATTCTCCAGCCTCTGGTTATCAGGAACCATAGAAATAGAAATTTCATTTGCAGTAGCCTTGGTTATTGCAACCACTCTAGTACCAAATTGCTTGTAATTTACTGTCATGTTGGAAACCAATTGTCTTGCAGCAAGAGGAGTCTTGTCCATCAAAGTGCCTCCATTGGCTACATCTATCATACTCCTATCCATTAACATCAACCCTTCATAAAAATACTGGATCAGTAATTGCTCACTAATTTGATGGTGAAGACATGTAGCAAACAACTTGTTAAATCTCTCCCATTACTCATATTATGTCTCCCCAGATTGCTACCTTATACCTCATATTTCTTTTCGGATAGATGTTGTTTTGGATGCAAGGAAGAATTTCTCTTAAAATCTTCTCTTCATATTTGTCCAAGTATTGATAGGATTTGGTTGAAGGTACAACCAGTCTTTAGCCACACCATCTAGAGAGAATGGAAATGATTTCATCTTCACATAGTCTTCATGAATGTCATATTGTCGCATAGTGAAACACACTACATGAAACTCTTTAAGATGCTTGTGTGGATCTTCACCTGTAAGACCATTACTTTGGAAGCAAATGGATTAGTTCAGACTTTAGCTCATAACTTATAACATCCAAAAAATTTAAATAGGTTACTTAGAGATAAAAAAAGAAACTACAAAAATGCTTAAAAGAGAATGACCATAATACCTTTTACCTTGATGTGAGAATTACCATTATACCCTTGAATATGAAATTACAAAAATGGCCTTGAAGTAAGTGACAAATTACCAAAATGCCCTTGGATATTTTGCCTTAGATATTTTGAACTGGAAATTACAATAATACCCCTAGAGTGAGTGACAAATTACCAAAATACCCTTAGATATTTTGTAGAGGCATGAAGAAATTATAGAAATGCCCCTGAGATGACAAATAACCAAATTACCCTTAGTGAAATAAAAATCACAATAAAATTCGAACTTATGATTAGTATCTAAAGCTTTCATAAGTTAGAATTTTAGACCCTGTGAACACATTAAGTAAAAAAATCTTAGGTATATGATAAAATCTTATAATATATAAATAATATCTAGTGTTATGAGGAAAATTATCACATGAGGAACACATGTGTGTGATACAAGAAGGATATGATAGAAGCTAAGGGATCCAAGTGGCAAGCTTAGAAGTGCTTAGAATAAATTTAGTCATGATTGGTTAACTTAATAGAAGAAACAAATTTTAGTAACATAAAGGGATCTAGCCATGTGGAATCTTTCATAAAGACATAAAACTTTAGATGAATGACCAAAGGAAATTAATAGGTAATGACACCTTAGTAGCTATCACATCAATTTGAAAACATATGAAGTAGAAAGTTGTATAAATACTAAACCTAGGTGCAGCCACATGTGCTTGTATATGTGAGATTTTTTTATAAAAAAAAAACACAAAACCAATAGGAATTTAAGTGTAGCCTTATGTGAGTGTATACGTGTATGCCTTCTTAGAAGTGGTGAATGATAAGCGATGCATAAAACAAAAAGGATTCAGCCTCTTAAGCAAGCCTTCCACATAATGGTCAGCCATAAATGAAGAGAATCTTCATTTTATTAAAAGATAAGGTGCATTAATGAATCAAAACAAAAATCTAAGATAATATCTTTAAGCCATGATTACTTGGTTGCATTAGAACCAAACCAAGGACAAACTAGATTACATCCTAAGTAACCCCTTTACATCCTAACTAAATTTTTTACTATAAATACCCCTTCATTGAAAACAAATATGCATGTGGAAGTTTAATAGGAGCAGCCAAGTACTTGGAAGAGTTGGAAGAATTGGAAGCAAACTTGTTCAAGGTAGGTGAAAGTTTAGGTTTATTTATCACTTGATTCTTGAGATTATTTGAATGGTATTTTAGTGTATCTTAGTCTTAAGCTTGATGGCATGTGGAAGTTTAATATATTGTTTTCTTGAAGATATTTTATACAACTTTGCTTTAAGAATTGAGTGAAAGAGTTAAAGTAACATCAAGGTAGGTGTAGGACTAAGCTTTTGGTGAATATTGGTGTTGAAGCTCGAATGGCTTTGAGCTGAATTTTGGACTATTTTTAAAATTTTATATCTTCCTCTGTACTTAACCAAATGAGGTGTTTGACCACTCATTTTAAATATTAGGATTTAATGTAGGTTTTACTAAAATATGGGACCAAACTAAGGAGTGAATCATGCTCAGAATTTATTTAAACCCAAGCTGTCCAAAACTGTGTATACTCAAAATAGCCATTGTCACCCGTTTTAAAAAATTTATTTCTATCACATTTCTTACTCAAATAAGGTGTATGATATATGGAATTAACGATCCAGATGTTAAATATAACATATAAAAAATTCATCTAAATCTAGATTGTGCACTGCTTGCAGTCACGAAAACACTAAGAGATGTCAGTGTAGAATTTTGAGCTTGCTGCCAGCCTTGGAGTGTTGTTATTAAGATGCTATAACTAGAGTTTTAGAACTCCAATTGAAGCATGTGATACCTTGTTAGAAATCTTGGGAAGTCTAGTTTAACATACTAAAAGATGGGAATTTAATGACTTGTAGATTAGCACAGATTCTAGGAAGAACCGAATCATATGTGGTAAGAAATCTTATTGTTATGATGTTCATGAAAAGTGTTTTGTATGATGATGAAATATTGATGTTTTGTGGCATAATTGCATGACATGAGTTATGTAGCTTTGCATGTCATATTCGTTAAGAAAGATAAAAAGATAAGACCTGAAGACTGATATAGTTAAGCTGAGCACGACCCTGATGGTGCCCAACGGGTGATACAGTTAAGCTGAACACGACCCTATGGGACCCCAAAGGGTGATACATTTGAGCTGAGCACCACCCTGCGGGAGCCACCTAAATCTAGTAATGAGCTCATTGTCTAGTTTAGGGAATTAAGATACATTAAATTAAGGAGAAAGAAATATCAAAGACTAAAGAAAGATAATACCAGAAGGGTGATACAATTAAGCTGAGCACGACCCTAATGGTACCCCAAAGGGTGATACAGTTAAGCTTCATACGACCCTGTGGGAGCAACCTAAGTCTAGTAATGATCTCATTATCTAGTTTAGAGATTTAAGATACATTAAATTAAAGAAAAACAAAAATCATGCATGAATGTGTGAAGGTTCATGATTACATATGATGAATTTTATGTTAGGGTGAATATATGTAAAGGATTTTCAATTAATTAAAATGAAACTACTTCGGGTTATATGTTTATGAAATTAAAATCAACTATGATTTGATCACATGTTTTTCTTAATAAACCGAAGTAGCTGGAATGATGATGATGACACTGTATGACAAGTCATTTTTCATCTACTGGGAATTCTTTGGAATTCTCATTGTTTTAGTGTGTTCCCGTGTCATTCTAGACAGGAAAATCAAAAGTAGCAGCTACAAAGTGAGGACAAGTTGAAAGATTTCTTTTAATGTTGCGGACTAGTAATAGTTTGCTATATGCTTTTGTAGTATATGGACATTAATATTATTGTATAAAATATTGTTTACAAGTTATTACTAAGTTTTTAATTTATTAAAGAGACCAACATGTCTCAACAGGATCTATATAAGCGTAATTTTCATAACACCGTTAAATTTCAAATATTGAGACAATTTTTTCTTAATCAAATCTGGATAAAAATTCTACGTTAGAAAAGTTAACATCTTCTAATTACGTTAGACAAGTTTTTCCACTTCAAGGGTATTATGACCTATTCACAATATTTGCTGAAATGATACAGTAAATGGAAAACTGTCACAAACATTTTTTTAAAAATTCAAAAACGCTATAGTAAATGTCTAAAAATCATTTTTGATTTTTGTAATTTTTTGGTGATTTTCAAAAATCATGAAAATAGAAAAATATTTCAAAAGTGCCTAGATCATCGAATTTGGCAAAAAGGACCCCAATGCCCATGTTTGTCCCTCATAGGGACACCATGATGTATGAATTTTTTCTAAATTTTTGGCAAGTTTCAGCTCATTCTAAGTAAGTCGCATGTGAAATGACCAAAATGCCCCTATCTCTAAAAATCCTAGTTAGAGGATTAATTTTCAAATTTTGCTCAGAATGTGGAATAAACATTGGACACTAAGTTGCGCAACCAAACTCCACAAGTCAATTTAATTCTGCGACACAAAACACAATTCCTCTCCACTACTACTCTGCATTACTCTACCTCCTACTCTACCTACTACTCTGCACTACTACACATAGACACTCTGCATAACAACATTAACAGAACTTAATCCAAACAATTCAATGTCATTAGAAGCAGTTTAATCGAATTAACTCCTAAATCAATTGAAATGTTAAATCAGATTGAAATATCATCCAAACAATCTGTTATTAAATTTTGAAATTAGGAAATGAATTCATAACTTAATCCATTTTCAATGCTAAGCACATTTATAATCATGAAAATCAAAAATAGGATTGAAGAAGAAGATGAACATACACACAAAGATTGAAATACTTAATAGAACTCAAATTCTCCTTGCTTGAATTGGATCCTTGGATTGATTGATTGTTTAACCTTCCATGATTATCACCAGTGGTAGAGCAACGAAACAACGAAATTTGTGCAAAAAAAGAGAAGAACAAAGATGAAAGGAAGAAGAAAAATGAAGAACAATGAAGAATATTATAAAAATATCAAATAATATTTTTTAACCCCTTACTGAAAAATCCTATATCTTAGTTTCTTTTTTTTTCCAACTTAGAATATTTCTACCATATAATATTTAATTGCATATAATACGTAGTGAAAAAATAAAAAGAGAAGGGGTTGGGGAATTTGATTAAACAAATTGAATTTCTTCAATTAATTTGTAAAAAAAAAGAATGAAATGGAATTTTTTTAAACATCGGAAAAGTAGTTGTTTATATGAAAAAAAAATTTGAATTATTAAGAACTCACCTGGGATCCACTCGAATTCGTCAAAGAAAGAGTGGATCCCAGGTGAGTTCTTACACTTTCATTTAAAAAAAAACAATTCTAATACGATTACTACAAAGATGAGCTCAATTCGGAATATGAACCATAAAAGAAAATACCAATTAAATCGATCACAGTAATACCAGTTATAGTACCTATTATCCAAAGAGGAATCCTTCTAGTAGTATCGGCCATTTATCCCACTTTCCTCCACATTTAATTAAGTAGTCAAACATGCTAAAGACATAAACAGTCATAGATAATTATGAATGATATCCTTTCGAATGGGATAAAAGAATTCCTTATATATATTATTTACTATTCATATTTCTTCTATTAATTGAAGAAATAATTTGAAAATAAAACATCAAGTACAAAAATGAGTAATAACCCCCAGTAGAGACAGGTACGATTCAGTTCAACATTTTGTTCATTTGGGTTTGATTGTGTCGTAGCTCTATAATTCAAATTTTTGATTTTAAAACTTGCACAAGTAGCTTCTCAAATCTGTTTGTACAAAAATGAAGTAACCAACTAACTAACTAACTACACTAATATATAGTGATTGAACAGAAGGAAATGTATGGCTCTGATTAGGCCCATCTAATCTATCTAATTAAGCTAATTACACAAATAAAAGCCCAATCTTGAAGCCCAAAGCTCAAGTGCAAAGGTCATGACGTTCAAGCCTAAAATGACCCGCAAAATGATAGAATTGGCTCCATCATATCTATGACAAAATTGTAGGTCTTTTCCTTATCTTTCTAGGGACTACTCATATGATCCATTTGGAACAATGAATAGGTTAGTACAATCTCAAAAAGAAACAATTATCAATTAAGCCCGATTATTTTCCTAAGACCGAAACTGAGTTAAGGTTTGAATATAAGAATCCAAGAGAGGTAAAATAAACTAAGAACAATAGAAAAATACTTAAGTAAAAATGTTCAATAAGGTAGACGCAAGCATTTACAAACCTATGGTATTTGCAGAGAAACTGGACACAATAAGCATTCTTTCACAAACTGTCAAGGTGGTGTTGGAGGTGCTCCATCTGATTTGGAACAATGAATAGGTTAGTACAATCTCAAAAAGTTAGTTTATACACTTTGTTCATATTTTTTATTTAAGTTCCAGTCCTCTATGGGTGACAACATATTATTTTGAGTCCATAATTTTTAAGTTCGTTTACAAGTGGATCTCCACCTATGTATGCCCAAAATTATTTAAGGTAGTTCATTTTTTTTCCAGCATGGTTGATTTCCAGCGACACTGATGACATTTTATTGGTGGGACTGCTTATGAAGGTGGTGCATGGACATGCTTAACGAAAGTAAATAAAATAACATTAGTAATTGTTTGGTTTTCTTTTAAGCATTATTGTTATTTGGTTGTTGTTGTTACATGGGTACATTGACAATTTGTGGTGACATTCTCTATTTTCCATTTCGTTGTTGGGATTTAGTTGTTGTAATGTAGTTCATGTTAATGTGTTGTCATTTATTTGTATTTTGTAACCAGTAAATTGTGCCTTGACAATACACCTTTTGCATTCTATGTGGATGTGGATGCACAATATTTTGTGGACCTTCTTTTTGTCTTTGAAGGTATTCATATGATGTAAAATAATTTAACTTATGTTCATTAAAGGAGGTTGTAATATTGTTGGATGTTGTTTTTGGGCATGGGTTTGTTATTGTGCAGATAGGACAAAATTTTGTTGTTAGTAATTTTATTATTATTTTTTAAAATAGGAATTTATATTTTTGGAATAAATAATATTATTTATTTATGAAAGTTTTTCAATTTATTTTATATGATTTACAAGTAAAAATAATTTTATAGGACTGAAAAGTATACAAAAAAGATATGTTTAGCCTTACGGATTAAGTTGTGTTAAATACTCGGAGAAATAATTTTTTCACACATAATGATCTTGGTGTCTAATAATCTTACCTAACACAAACAAGATTGTCTCCCGTAAATGATACTTATGGTTTATACAATTACAAAAATAAATTTTAATTTAATTTATAATATTATTAATGAAATAATTTAAAAATATTTTATAATGAAAAATAATAAAACAAATTTAATATACTTTATTATATATTCATATAAAAAATTATTATATAAATATTAATCAAAAAAATTTGTGTGTATAAAAGTATTAACTAGAGTGTCAAAATATTATTTTATAGTAATATATTAACTAATTAGATTTAAATTAATGTTTTGTATAAAACTTTTAACTTCATAATATAAATATTATTGAATCAAAATATCTATTTATGGATTTATTAAAAATTATTTGAATGATTTATTAGTATAAGAATTGATTAAATATAGGGTCAAATTGTTATTTTATAATAAATATATTAACTAATTATATTTAAATTAATGTTTAGCATAAAAAAATTCAACTTCATTATATATGTATATATATATTATTTCAGAAAAATATTTATTTACAACAAAGTTATATGATTTATATGTAAAAATAATGTTGTATTACTTAAAAGTAAAAAAAAAAAAAATTATCAATATTAGATATGAAGTCGTCTTAAAAATTTAGAAAAATAGATTTGTCACATATAATTTCTTTAGATAATCCCGTCACGATTGTCTATCATAATCATAGTTGTGAAACCCAATCTAGTCATTGACCCGGTCAAGGTAGTGGGTTAGTAATTTGTCCAGTTTGAATTGGTATATATTAAAAATTCAAAAATATATATGTATTTATTATATATAAGTATAAAACTAACATTATTTAAGAAAGAAAAGTCCATCCATACTCCAAAATCCAAAATAACAATTGATAGCAATCCAAAATCCAATTTTTTTAAAAAAAACTATTTTAAAAAAAATTTAAATTTTTTTAAAAAAAGTTGTAAAATCGAATGAGTTGGACTGATCCAACCGGGATTCGATAACCTACCCGACTGGGTTTGACCGGGTCATCACAGTCAACTGCACAACTGATTCAATAGGGGAACCGGCTTGGCTAGGCCATCAGGTCCTAGACCAACCAGTCCAACTAGTTGGGCCAGGTCGAATTTTAGAACACTGCTCATAATTGATACTTGTGGTTTTTATCATTAAAAAAGTTAAAATTAACTTAATTTTTTATATTATTAAGGAAATAATGTAAAATTAATTTTAAATAAAATAAATTATTTTTTTGTAAAAGAATAAATTAAATTATTTAATTTCAATATATTTATTTTTAAAATGAACATTAATATATACATATCAATCAAAAAAAATTTATATATAAAGTTAATAAACATATGTTCAAAATATTATTTTATATATTAACTAATTAGATTTACAATAGTGTTTAGTATAAACATTTAAAGTCATGGGTTTTAACATAAAAAATTGAAACCAACTCAATTTAAAATTGTGATTATAATGTATTGGATTAGTTTAATGTGTTAATATTTTCATTGCTTTCTTACTATTTTGTTTTGTTGGAATTACATAATTATTTTCATATTAATTTAGAAATAAATTTTATAATAGCTGCAATAGTCAAGCATAAAAGAATAGCAAAAACTTTAGTGAATTTCATTTAGTCAATTTAAAATGGGAATTATGGTTTTTAATTGTTGTCTTTTTTATAGTTCATTATTTTTTGGAGAAAACAACAACTTGGGCTATCATTGGTCAATACAAGGCCCGCCCAAAAAATATTCTTAATGGGCGATTTATATTGGTTGTCATGGGGTTGTACCAAAATAAAATATGTAAAGGGCCTTTACTTGTATTTATAGTCTTTTAGACAATAATAACAAGACAGAAAATATATAATTATGCATGTGCAAATAATGTACAATACCAAAACGAAATTACATCAAGCACAAATTAATGTAAATTGAAAATTTAGCATGCGCAAATAACGTCATACATAGAGAAACAAATGTTCACAAGTGGGGCAACAAAACACACATAATGCACCAAATCAAGTGTTTAAACAAAATAATGTTTGTTCAACTTGGACAACTTCAACGATCTGTTTAAAGAAATTCCTCCTAATAAGCTTTGACATTCTAAATCAGGGGGTTTTCTTTTCGTTATGGTTCCCCAACAAAAGCCTTATTGCAACTTGCATCCTAACCAACTTCTCATCAAGCTATAAAAAAAATCTCAAACCAAAGAGACAAAAAAAGTCATTATAATTTCATGAGTTTGGTTTTTGGAGTAAAAAAAAATTATACAGCCCTCATCATGTCGTAAACAGTACTAACAAAGAGATATTCCATTTGCATTCAGTTCAACAACCATATAGCATAGCTATCACTATTCAATATACAATAACGTGTTTCATTAATAAAATATTTCCTTTGATCAATAAGGATATGAGTGGTTATCAATGGAAAGTAATATTTACCTAGATCTGTAATTTGAAATACCTTTGACCTTACAAATGTCCCGACTCCCAAAATCAACAAGCTCCAAGATGAACAATTGAATATCATAAATGTCAATTAGAATGTTATACATAATTTCCATCTAACAATGTAGAATATTATATGAATTTCATGGTCCATGAGCAAAATTCAATCAATAAATTAAACCATGTTCTTTATAATGTACAATGTTCTCTATAGTGGTCTGACGCGACTCTAACATCTCTTAAGTGAGATATGAATCAAGTTTATAAACTTTGCATTATTCAATGTTGATAACGATTAGATACAAGTGTTCATTGCTCTAAAGCATGAGAATATAAATATGAAGACAATGTAAATAATACACCAACTTTATCCTCACATTTTATTTATGCAATAGGTTACATAAATCATTATCGCTTAACCAAGGTGTCAACATTCTTTCTTGCATCTACGTCCATCTACAAACATATCAACTACATCAGGTATTATAAAATATTTCAAAAATTAGTAATTATAAATAACTTTGCCCTTAACGATCCCTGCTTACTCCAAAGGCAGGTGGCAAACACCAAATAGTCTTAGTTGTCTGAAAATTCTGATTGTATGTCACCCTCAAAGCCATGAACAATATGATCCATATGCATAATGAATCATATATTAATCTAACTAAACCGTGAAGAAACATGAATAATTACAATAACTAACTAGAAAGAATATTCGATGCAACAAATTTACCTTTGGAGTCACGATTTTCGTGGGGCTCATACAATCAAAATTATGTCTTGTGTCTATGTTGTTCCCAACTTTTGGGTTGTCTTTTTGTCATACATGTCACCGCCCAATGTTCATTTGACACACAAGTTGATAACATAAGTTTGAGTTTTTTATAATTTAATTTACAATAATTATGATAAGTACATATAAGGAACCCTCTTAAAAAAATATTAAACACAAAAGATTACTCGTTGTCCAATAAGGTTAAACACATAAGCACAAATTTGAGCCCCCAATAAAGTGAGATTCATGTTGGTTGTTGACCTAAATTCACTTGTGACTTTCTACAAGACAATGCCAAAGTAAAACTTCCTTTAAATAAAATGGTTTTATTAAATAACCACAAAAAATAACACATTACTCGTACGCTTGGAATAATTTGTCTCGATGCTTTGTGATAGGAGGAGCCCTTTAACATTTGAACGATTACATTTGCTCTTGTAAGATACTACTTTGGCAACGATGACTTCTTAGATGAAGGCTTAATAACATTTTTGACACTTTGAGGAGGCTTGATCTTGGGTTTTTTAGATGCCCTTACTTGAAAGGGAGGAGTGAAAGACAATTTTTTTGCTGCAAGTGGTGGTTGTGTGGAGCTTCTACCTTTTTTTAAATTAAATAAAAGTCTCCAATAAAAACCTCCATATTTAATAGTCATTAATAACATCAAAAAATGATGTTTTCCAACTAACAACACCAGGAAAGAAGTAACCAACAAATTAATGTTTGAGGTTTACCTTCGAAGTCACACCCTTTCTATAGTTACTTAAAACAATTTTTTAGTACCAATGTACCTCAACTGGGCATCATCCTTGGTTTCCTGTACGAACAGTACATTTTTGGGCCTTCTCCCTTTGGCTGAAATTTTTTCACGAATGAAAGTCCCTTTCATTTTTGGACATGTATTTTTGCGTTATCTTCTTTTATCCCTCAGAAATATAAATGGTGTCCAAGTTCTTCATCTTTCTCAAACATTTATCTATACCCATTTTGATGTAAATGATCTGAATCTTAACACCTTTTCCCTGATCTTCCTTGTAATAGAAGTCAATCTTCAATTGAACTTCAAAACAGAGCATTTAACTCTTCTCTTGAGTGAGGCTGTTTATGTTTTTCTAATTTCAGAAATGGATTGTGGAAGAAGAATATGAATGAGTTGGAATGACACCATGGAATAGGAATTCCAATAAGTCTTGCAAGAATCACCACAATAGCTGGGAGACCATTAATAAGAAATAAGAAGTTCTTAAAGAAGAACAAGAGAGAAAACTCTCACCACAATTTAGAAATTGTATTAATCATCCAAAGATCCTTACAATCAGTTTGTGAGTGGTTTATATAGACCATAAAATAATAAGCTAAATGACACTAAATGTAATTTAAATGCAAATTGAAATGAAGCCCAAATGTAGCTTGAAGTGCAAGCTTTCTTTAAAATGACCCTTGGCTTCTTCTAAGTTTCGCGCTTATGGAGAGTTTACTGATTTAATCGATTATTTCGTCCATGTAATCGATTATTTAACCTAAATAATTGATTACTTGGTTTGGTAATCGATTATTTTGCTCTTATCCTTCCTGGAAATTGATATATGAACAAAATAATCGATTAATTTGACATGTAATCGATTAAAATAGAGCTATTTACATTTTTCAAGCTGATTTAATCGATTACAAGATGCTTTTAATCGATTACGGGTATCAAAAGATGCTTTTAATCTGTTACAGGATATTTTTAATATGTTAAAACAGACAACAAGACTCCTTTTGTCAGCTTCTTCTTGCTTTTCCAAGAGAGACAAGTTAGATTGGATATGATCTTGAAGTGCTTGAGTCCTAGCTCTTTAGCTTGCATTGATCCTCCATCACATTTCCTTTTCCTTCATACCTTGACTAGTTCCACTAATGTAGGAACTTGTTTGACTGAGTGGGGACCAACTATTGCTTGGTTGATCACTGTAACACCCCGTAGTACTCCGGTTGTTACTCCTCTTGGTAATAGAGTTTTCAGCGGAAGACTTATTAAAATCCGTTTTGGAAACATAGTATAGAAATCGTGATTAAATTTTTCCAAAACATTTTCTCAAATTCTTTTCCCAACATGTTCACATAATACGATACTGCGATGCTAATTGAAATCGGACCAATAACCCCA
>PYAF01002151.1:111326-154981 GCA_007407185.1 Glycine tomentella | reverse complement strand
CTTACTCAGATTTTTAATTGCTTAATCACAATTATTGCTCCTTCAATTTACCTAGCCATAGGTCTATAAACACCACATAATTATCATCTCTTATATCATTTCAACTTATATCCTTCTAACTCAAAACTATTGCGTTCACTCTTAACTTCATGAAATGGTCAAATCGACCCAATATACTTTTTATCATATATATATATATTTTATAATAAGAGTTTTACTTGACTTGCTTGGCATAATTAAACTTCTTAACATTTCCTAAATCTTTACTTCCTTCATTTACGCTTTAACTTAGTACTTTAATTGTGAGGGTCATTATAATCACCAGCGTTTCTCGATGTCACATTGTTTGTGTCAAAACCTTTTTCTTTCACTATGTCAGAAACCATGATCCATTTGAGTGTTAAGTTCCTATAATGTCAACAATGAATGTTAAATTTTTAAACATCCAGACCATTAAATATTTGCATTTTGGTTGGTCAAAGTTACCTTTTTTATATATACCTTCATGTTTTCCAAAAAATCATGCAAGGTACTTTTAATCTCATATTCAACATGGTTTCAACAATAGTGTTTACTGGTGCTGTTGTGTCGACCTTTGATCTGAGTTACAACAAACTTCGATGAATAGGTCTTTAAAACCTTGACTTTGAAATAGAATACTTAAAACAAGCTATGGAGGAGTTCATTTATCATGAATCGAGCAGCAATTGTTTGAGACTCATCCAAATTAGCGGTTGGACAGATTTCCATCTCATAAGGCCTGCAAAACAATTGTCGGGTTTAATAATTAAAAAACTAAACCACAATGGGCCATAAAAAAATATAAAATTTTAATTATCGATCTCCCATTGAGACCCTCTTATAGTGTTCGTCTCCATCATACAAGGGTAATATATATTGCAACAAGGATAAACGGGTTTGTGGAGCTGGTAAAGAAAATGTGTGACTGGAGATTAAAAGAACTTCATAAGAACGTTTACACTAAAATGACATATATTTTATAGTAAATTAAAAGTAATACTAATGGTTCCTGTGTGGGCTTAGAGTGGTGTTTATGACTTAACTTGTCACTAGCATTAATTTCACTATGTCATCCTTTCTTAAGCTAGAAAATTACACGAGTAGCTTCCAATAAAGTGCATGTGTCAATTATATGATGCCCTATGGACAATAGCAAGAATAACATGCTGAAATTTTTGGAAAACCTTTGTCTTATATTTTATGTTTAAATAAAAAAATTTAATCCATTATTTTTGGGTTTTGAAATTAGTTTAGCATAATAAAAGTGTCTTCATGTGTAATTGTATGTCATTCAATAATAACCTTATACTTTGTATAGCAGGAACGACATAAGTGCCTCTCAATATTTTTTTAACATAAACTACCCTAGGTAACTGCAAATCCATTAAGCACAACTACTACAACCATTCATATTAAGAGTACACACTTAATTACAAATAAAAATTAAAGGTTTCATACATAACAAGTTTTAAAGAAAATAAGAACAACATGAAACGTGAACTTTTAGGAAAGGCAACAAAGTTTAGACAATCATACATAGAACCACTAGATAACCACAAAAAATAATTAGATTTTGCTAAATGTTTTTGGCTTTTGTTGAAAACAAGCAGACTTGCTCCTTCAACATGGCATTCTCCATTTACAACTCCTTTTTTTCACGGGATATGTGTGAATCCACATTTGAAAGTTTGCGATGTTATAGTAGTTCTAGTTCTTACTATACTTTCCTATTGCACTCACCAACATTTAGAGTGATTGCGCAACCAGATCCTCCCATGCATCGTTATCATCCTTATCGAACTGATGAATACAAGCCCCACTTGCATCAGCTAACCCCATTGTGATGCACCCCATGTATTATTTATATATGGCTCCATGTACAAAGTTCACGTCATGGAGCCTATAAATGGGAAGAGTAATTTCAAGCAAAATGCATACATTTTCAAGCTTTTGTTACATGTTATCCTGCATAATAAAGTTCTCTAAGGAGGTGTCATCAGCCATCATATTTGTGGCGAACGTCCCTAAGGAAAAACACATGGACTATGATAACACACAAGTGTAACAAAAAAGTTACAAAAACTCAACCTTCATTAGAAGATTGCATTCCTTCATTAGATGTGGATGACCATCCCCTGACGGGTCCATTATGGATATGGGTCTGAGCATATGCCTCATCAAAACTGTGATCAAAACAATGTTTAAACTAAGCAGCCTTCGCAGTCTCATGTGGGAAAACCGTTGTGAGCATTCTTGCTAAGTATTTGACCTGACGAGGGGCTTTAGACCAAGAGAAGTAATTGCGTGAGATTCTTTCACGAAAAACAACATGAAATTCTACATGTCTCGCCTTTGACATGTTTGACAAACCCCAATACTCAGCTTTGTGTTCTATAAAAGAGGTGGTTTATGACAAATTGACAATATTATATAGACCCAAAACATATTAATAAAAGAAGTCGAGGGCTTAGGTGGGTAATTGGTTGAGGCATAATAACTTCATATAAGGCGAACATTTATTGAGTCATTACAATGAGAAGAATCGTGAAACAACCAATATATGTTAGTGGAACAATAACAAGGATGCAACTATATATATATATATATATATATATATATATATATGAAATCATGTGCATGGAAAGTAATCATCATTGCATGGCATGTAGAGTCACGTGGCAACCTAAAAGAATGCAACAATATATGTATACTCCATTTATGATTAGAAATAAAAATAAAAACTATTATTAAGTTAAAGACAACAATTAAAACAAATTAAAATCAATCAAAATTAAATATCATTATATTCCACCATCAATTTAAATTGATTTATATTTTAATGAAATGATATTATTAATGATTAAAGAAATAAAGGAATATGTTCGTATATGGTAATTGTAGAAAATAAATTATAACATAACAATCATTATTTCAACATATTAAAAATGATTTTAAAAAATTTATATTTTGTTTTTCAAACAATTACAATCAGTATATTTAGATTTTTGCACTCAAGTTAGTAACACGTGTTAGCTTCTCACATTATGACCTTGATGGGTCTTGCTAAATCATCAGGGTTAGGGTTGGGTTTTAAAGGGTCTTCAATAGTCATTAGTCATGTACTAAGACCTTAACGAGCCTTGTTCAGTCATTAGGGTTACACTAGGGTCTTCAACCATCACTAGTGATATATTGGGACCTTACAAGGCCTTGGTCAATCATCACGGGTATAATGGGCCTTGTTTAATGATTAGGGTACACTTAGGTCGTAGAGGGCCTTCAATAGTCATTAGTTATGTACTAGGACCTTAACGAGCCTTGTTCAATAATCAGGGTTACACTAGGGCCTTCAATAGTTACTAGTGATATATTGGGACCTTAATGGGCCTTGGTCAATCAACACAAATATAATTGGGCCTTACTAGACCTTGTTCAATGATCAAGGTACACTTAGGTCTTAAAGGGCCTTCAATAGTCATTAGTTATGTACTAGGACCTTAAAGAGCCTTGTTCAATCATCAAGGTTACACTAAGGTCTTCAACAATCACTAGTGATATACTGGGACCTTAAAGGGCCTTGGTCAATCAACACAGGTACAATTAGACCTTATTGGGCCTTGTTCAACGAACAAGGTACACTTGGGCCTTAAAGGGCCTTCAATAGTCATTAGTGGTATAATTAGCCTTAATGGGCTTGCACAATAATTAGGGTTAGACTCAGGCCTTAAAGGGCCTTGATAGTCGTTAGTCATATACTGTAACCTTATTGTGCCTTGATCAATGATAAGTGTTATGCTTGGCCCTTAATGAGCCTTGGTCAATCATCTGGGTTACGCTAAGGACTTAAACAACCTTCAATAGTCATTATTCATATATTGTGACCTTATTGGGCCTTCATCATGATAAGTGTGACGCTTGGGTCGTAATGGGCCTTATTCAATGATTAGGGTTACACTTGGGCCTTAAAGGACCTTCAATATCCATTAGTCATATACTGGGACCTTAATGAGACTTGGTCAATCAGGGTGGCTACAATTGGGCCTTTATCAATGATAAGTGCTATGCTTGGGCCTTAATGGACGTTGGCCAATCATCTCAAGGAATTTGAATCCTGCACCCCCAACTTGTATCCTGCACCTCCCATTTTATGTGCGTGGACAAAAATATTCCTTTTACCAACAACTCCCATTCATGAATGCTCATTCCAAAAGATTATTTTTACCTTCCAAAATAGTTTTTCGAAATTAGTTTTGGAGCACTTATTTCAACATTGTTAGGGTTAGGATTAATTTGAGGGAGGTGTTAGGGTATTATAGTCTTATGATATTATCCATATAACCAACAATGCATATTTGAAGAAACAAAATAACTTTTCATGCTTTCAAAAATGTAGATTATTCAATTTTAAAAAAGCTAATTATTATTTCTTTTTTAAAATTAGGGAGATGCTAAGTAGTGCTCTTAAGGCATTGGTTAAAAACTAAAAAGAAAAAGATTTTTATTGGGATGAGCAAAATTGTGCTCCTCATAACTTCTTTTACATTCTGCTTCTATATTTTACACAATAAATATTTTCTCATTTTAGTTTTATAATCAATGTCTTAAAGGTAATGGTTAGCAAGACCCTTAACATTAATAAAATAACATATGTGAAATTTCAAAATACCAAAATTGTGGGATTTGTAAATTGTGATTTGGAATTCAAATTTGATAACCCCCGAACTTCAAACTTTCAAATATGGGTCTTCGTGTCATTCATTGATGAGACATGTCATGAGTCCTTACTTTTACAATTGTTTTTTGACGATAGAGTAGTCATGCTAGTATTACTACATCTACACATTACCTCTTTCTCGAGACAAGAACCTTAACTTCAGACGTATTCAATTAATAAAAAAATACGAAAACCTTAGATTTGTTCAATTGTAAAATAATCTTAAAATAAAAATTGTAATTTTTTGTCGATTGTTTCTAAAATTGTACTTAATGGGTACAAAATGTTTTTGTTGCTCCAAAACTATATCTAACTTCATATTAGTTATTTAAATTATTATTGATAAAAACTTATTTTTGAATATTGTTGAGTTTTCAATTAGATACATATTGAAAAATATTTTTAAAATAACTTTAATTTCAAGTAAACTATGGCTCTACTATAATTACTATAATTTCTTGTTTTTACAAAATACTCCAATTATTTGATTCATTTTGACCCAAACCAAATAACAAACATATTTTAATATAATTGAATTCAAATTTAAAAATAAAAAGTCAAACTCAATAAAAATAATATTAATTGCTCGCATGTGTACAATGCTTGAGTTTAAAAATATTATATATCCACGCCTAAACCAAAAAAGACCCATACATTGTTGCAACACAAGCAGAACACTTCACAAAATTCGATTTCTTTTATACGGTTGTTATAGGCTTAGCCAGCTCGCCAATGATATTGTAATGGTCCCCTTACTTCCCATTTTTCACCAAAAATAAATGGTCACAAACGTCATTCTTATTTGAGACTTACATGGTTACAAAGATTTCTTTTTCCTCATAGGGGACAAAATTGCAACCCTACATGCATTTTACTATAGTACTTCATGCAAATAGAGTAATTTTTAAGAAATAAATATTCTCTCACATTTTCCAACTCCTTATGTTTTTATTTTTGAAAAATGGATTCCCTACGGTATATATAATTTTTTATTCATTCCTTCTATAGGACTACGTGACAATTCCACCCCATTTCTATCGTTGGTAGAGGCACCAATTGGACCACCAAATTTACGTGTAGGGCGATGATAGAGGAACATTTACATGTTCAATAGGATTTGATTGTGATTCCGCACAACTGACTAATAACATTCAACATATAATCAACTTTTTTGGTTCAAGTTCACCTACATTTGCAATAACTATTTCACAATTGTTATCAAGGAGTTAGATGACTCAAATGATGATGACAATAAACTTGAAGATGACCTACTCTGGAAAACAAATGTGTCTGACGCAGTGACAAATTCAACAAAACCACTTGTAATGATAGATCCTTTATCACATATATTGCTTGTTGCATACATGCAAATCAGAAATATACTAATAAAATGCTTCCTCCTTTGTGGGTAATTCTAGAACATGTGATAAATTACGTCTTCTCTGACATGCAAAATACAATAACAGTGAAGTTGTTGAATGAAAGTCAAGATTTTTGGTCATTGATTTGGAATAGTACCACAACAAATCACTGCCAACTTGGATGACAGTGGGATGACTTTGTAAGATATTATGGTATTAAAAAAATTATAAGATTAATTTTATGAAAATGCATGGTTGTAGAACAATACAAGTTATAATAATAAAAAATTAGTATCTGCATAGTTCTTAAAACTTCACATATCTTGTTGGTGATTTTAGTGTCATCAATGGATTTTAGTAGTAATGTGATTTACTATAGGCCAATGCGATTACGCGTTAAGCTTTGGAAACGAGTTAGGGTAGTGCGGAGTGCACGCTTGTTGAGCCAACGCATAATTGACCGCGATTACGGTGCGGGGTTCCAAGGGGCAGCGCCCCTGGCTGGGGTCCAAGAGTTGCATTGTTGGAGTTTTTGTTTAAACTCCACGGGTTATGAATAAGAGGCGGTTAACAATTCAAAATAATAACTACTCCTAACCGCTCTTGGGAAAGGTTAGAAAAATAACTACTCCCAACCGTTCTGATAACCAACGGTTACGATGGTTCATCGTCAAGAGTTGCACTGATTGGAAAGGTTGCGAGCAGTCAAGAGTTGCATTGTTTGGAAAAACTCCTATATAAGGAGTCATTTGGCCTCAGATTTCATATATACGAAAATCATACTTTCTCTCTACATTCCTGATCTGTTCTCTATTGCCAGAAGCAGATTGTTCTTCAAAGAATTATCCCAACAAGGATTTCGTGAACCCAGGCAAGAATAGGGTCGAAATACTTTGTTCGGAAAGTGTACGAACACGATTCTTTGAAGTTATCCAGGATTATCATACCCAAATTTCTAACATATCTGTCTTTTACACATTTTTAATTTCTTAATTTAACACCAATGGTTACTTTCTCAATTCCATCATTTCAATTGAAAAATGTTTACACAATGACAATCATTTTTCCATAGATATAAATCTTTCTTCTTGTTTATTAAATACACTTCGAATAACTGTCATTTGATATATATGGGTAGGAGAAATGAAGGATTAATTTAAACAAAGCATCATAGTAGCATTTAAGAATAAAAAATAACCAACCAATTACTTCAATATTTCGCACGTTCGTGGCCACTAACTCTGTTGAACAAAATTAATAAAAAAAACACTACTTCATATCCGCCCATAAAATTCACGTATAAATATCCACTTGCGACCAAACTATTCAATGCAAAATTTCACACTAAATTAACATTTCTTGCCAGGCTAATTTTTCATATATTAAAATAACTCACAATTATAGACATCATCCACTAATAATTGTAAAAAAATGTTACTCATTAAGACAGATTATAATTTCCTAAACCTTAGTAAAATCTCACAATTGTAACATTCTATTTTATTCCTAAAACTTTCACGTTGTAAATGTAAGTTTGACACTCCACAAAATCATTGATTTTTTACTACACTCATTCAAATATTATGTTTCCCTTAACTCTTCGTACATGCTTTATTAACTTTATTGTGCACTACAGTAAATTATTCTAATGAGATTCAAAAAAATTAACCATATTTATGTTGCCACTTTCTAAAAAAATCACATATAATCAATTTATAAAAAAATATTAAATAATTTTTATAAGATGGAAAATTTGCTAATGTAAATTTTCTTAACCAAAACTGCAATTGCTTCGGATGGTTGATTTTCAATTTGGGTTACAAGAATAAATAAATCGTGTGTGCAAGAACTATTTCCTTACAAAAACACTCAGAACACCAATGTCTAACTACAAACTACTAAGGTTCATTCAATATACAACCAAGGCTATTGCTAAATACACCTCCTTATTCGCTAAGTAAGCCCCCTTTTTCTAACCTTGTTTCTACACACCCCACGATTGTGTTATTCCTTTAAACTTGTTTGACACCTCTTCATTCATTGACCCCCCATTTTTATTCTTATATGACCCCCATTGTTTCCAAGGTGAACAACACATGTACTTGAAATTAATAAAATATCATAAATAGGCCCTTGTGTGTGAAGGAATGTATACTTAACAAACAAGGAGGTTTATTAGCAAGACCCTACAATCAATCTATCAAATATTTCCAAATAGGTCTAGGCTAACCTTTTAATGAGTAATTTTCATTAAACAAGTATTTATCATTTTGGCCATTAGTATTAGGATATCCCCTTGCAATAAAAGATCACCCATTTTCAGCATCTTGAACAAATGAGATGACTTCATCCTTAACAGTTGGTAAAACCTTCAATATTTTCTATCGCTCAACAATGATGGAAAAATAAAACTCCACATCAACTAGAATAACCATAACTCAACAAAAAAAAAATATCCAAGTACCACATAACTAATATAGAATACAAAATGAAGTACTGAAAACAAGGGGGATCTGAGCAGATTTAGATGGATAAAATGGTAGTAGAAGAAGTACCCAAAACACAAGTGCGAAAAAGTTAAATAGGAATGGTGGTTACAATTACATAGGAACCACTTGTTAGTCAGATTGTGATTGCTCTTGAGTAATTCCAAGGGTAGGGGACAACGATGAATAACTAGGTAGAAGAAGCGGTGAATAACTTGGTAGAAGGAGACACCACCATCTTGTTGTCGAAATTCAAAGATGGTGGTGAAGAACTGGGTTGAAGGAGACCCCACTGTCTAGGCGTCAAACCGCAATGAAAAAGGGGAACGATTAAAATGGTTGAAGTAGACGCCACCTTCTCGACAAAAAACCTAATTCCAAAGTTGCTAAAAATTATGTGGACAGGAATCCCTTTTACCCCTTTTTCCAAAAGAAAAACATTAAATTAGACACATGGAAATGAAAGGAATTTCTTTTTAATTTATATGGATCTACAAAAATACCAACTACAACCAATTACCACTAACTTTATCTCAACCATCCAAATTAATACTAATACATCTGACACTTAAGAAAACTCTTACATCTATACAAGACCCATATACTCTTGCACCTTGGAACTTGCCCTGAATCAATATAAAAATGTTGGTAAGTGAAATAAAAATATCATTCTTTTTCACGTGGAAGTGCTCACATTAACAGCTATACCAAACCAAAGTATTAATACATACATAACATATACAATTTATATACATATTTTTCATATAATGTAGTATTATCATATACATATATATTTTAAATAATGCCGTATTCTACACACACACACACATATAACAATAATACATGTTCGTATATAAGATACTTTGTGATAATTATGTTTTTTTTTTCTAATTTTAAAAGCAAGGAAGGGTTGAAGGAGGCAAGAAAAGGTAAGATGATAATGATATTTTTTATACTTCAACAATTATATTATTTTTATACATTAAATTATATTTAAATACACTTTTATCACAAGTAAATTATACACCCACACGTTAGAGATAGGGAGAGCAACATGAACATCAAGCTATGAAGAGTATTACCTTTAACATGCCCAACTCCTTATTAAGTGGCGTTTGTATTGATTCTTGCTTTCTAGTCTTAATCTATATGTGTGAAAATCATGCATCATCATGTAGAAGCAGGAAGCTAGTTTCTTAGATAAGAAACATCTTCAGTGCATAACTTTCTGTTTCAATCGATTATCATTATCCGTAATCGATTACACAAGTCTGTTGAAAGCTTGCAGAGAGATCTTCGTTCTGGATTAATCAATTATCATATAACCATAATTACACAGTCGTTGAGACCATGTCTATTTTCTTGGGTCTCTGCTTTAATCGATTACAAAGATGTTGTAATCCATTGCATTATTCTTGAAAGTGTTCCTAGAAGTGATCAAGAACAGTTTAATCAATTAAATCAAGAATCTAATCGATTACATTATTCTTGAAAGCTTTCCAAGTTTGGTAAGAACACTTTAATCAACTAAAATGAGAATCTAATCAATTACTCTCTCTCAATAATCGATTACATTGACAATTTAATCGAATTACACGTGGTTATAACTATTTTTTCTATATATACCCACCTTCTGTTCTCACTTTCAAGCATTCAAAAAATACATTTTTGAATGAGCTTTTACAACTCAAGACTTTAGTTTTCATTTCTTGAAACTTTCAAAGGCAAAAGTGAGTTGTAGTTGTAAACACATTTGAAATCAAGAGAGATCCATTCAATCAAGTCTTTTGTTCATGCATTTGAATGTAAATGTTGTATCTCTCCTTGACTTTGTTTTCATATGTTTTTACATACTATTGCTACATGTGCATGAGTTTTTATAGCATACTAGAATAGGTGTTTCTAGTTTGAAGCTAAGGGTAGGTTTCTCTTAGGCTTAGATTCACAAAGGACCCTAGGGTTGGGTGCCTTAGTTTCATTTTCTAGGTAGAATTTAAAATTGATTGTGATTGCTTGTAAAACTCATATTGCATAGTGGTAATCTAATTTAGGTTGAATTAGATAACTGGAGTAGCTTCTCTAGAAATAGAGAGTGAACCAGTATAAATCTTGTTGTCAATCTTCTCTTTAACTCTCATCTCTCTTTATTGCATTCTTTATCAATTTGCTGAGCTTTAAAGTTTTTAAAATTGATGGATATTGTGTTTGGGTGATTGATTTAATATTGGTTTTAAACAAAAATTTATGATACGATCCTTGTGAAGCAAAAGTTTTTAAAACTCTGTTTTTATTTCGATTTAATTTTAAAACCAGTTCACCCCCCTTGGTTTGATGACTCACATCATTTTTTTTTCAATTGGCAGTTTTTTCAAATATGGGCTCTAAATCATTTATGCTACTAGTTTATCTTCTGATGAATTCTTTCGTACTGCAAGGTGCAAAAGTGTAACGAAGATATGGAACATGCTTGAAGTCACTCATGAAGGAACTACGGATGTAAGAAGAGCAAGATATCATACTCTTGTATTTGAATATGAAGCTTTCTGAATGAAGAATGGTGAAACCATTTCAGATAACTTTAAACAAGATTCAATCATATAGTAAATCACTTGCTTGGTCTCATAAAAATGTTTGAATATGATGAGCTAAAGATCAAGATCCTCAACTGTCTTACAAGAACTTCAAAACCCAAAATGATGGAGGTTCATTGCAAGCTAAAGATCTAGAAGGAAAGCTTGAAGCACTTCCTTTGGTGAGCTTTAAAGGACCCATGACAAGAGCTAGAACTCAAGCCCTTCAAGACTACATCAAAACTAACTTGTATCTTTTGGCCAAGCATGAAGAAGCACACCAACTCAATGCAAACACAAAAGAAGTCATGTTTATTGTAATAGATTGCCATCTTTTTGTAATAGATTACTTAGGCACTTTGTAAAATAGTTTTTGTCTATGGTAATGGATTACCAGATAGCTGTAATCGATTACTTAAGCATCCGCAAGATGTAAAAACTCTACTTTAATTGATTACAAGGACAAATTAATCGATTACATCAGTATAAAACTGCATCTGCACGTAGGTCAGCCAAAAGTCACTTTAGGAGAAGCTTTCACTTCAAGCTTCATTTAGGCTTCATTAAGTTTGCATTACAAGCTTCATTTCATGTACATTTAGCTTGTAATTTTGTGGCCTATATAACCTGTCCCAAAACTGAATGTAACTAACTTTGGTTCATTATTACAAATTTGAAATTTGTGTGAGAGTTTCTCTCTTGTTTTTGTGCAAGAACTTCTTGAGTCTTAACAATTGCTTCTCAATGCTATTGTGGTGATTCTTCCTAGACTTATTGGAGAACTTCTCCATGGTGTCTTCCACCTTCATTCCTAACCTTTCTTCCAACTTCCATTGTTGCAGTTAAAAGCTTCCAAACAGTCACAAATTTAGTGAATTGCTGGACAGCTTATGTGTCTTGAAGTTTGCTTGAAGATTGGGTTTCATTGCAAGGTAGATTTGGAAAAACTAATGGCTAATGGGTTCAGCCATACATCAAGTGGTATCAGAGACTAATCCTTGTGGAATTCTTCTTCAAGTTCAGTTTTTAAAAGTTCGTCAAAGATAAAATTCTGCAACTTTGAAAATCTAAAAAATCCATTTCAATTCCTTGTTCCTTGTTGATTTTCGTGTGAATCTTGGTGGGTTGGCTTTGTGATTTGTTCTGCCACCTACCCTAGTAGTCTTCTTCAAGTTTTGTGTGAAATTCATGTGTCCATGTTCTTCATGTTCTTATGTTCTTCATGTGTTCTTGATATTTTTCTAATTTTCTAGTCTTGATTCTTGTCAATTTTTGTTAGTAGTGTTTTTTGTGCTGTATGACCACTTGTTTTGATTTTACTCTCATACCTAAACTGAATTGAGTTGTTAGAAGAAAATTTTACAATTGTTATACATTGGTTTTTAGTGATTCATTGAATTTCTTTAAGAATTTTTAAACTTGTGCAAAAGAAAAACAAAGGCTTACAAAAAAGTTGTGAAAGAAACAAGAAAAGACCAAAGAGAAACATTTTGGTTCAGCCAAAGAAATTATTCATTGGTGGCTGGAAAAAGTGAAAGAAAAACAAAATTTAGAAGCAGATCAAAGTTACAAAAGCTACAAGTTCAAATTTCCTTTGAACCACAAAATTAAGTGAACTTGTATGACATGCAAACTTGATGAAATTTGGCTTCTAGCAATTGAATTAACAATGGTGTTTGCTTCCTCACTTGTACCTACATAACCATTGTTCTCCATGCCATTGTGTATCACTTTTCTATCATATTGCCGTGACCTACCAAGAAGGATATGACCAGCCTCCATAGGTACAATATCACAAAGAACATTATCATTATAAGCATTAATAGAAAAAGGAATGAGCACTTGAGAATTTACCACCACTTCTCCAGTTTCACTAAGCTATTGTAGCTTGTATGGCCTTGGATGCTTTGTGGTTGGCAAGTGTAATTTCTCCACAAGTCTTGTACTAGCCACATTGGTTCAGCTCCCTCCATCAATGATAAGTGAGCACACTTTCTTTTCAACTAAACACCTTGTGTGAAAAATATTTTCTCTTTGAGTCTCCTCTTTTTCTAGGTAAAAACTGCTCAACATTCTCCTTAGCATCAAGAGATCACCCTCTTCAGCCTCCACTAGTGTGTGTTCTTCTTCTCCTTCACTTGAAGAACTATTTGAGTCACTTGAAGACTCACTCTTTATGCCTCCATCCTCAAGCAAAATCATTGTTCTCTTATTGGGACATTGGAAAACAATGTGACCCTTACCAAGGCATTTAAAACACTTGCTATTGCTTGATCTTTTAGGAGTTGGATCAATAATTTTTTTGCTTGAGCTCTCCACCCTTTCTTCTTTATTTTTCACTTGAGAAACTTCCCTTTTAGGCTTGTCCTTCCAACTGGAAGTTGTAGGCCCATTGGAGAATTTAGAAGCTTTTCTCCTTTTTAGTTGTTGCTCCACCCTTTGAGCTTTGTGGACTAGCTCTTCAATTGTAGCATAAGAATGTAGCTCCATTACATCTTGAATTTCTCTATTCAAGCCATGGTTGCTTCTTGGCTCTCCACAATTTCAGCCCTTACCATCATTGTAACGACCCGCCTTGTCGCTACGATATCACTAATTTCTACTTGTGAAATTTCAAATTTTAATAAAAACTCCATTATTTTGATTATGAAAATGGTGGTAAATTTTTCGCGATAATACAATTATCATACACACGATATAATTGCATAATTGAATACATATGTATACATATACTAAATCAGTACTCATCATTCACAAGTGTAGAACTTAATTTAGTCTACATGTATTTTACACCTCAAAATATACATGTCCACAAAAAGAAATCAATGAACTAACTATGAAAGAGCTGATTAACAAAACACAACTCTTTCCAAAAAGAATTCCAACGTCATGACATTGGCTTGCCGGCTCCAACAAAAAGAAGATTTCTCTAGAGTCACCTAATGTTGCTCATCTACTCACACGAACAAATGTTCACGACGATCATCATAGGTACCAACCACACGGTACAACAAAAGCAAGAGTGAGTTTATTATATAAAACCAACAAGCGTCAAATAACAACAATTGGAAAGGAAACAACATTAACAACCATAGTTATTACCAAAAATCCATCAGTCCAATACACACCTGACAACCAATCATCCGGTTCATTTCACAACACAAACAATCATACTCGGAATGATGCATGTACCTGACTCATCTATCAGCATACAATGTGGTACCATATCCCGGAAATAGCCTCTCACATGAAAAATGATTCACCGCCTATCAGGCCACCCTGTCGTGCACTAGCCATTCCCCCCGGTGATCAGCCAGCACTGCTAGGGAATTCCAAACATGATGACCCCTTAGTACCTGCGTTTTTAGTCCACAGAAACCCACAGGTATGCGAGTGTCTTCATTCTATTTCCATACATGCAATATGAAGTATGAAACATGGGCATCATCAATGCATGACCCTGCTAGGAACAAATCCTTCCTCGCAAGGGTAAGCCGTCATGCACCCCCCATGTACATACATAACACACCATTATGGGCTCACCGATGCATTGACCGTGGCTAGGAACAAATCCATCCTCGCAAGGGTAACTAACCAGTCACTGCACCGCACATGTACATACCCAACCTACAACTATAGGCACCATCAATGTATGACCTGGATAGGAAAAAATCCTTCCTCGTGAGGGTAACCAGTCATACACTCCCATGTGTATCCATGGATATCCACATCACGCAACGATAACCATGGACACCATCAATGCATGACCCGGCTAGGAACAAATCCTTCCTCGCAAGGGTAAACCGTCATGCACCCCTCATGGGTATCAATATATATACATCACACAATGACATTATTCACATCAACATTATTTCTCATTAATGTGATTATCAACATCCACATTACATCATCTAATATCATCATCATACCTATTAAACTCATCTCATTTCAAATCTTCATTATCTCATTTCAACATTATCATCATAAACATCTATATCAACATTGTTTCATTTTTAAACATCACCAATCCATAAGCGATATCTCATTTTAATCATTACAAACCACGTAAACATCATCAATCATTTCCATGACATCTCAATTTCACTATCATCAATAACATCATAAATAAATATACTGCATCCCATTAGTTAAAAACGTCATTTGCCTTGAAAACAAGCACACACGGGTATAAACACACCTGAATCATAAATAAATCGCATCTCATTAGTTAAAAACTTAATTTTTCTTGAAAACCAGACACAATAGGGACAAGCAGTTATCTCCATAGTTGGACTCCATGGCCCCCAACTATGGTATCTAAATTACTATCAACATAAAAAACTCCCCATACCTAACTAGGAGTTCTCCTGTTAAAGCCTCGCGGTGTTGTTTTGAGATCCTTCATATATGTGGGTTTTTGTCCAAACGTAGAGCTTTATATACCAAATCGAAGAAAATTTAGTATAGATTTCCAAGATAAGATCAATATTAACATTTGGGGTCAAATACCCACTCAAATCAAAAAGGGGCTAACCGGTGTTTTGGGAGTTTACACCAAAAGACATCATTTTGAAATTTCGATCACATCAATGTGATCGAGGTTCAATAAGGATCACAAAAATGACAACAATTTCATAAAAAAGGAGACATTTACAACATCTCATTTTCAAAGGATTTTCAAAGGAAGTGGTAAAACTTCCAACAACGGTACCCCAAACACAAGAGACACTAAGAGGAGCTTAAACTAGTTAGAAGAAGACAAAGGAAACCAAGATTACCTCAAGGAAACCAAGAAAGAAGGATTAGGAGCTCCATTCTCTACCGAAACTTCAAAAGGAGTTTCAAAGATTCTACTTCGATTATGAGGTTCTTCTCCATTCTGTGGTCTTGTGGCAAGCAACGGCGGCCAGTGGTGGTTGATGGTGGCCGTGGGTGGTGGAGAGAGAAGTTCCTAGGGCTTTTGGGTGATTTTACAGAGAGAAAACGCAATTTCACAAGGTTTATCTACACAATAAATCAACTAATCCAAGCTTATCAAACAATCAACTAATACAACGAATACATAAAACATCTATTTTCAGTTATTGAAATTTCAAGGTGTTACAATGAATATTTCTCTTTGATTTGCTTCTAAATTCTATTTTTCTTTCACTTTTTCCAGCCACCAATGAATATTTCTCTTTGGTCTTTTTTTGTTTATTTTACAACTTTTTTGTAAGCCTTTGTTTTTCTTTTGCACAAGTTCAAAAATTCTTAAAGAAACTCAATGAATAACTAAAAAACAATGTATAACAATTGTAAAATTTGCTTCTAACAACTCAATTCAGTTTAGGCATGAGAGTAGAATCAAAATAAGTGGTCATACATAGGGATGGCAAAACGGGCTTTGCCCAATGGGCCAGCCCATTTAACCCACACAAAAAGGTGGGCCAGGCTGAGATTTGAAACCCACAATGACAAAATGGGCCGGGCCAACCTGACCCACAAAAACGTAGGCCAAAACTGAATCAGGGCCAAGCCAGCCCACCCGGCCAGCAGCCCACAATCCTAATCACATATACCACTGCCTCAGCCTTCTGCCATCCATGTGCCATCTTCCCTTCTGGAATTTTCTTTTTCTTCTCGAGTTCGACGAGTCGAGACCGGAGACCCACACCAATCCTACTGTCCACTGAGTCGTCTGAACGAAAGAGAGACTCGCTGGCGTCACCGTGACCGTGAGCAAGTCTATGACTGTCAGTGGTGAGTCCGTGGCCGTGAGAGAAAGAGAGAGAGAGAGAGAGAGAGAGAGAGAGAGAGAGAGGGAGAGAGAGAGATCCCGCTAAATAGGGTGTGCATTAAGCTGCTCTTGTTGTTCCGCACCCGTACCTCCCCGTCGATTCACCGTCTGTCACCGCCAGAACCATCAGAACTTTAGAAGGAGCTTAAGCACCGTTGGATTGCCACCACCACCAGGTACATAGGAACTTCTCGTTTGTTACTTTACTCCTTCTTTTTATTGCTTTTTATTTTATTTGCTTGTAATCATTTTTGTAATTATGGTTTGCTACACACTTGCACGGTTCAATCTATGCATGAACAAAATCTTAGTGAAAATTTCTGGTTTGCTATACTCCTGGTCTCCTCTGTACAGTTCCTATTTATTTTCATTTCATGAATAAAATCTGTTTCATTATCTTTAGCGTAAATTGTTTTGAAAGTGGAAACCTTTAATATATGATGTATGGCAGAGTGAATTAGAAATAGAAGTTACAGAACTTCTTCCATATATACACCTCAGTTGCATTGGTTGTTCATGTTCTTTTTTTCTTTTAATAAGTTTACTCTATTTGATTGAGAACTATTCGTATACCCTTCTTATGATAATATTTGTTTTTAATTATATATCTTGTTTTAGTATTTTGAAGTGCTTAATGTATGAATTTTACCAAAATAGGGTCATCAAAGTTATGCTAGCTTGTCATATATAACAAACTCAATGAGAAACTTCATACTTTTGTTTAGGTGGTTATTGTTAAAACTAATTGACTTGTGAATTTATATAGCAAGCACTTCTTTTTAATTATCACGAAGAAAATTACCAGATAACAGTAATAAAAAAACTAAGAGCAAAAAAAAATTGCAGTTAATAAACTAATTAAGATTGTTAAAATCTTGACTGGCCTTAAACATGTCTATTAGTATCATATTACTAATGAGTAATGACTACCCAATATTAGATGCATTCATAATTTGTAAATAATTTAGAATGCAGATGCTTTTACAAAGTCAGATGAACTTGTTCAAGTTAATGAGTAAAACATAAGCATAGCAAGTATGAGTATGTTGTCATAACTTATTTTATATGTGAAAATGAGCATGACAACAACAAACTTACAAACCTTATCATGACAGCAGATCTTATGTAAGAACTTGGTACGCATTTGAATATTTAATGATGACAACTTGTTCTTAGTTCTTGTATTTTTTTTTATAATTTTGTCTTTTTTAAAAAAAAATAATTTTTATTTTATATTTTATTTTTATGTGGGCTGGCCTGCTAGCCCACCTTAAAGTGGGGCGGGCTAGCATTTTCAACCCACTTTACAAAAGTGGGCCAGCCAAGCCCGACCCATTTTTTTGTGGGTTGGGCCAGCCCGGCCCGTTTTGGGTTGACTGGCCCACTTTGCCATCCCTAGTCATACAATACAAAAAACACTACTAACAAAAATTGACAAGAACCAAGACTAGAAAATTAGAAAAATATCAAGAACATATGAAGAACATAAGAACATGAAGAACATGAACACATGAATTTTACACAAAACTTGAAGAAGACTACTAGGGTAAGTGGTAGAACAAATCATAAAGCCAACCCACCAAGATTCACATGAAAATCAACAAGGAACAAGGAATTGAAATGAATTTTTCAGATTTTCAAAGTTACAAAATTTTACCTTTGAAGAACTTTTAAAAACTGAACTTGAAGAAGAATTCTACAAGGATTAGGCTCTGATACCACATGATGTATGGCTGAACCCATTAGCCATTAGTTTTCCCAAATCTACGTTGCAATGAAACCCAATCTTCAAACAAACTTTAAGAACACAAGCTGTCCAACAATACACTAAATTTTTGACTGTTTGGAAGCTTTTAATTGCAGCAATGGAAGTTGGAAGAAATGTTAGGAATGAAGGTGGAAGACACCATGGAGAAGTTCTCCAATAAGTCTAGGAAGAATCACCACAATAGCATTGAGAAGCCATTAATAAGACTCAAGAAGTTCTTACACAAGAACAAAAGAGAAACTCTCACACAAATTTTAGATTTGTATTAATGAACCAAAGTTAGTTACATTCAGTTTTGGGACAACTTATATAGGCCATGAAATTACAAGCTAAATGTACAAGAAATGAAGCTTGTAATGAAAACTTAATGAAGCCCAAATGAAGCTTGAAGTGCAAGCTTATCCTAAAGTGACTTTTGGCTTTCCCAACACGCACAGGTGCAATTTTATGCTGAAGTAATCGATTAATTCGTCCTTGTAATCGATTAAAATAGAGTTTTTACATCTTACAGATGCTTAACTAATTGATTACAGGTATCTGGTAATTCATTACCGTAGGCAGAAATTATTTTACAAAGTGCCTAAGTAATCTATTACAGAAAGATGGTAATCTATTACAACAGACATGACCTTTTGTGTTTGCACTGAGTTGGTGTGCTTGTTCATGCTTGTCCAAAAGATACAAGTTAGTTTTAATGTGGTCTTCAAGGGCTTGAGTTCTAGCTCTTGTCATAGGTCCTTTAAAGCTCATCAAAGGAAGTGCTTCAAGATCTCCTTCTAGACCTTTAGCTTGCAATGGACCTCCATCATTTTGGGTTTCGAAGTTCTTGTAAGACAGTTGATCTTTAGCTCATCATATTCAAACGTTTTTCTGAGACCAAGCAAGTGATTCACTATATGATTGAATCTTGTTTGAAGTTATCTGAAATGGTTTCACCATTCTTCATTCGAAAAGCTTCATATTCAAATACAAGAGTATGATATCTTGCTCTTCTTAAATCCTTAGTTCCTTCATGAGTGACTCCAAGCATGTTCCATATCTTCGTTGCACTTTTGCACCTTGCAGTACGAAAGAATTCGTCAGAAGATAAACTAGAAGTATAAATGTTTTTAGCTTTTTGATCATCTTGCACTTTTCTTTTCTCGTCTTCTTTCATCTCATTCCATTCTTTAGGAATCAATTTACCATTGACTTCTTTCGCCGGTATAAATGGTCCTTTAACAATAGCATTCCATGCTCCAGGATCAATTGATTGAATAAAGATTTCCATTCTCTTTTGCCAAAAACAAAAAATGCTCTCCCTCAAACAATGGTGGTCGATTGAGAAAAGCATTCTCTTTGAAAGTGATTTGTTTAGAGCCCATATTTGAAAAAACTATGATCTTGAGCAACTTTTAAGAAGTAGCTTTGATACCGATTGAAAAAAAATGATGGGACTCACCAAACCAAGGGGGGTGAACTCGTTTTAAATTTAAATCGAAACAGAAATAGAGTTTTAAAAACTTTTTCTTCACAAGGATCGTATCACAACTTTTTGTTTAAAACCAATATTAAATCAATCACCCGATCACAACATCCATTAATTTTAAAAACCTTTAAAACTTAGCAAATTGATAAAGAATGCAATAGAGAGAGAGATTAGAGTTAAAGAGAAGATTGACAACAAGATTTATACTCGTTCACTCTCTATTTCTAGAGAAGCTACTCCAATTATCTAAACCTAAATTAGATTACCACTATGCAATGTGAGTTTTACAAGCAATCACAATCAATTTTAAATTCTACCTAGAAAATGAAACTAAGGCACCCAACCCTAGGGTCCTTTGTGAATCTAAGCCTAAGAGAAACCTACCCTTAGCTTCAAACTAGAAACACCTATTCTAGCATGCTTTAAAAAATTCATACACATGTAGCAATAGTATGTAAAAAAACATATGAAAACAGAGTCAAGGAGAGATACAACATTTACATTCAAATGCATGAACAAAAGATTTTATTGAATGGATACAACCAAGAGGAAGGCATTGACTATGATGAGACCTATGCCCATGTTGCAAGGTTGGAAGGTATTAGGTTGTTGCTTGCTTTTTCTTATATTATGGATTTCAAGTTATATCAAATAGATATGAAAAATACTTTTCTCAATGGATACATTGAAGAAGCGATATATGTGGAGCAACCTCCAGCTTTTGTAGACTTCGAACATCCTAATCATGTTTACAAGTTGAAAAGGACAATGTATGGTTTAAAACAAGCACCTGGATCTTCGTATGAAAGATTGCGCAATTTCTTAATTGGAAAATCTTTTGTAAGAGGTCAACTTGACAAAACATTGTTTATCAAGAGATCAAACAATGAGTTTTTGCTTGTGCAAATTTATGTTGATGACATAATTTTTGGTGCCACTAATGAAGCTTTATGCAAGGAATCTTTTAGTTCTATGCAAGAAGAGTTTGAAATGTCTATGATGGGAGAATTTACATTCTTCCTTAGACTTCAAGTTAAGAAAATGAAGCATGAAACCTTTATATGACAAACAAAGTATTGCACAAAATTAATTAAGAAATTCAATATGGAAAAGTTCAAGGAAGCATCGAAAACCAATGGCAACATCCACTTATCTCGGCTTGGAGGAAAAAGGTAAATCAGTAGACGAGTCAAAGTAAGAGAGGTATGATTGGTTCTCTCCTCTATTTGACTGCAAGCCGACCCGATGTTATGTTTAGTGTATGCTTATGTTCAAGATATCAAGCAAATCCCAAGGAATCTCATTTAACTGTTGTCAAAAGGATTATCAAGTACCTTAAGGGCATAACCAATGTTGGTTTGTGGTATCACAAAGGTACCTCCTTGAGTTTAGATGGCTTTTTATATCTGACTTTGCAAGATGCAAGCTAGATAGGAAAAGCACAAGTGAGACATGTCACCTTTTGGGAAGCTCTCTTGTATCTTGGAGTTGCAAGAAGCAAGCTTGTGTAGTACTATCCATTGCAAAAGCATAATATATTGCAGTTGAAAGTTATTGTGCACAAAGTCTCTGGATGAAGCAATAACTTGAAGACTTTGGGGTAACTCTTATTCACATTTCCCTAAAATGTGACAACACAAGTGTTGTAAATCTGTCTAAGAATCTAGCCATGCATTCTAGAACTAAGTGTAAAGAAATTAGGCGTCATTTTCTAAGAGATCATGTATCAAAAGGTGATTGTTATTTGAATTTGTTGATAGTGAACATCACCTAGCTGACATCGTTACAAAACCTCTTGCTAGAGATAGGTTCTTCTATATTAGAAATGAGCTAAGAATGCTAGATGGATCTAGCATTGAATGATGTTGTGCTATAGTGTATTCATCTTGATATGTGCTCTCTATGTTTGTCAATTTCTTCCTTGATTGCCTATGTATGTAATATGTTGAGATGTGTTTGAATTTTTTTTAAAAAATACAAGCTTAACTCTATTCTTTTCGTGTTTCTCAATGTTTTAATCGATTACGTGCTTGTTTTAATAAATTACACAATGTAGTTTTGTGTTTCTTTGATTTAAGTTTTATGTCTCCATCGATTATCTGTGATTTTAATCGATTACATAAGTGTAGTTTTGGTTTTTCTGTCATAAAGTTTTTTGTTGTAATCGATTACAACCTCGTATTAATCGATTACATAATCCATTTTATGGTAGTTTTGGTGTTTGCATCATGTTTTAATCGATTACAAAGGCCTTAGGGGGAGTTTTTCTATCAAATTTAATCGATTACTATGTTAGTTTAATTGATTACTTGAGTGTATTTTGTGTGTTGTAATCCGTTACACTTCTTCGTCTTCACTTCCTCAACCACCCAATAATCGTTGTTTGGTTGTCATTTTTGTTTTAATCATGTTTTTCCTCTAGTCAGTTGTTATGTCTTTTTTAAGTTGTTTATGTTTTTCTATAATGGTTGTATTGTTGAAACAATGAATTGATTGTCCACTATTTTTTTTCCTTGGTCACTCCTTATGTTGTTTTCTTTTACTCTATGTGTTTATGACTTTTTGGCCTTGTTGTGCCAAAAGGGGGAGAAAAACTACATTTGATTTGCATTGGCATTCTTATTCAGTCATTCATTTGTTCACTCTATTATGATGATGATATGATTTGACACTTCTCTTGGCCATAGTGTTCAGTAAATTTTAGGTCTATCTCAAGTGAAGTCTCTCTACTCTCAAGTCTCTCCAAATGCACTTAATAATAATAAATTTTGACATCATCAAAGCCAAAAAGGGAGAGATTGTTAAAGATAGAGGGAGCAACATGAAGATCAAGCTATGAAGAGTTCTGTCTTTTACATGTCCAACTCCTTATTGGGTGACATTTGTATTGATTGTTGCTACTTTCTAGTCTTAATCTATCTATATGAACATCATGCATCATCATGTAGAAGTAGGAAGATAGTTTCTTAGATTAGAAACATCTTCAATGCATAACTCTCAGCTTCAATCAATTATCGTTATCTGTAATCGATTGCACAAGTCTTTTGAGAAGCTTGCAGAGAGATCTTCGTTCTGGTTTATTCAATTACTATATATCTATAATTGATTACATAGTTTTATTGAGACCATGTCTATTTTAATTGCAAATAATATATTTCATCACTTCTGAGGTGAACAAAATATAGTCTTTTAATTGCAAAACCTTTTCTTTTTTCTAGAAGACCACATACATTCACGTTTATTCCAAACAAACTTTGAAGGAAAATTGCTATATGTAAGCCCCTTGTTTTAAGGTACTAGTTATTAGCATCCATATGTGCTAGAAACTTTGAGGTAAATGTGTTTTCTTTATTCAAAACATCATCAATTTTCACATGATCAAAGAAGGTTAGCATTTGTTCATTTGGTAACTGAAGACACAATATTTCATTTGCAAGGTCCATGAAATTAATGTAAAAAGAAAATATTATTCATGCTCCCTCACATGATGACAAATATCTACAATCATAATACATTTTGATTTCATCAACACATTGATGTTTCCTGATCCTTTGCAATGTTATAAAAGGTTGTTGTAATATGATCATGACCTTTGTTAATATATTTGAAAAAAGTATTTTATAGAATGAGATTCATTCGTTCACTCAAAAATTACGTTTAGTTCAAAAGTTAAAATGAAGTTGTTACTCTCAACCAAAGTTCAACATAAGTTTACTAATTTTAAACGGTGATCTAAAGAAACTTTAATTTTTTAATGGGAATTAGGGTATGTTTGTTTTTGTGTTTGAGCAAGCAAATCGATGTTCATTGTGCATTGAAAGTTTCACTTTCATATTTGTCAACATTTATTTGCAGTTGATTTGGATGTCATTTTCTTCAAAACAAATGTTCCACTCAAAGCTAAGGGTTGTATGTTTTTTCGTTGGACATGAATGTATGGAAGCTTTAGTTACAAGTTTTATATATCAGTTAAGTTTTAGTTGCATGCTATTTAGCATATCAAGATGGAATATCGAGTATCAATTCTCAGTTTCAAAAATTGCATTGAATTAGCTATCTTAATTGCAACTTTTAAAAAAATTATAATTGTAAGCAAACTCTCATAAGTGATTTCTATTGCTTCTTGGTAAAGTAAAATTATAGTTTTTTTATATGTAGGAATCAAATACACGTCTCAGAGGATTTACAATAATTCACACATCGTGTTCAACCAACTGAATTAGACTCTTGGGTAATTAAAATTATTTGCTAACTATATATTTTAACCTTTTTTACAATTTTTTTAACTTATGATATTAGCACTAATATTTTTAAAATAATAATAATATCTCAATTCAAAATTTAATCAGCACCAACTTTATAAATATGTAATAATATAATAATGTATTATCAATTCAAATATACTTAAAAAATAATGAAATAAATAATATTATTTATATTATAAAATTATACCCATTTTAATTTTCATAATTATACATTTAAAAGTGCTTTGAATTATCATCATCCAAACAAGTTTTCATTTTGATAAAAGTATTTTTAAAATAAAATTATTCAAACATAAAAAAAGATATATTAAACTTACTTTGAACTAAACTTAAGTTTACAAAGTTAAGTTGAATGACGCTGGCTAGGGTGGGAGACCCTTTTGGGAAACAAATATAGATTGTTAAATCTATTTTTTAAAAGAGATTGATGGATGAGATTTACTCTTTTTTTCTTTTCTTTTTCTTTTTCTTTTTCATTCTTTACCCCTCTCCCCTCCCCTCTCTCTCTAGTCTATCTTCAGTTCACAACACTTGATCTTCTTCCTCCTAAAACTCACCGATGTTGTCATAGATAAAAAATTCTAAGTCAATTGGCGACAACCCTATGCAAAGTTGTCACTAATGGAGATCCACCAATGGAAGAGCTTTAAGTGAAGGGGCCTTTGACTAGGTCAAGGTCTATGAAGCTTGAAGAGGAAGCTCAACACACTTGGGGAGCACAAAGCAAAGCGATTGGATTTGAAGTGGCTAAATTTGAGCCAAATTTTAGAATAGGTTATTATGTGTAATTTTGTATAGTCTATCTTTGACTTTAAGAAGACTAAGACTCATTTTATTGAAAGAATTATAAACTTTGTGAGAACCTCTCTTGGTTCTTTAGAGCACTTCTTTGATTTTTATATTGAGTTGCTAATTCAAGTGGCAAATCCTCCTTTCAACTCATCAATTCATCATTAATTGTGGCGTTGTTCTTCATCTCTAGTCTTTTCATCTTCACTTTTGGTTTATTTCTTTGATTTTTTATGCTGAAATTTGGGATCCAATTTTAGGAGTTAGCATCAGCCACTGTCCATCCTTCTCCATCATTTAATCGTGGTGAACTTCTTGGCCTTGAAGGAGAGTGTTTCGAAGGTTCATAACAGTGCCCAAATCAACAAAATCACTAATCGAAGGTGGGTCTCGATTATGTGTTGCCTAGGATTTGGATTTTTTTTGTAGATCTGGAGGTGTGGCACAAAGCTTCCTCGTTGAAGCTCGACGTGAAAAAAGGGTTCATTCCAAATCCAAATCAAGGTACATGCCTATATCTTGAACATGCAATCACAAATCCAAAAAATGCATTAATAAAATCAAAATCCATGCTTGTCAATAGAGGTGGAGTAGTGAACGATAAAGCCATTGTTTTGATCCCATTGTCAGTGAGGATATGTTCAGTGTGGAAACATCATATGCAAAGTCATGTTTTTTTTTTTTTCAATTGAAGTGTAGGTTCATACTTGGATGTTAACCATTTGGTCACAATTTGAGTACCCATACGTCCTTATCTTTGTTTATGAATAAATAACAAGATATGATGCTACCGATGAACACTGCAAGTATTATAGCTACTAGAACAAAAGTTAAAGTTACAATCTTTTTAATTATTGATTTAGTGTTACCAAATTTATAATCAATGGATGTGGGGTTATTGGTCCAAAGATGGAGCATGAAATTTTTGTTTGCTTCAAAGATGGAGCTGCCAAAATGGGCAAGGCAAAGTGAACAATGGAGTGCGGCGGAGAATCAAGAGGGTGAGAAGACGAGGAGAGAAAAAAGAAGAGCATTTTAGGAAAAGAGAGAAAATAACATAAAAGAAAAAAAATCTTAACCGTTGATTTATTAAGTAAAATCTAACAGCCTATATTTGTTTCTCATGGTAAGAGACCTGATAGGGTCTCCAACCCTAGCCATCGTTTATGTTGAACTCAACTATGTAAACTATAGAGTATGTTTGGTTGCACATCCACACCCTCAAAACTAAGGGTGTTCATGGTGCGATTTGGTTTGATTTTTAGACAAAAGGTCATCCCAATCAAACATAAAATAAAGATATGATTTGGTTTGGTTTGGTTTAAATATAACATCACATCTAAACCAAACCAAACCAATCTTGTGATTTGGTTCGGTTCGATTTCACAGTTTTTTTTATTTAATCTATTATCATAATTTAAATCTATCAATTGAACTTACATAATTATAATATATGGTATATTATTTTAAAAATGAATTTTATTTTTATTAAATTTTATTTAATATATTTTAGTTAAAAAATATTATTTTCACTTCTATTTAGTATTAATATAAAATATTATTACCAACTCTTTTTGTAACATAATAGTAATTTGTACATTACTTGATATTTAACATTATTTTTTTAACAATATTAGTACAACTTTTTTAATATATGAACTAAAATATGCATTATAAAGCAAAGGAAAAACATACTTATTATTAATTATCATGATGAAAATTAATATAATTATAGTATGCGACACGTTTTTCAATTTAAGCAGTTTTTTATTTTTTATATCGGTTTGGTGGCTTACAAATGGTTTGATTTGGTTTTGAACATCCCTACCCTAAACGTGGATCATGAGTGGTCAAACATGAAAAAAGTGTAAGACCATGATGTTTGGTTTACCATGTTGAACATGATTCACCAAGTGAAAATTGATTTCAGGTGAAGCTTGAAAACAATAGGAATACACACAATAATCAAGAGGGGGTGAATTGGTTTAAACTTGATCCTTTTAAAATCTTTAGAAAATTAGAGTTAAGGATCTTTATCACAATTAAACCAAGAAGACTTCAATGTAATCAAACCACTCAGCTCTAGAAAAAACAATTACAAAATATAACATGTTGAGTAATATGGAATTCACCTAGAATCACATATCAAGATAGCAAGAAAAGATTAAAGAATAGACATCAACACAAGAACTTATATTGGTTCACTTCTCAAAGAGAAGCTACATCTAGTTCTTCTAATCAAAACTAGATTAGAGTTTCACTATTCACAAATTTCAGTTCTTACAAGCTTTACAACAATCACCCTTTATCAAACCTAGATAAAAAATAAAAATCTAAAATCCTATTAGACTCCTAGTGATCAAGACATAGAGAACCCTTCTTTACTTTTTTCCTCTAGAGAAACCCACTCTAGAAAAAGCCTCAAGAACCCTTTGAAATAGTTACAAACAACCAAAAATTCAAAAACGAATTTACAAGAAAAGTTAACGGAGAGAGACAACCTGATGATCCAATAAATATGGTTTAACAGTTAGAGTTGAAATGAAAAACAAGTTTCAAAACTTCCTCTCCAAAAGCTTCTTTGAAAACTTGCCCAAGAAATCCTTCAATACACCATAAAGATTTGAATATGTGGGACAAGAACTTTAGAACTCAGAATATCCTTTCTCACTTTCAGAAGACTTGTGAATACTTTGAAAATTTCGTAGAGTAATGTGTTATAAGTTTTAGAAAATCCACCATCTATTTATAAAAAACTTATGTAACTGAATGTAATTTATTAAATTGCCCAAGTAATCGATTCAAAACAAATTTAATCGATTAAAATGTTCTTTAGTTTTCTGGAAAGGATATATGAATAAAGTAATAGATTATTTCGACCTGTAATTGATTACTACAGGGACACTTCTTTTCAAAAATGATCTAAGTAATCAATTACATATAAGTGGTAATCGATTATCACAGTTAAGTCATGTTCTATGTTTATACTGAGTAATCGATTACTTAATGTCTGTAATCGATTAAAGTGCTCTTCAAGAATTAAGTAATAGATTACCAATATGTGGTAATCGATTAACATAGTCAAAAATGGTTTTTTTCAAAAACTTGAAACCACGAAACCTTGTCTTTGATGCAATCATGAAATCTTAAACATTTTTCACAAACCATGTGCTTTTGTAAAATCATGAATGCAAGTCAATGAATGTTTATGTAATGCAAAGGATGATAGGATGATTCTCTTCTACATCAAGCAATTACAAATGCCTTCAATTGAATGACATGTACAAAGCTAAAACACTCATCCAATCTTCAACATATATCTTGATTCATCTTCATGCTCCCCCTATATCTAACAAAGCTACCATCGAATTGCGTCTGCATCATAGGGAATCAATTTTCAAATTTGACTATTGAATTTCTCAGTTTTACCATTCACTTTTTTCATTGTCAATGAAGCTAAATACATGGGTGGCACGTGCACCTTCAGTCCTTCACTATTGTCATTGCCATCATGCTCTTGATTTCCTCCCTTCTATTGCTCCAAAGAGGAGAGGAACAAGAGTTACTTCTTCTACTTTATCTCTATTCCAATCTAAAGAGGTAAAGGAAAGGTCGAGCTTCACTAAGCCCATGCACTCCATAATATGCCCACGACCCACCCCAATATTTGCTACTTGCACCACTACTTTCTACTTCTTGTTTTAATACTACACCATTTTTTGGTTCAACCTTTAATTTCTTAATCAAAGTCTTTAACATATTAGTATTTTTATTGTAGGTCAAAGTTGTGTTGTATTATGAATTATTTATCTCTTTTGTATATTTTTTTATTGTTGCTATTTTGTATTTGGTGATTATGCTAATTTAGTTTGCAAGTTCTTATTGAGGAGGTGCATTTTATTTCACAAGCTAATATATTTTTTATTTGATGATTATTCTAATTTAGTTTGCAAGTTTTTATTTAGGATGTGCATTTTATTTCACAAGCTAATATATATTTTTTTGGCTAAAATATATTTGTTCTCATAAAATTGAAAATGTTTGAATTTCATTTCTGCAAAAATTTTAGTACGCTTTTCGTTCTTATAAAATTAAAATGTGTCATCTTTTAGCTGAAGCAAAGTTCAAATATCCAAATCTACCAATGTAAAAAAAATGTTACATTACATCTATTATATATAATCGATGTAGAAAATGTTACATTTACATCGAATATATATATATATATATATATTCGATGTAAAAAATCATAATTGTATGTTCAACGTCCAAATTTTAATATATTTCAATTTTAAGAGGAAAAAATGTTTTAAGAATTTTGCAGGAACAAAATTTGAACATTTTCAATTTTATAAAGACAAAAAAAATATTTTAGTTTTTTTTTGGGTAAAATATATTTGGGATCCTTGTAAAATTTGAAAATTATTAATTTTATCCTCATAAAATTTTTCGTATTAATTTGGTTCTTGTAAAAATAAAAATATTTTTAGTGATTTTGAGTAGTAACATTGTTTGACGATTCCCTAATGCAGCTAATACTTAATTATTTTTTCTGTCTATCTTTCCAAACATACTTAGAAAACACCAAAATTCACATTTGTTTCATATTCCCCCATAATCTCATCAAAAAGTATGAAAAATTGTCTAGAAAGTGATGAAAAATTACAATTTTTGGGGGATTTAATCACCAAAACTGTTTTAATTCATTTTGAGAAATTTTAATTGTTACAAATTGTTTAATTCATTTATAATCAAATTATACTTGTACTTATGTTAGCGACAACAAATTACAGTTCATCATAGTTATCATTGAAGACTAGTAAAAATATGTTTTATTTTTACCAAGATCAAATCAATACAACTTTTGTATGAGGACTAAATTAATACTTTCAAATGATACAGAGACCCAAAATATATTTTACCTTTTTTTATTGCCACAAACTAATATATTATGCATTTTAACTATTAATTTTATTATAACAAATCTTGTTACAAACTTAAATATTTATTTTTTGATCAATAATCTATTATTAATATCAATATAATAAATATAAATCCAAAAGACATCTACAAACAACTAATACTTCTTTTACTAATTATATATTCAAGATCAATTTTGATAGCTACTTATCAAATATCATTGATGTAAAAACCAATTTTTGAATATATGTATCTAAAACAAAAATCACGTTATTCTAAATTATGTTTACTTAAAAAGCTTAAAAATATTTTTGATTCCTTCGTGTTTTTCAAAATTTTTGTTTCTATAAACAATTTTGTTCATTTTAATTATAGTAAGTTTATATATTTTTTTAATTGTAGTCCTTGTAAGTTATTTTCTCATTTTGAATCCTTATAAATTTGTGTTTTTTCAATTTTAATCCATATAAGCACAAATTTATAGACAGTAAAAATTAAAAAATTGAATTTTTGAGTACTAAAATTGAAAAAACATAAACTTACATGAAAAAAAATGAACAACATAACTTACATAGAATAAAATTGAAAAAAACACAAATTTATAAGAACTAAAAATTTTGAGCATGTGGCCACCAGTTTCGCCTCAATCGGACATTCCAGTAAAAAATTATGACCTTCCGAAGTTTGTATACATCGCGCCGCAAAATAACACGTGTCTCAAAATGACACGTGTCGTCACCTCCTGAGTCGCGTCTCCCAGGGACGTGACTAAGCTCCAGTCACGCCTGGGTTGGGCGTGTTTAAACACGTTTGCCTGGGATGTGATTGACTGCTATACATTTGTAAATAGTTTGGAAACTACAGTATTTTCATAATTTTTTAATTAAATTGTTATATTTTAATTTTTTTTGCCATTCATAGTTTCACCTGACATTTAAAAAGCATGTTTGTTTTACATGTTACTCAACGCAAACACTACTCGTGAGAATAAAAGAAGTGGCTCTGTTCAACACAAGTTGTTTGGGATGCGTTAGGCAATTTTAGCCATTTTTTAAGCTTCAACCGTCTGCAAAACTTTGAAAACACTTTAAAGTTTTTGAAAAAAAATAAGGAATGTCTTTTGTTGCCATTTCAGGGTTTTGTATCAATCTCGATTTGATAAGCATATTCTACTTTTCAGTGATAAAAAAAAATAGTTTAAGTTGCTCAAAAGGTGTGCATGAATCATGATCATAGATTCTAAAAGGTCGGCATGGAAGTATGAACAGAAAATGGGGAAAAAGGTAATGGAATTGCTAGAATTCCACCATGAACTTTTGCTCAAAGCTTTAACAACTACGTCTAACTTATAGCCAATACACAGTTATAGTACAAGAAAAAATTAGTGCCAGGGATGTTCTTCTTTTGCCCTTTTAGGGTTTGGGTCCAATTTCGACTCCAAACTGATTTAGACATAATCTACTTTTCAGCGACAAAAGAGTTTTAAGTTAAGCTATGAACTCTGCTCTACAATACCAAAACGCTCAAAAGCTGTTCATGATCATAGATCTTCTTGGTGAAATGATTCTAAAAAGTCAGCATGAAGTAACAGAAACTACTTTAACACTTAAACATGGGGTAAAAAAAGGTATTGGATTTACAATTCAAGATTCCACCACTTATCTAATATTGAACTTTTGTCCAAAGCTTCAACAACTGTCTAGTTAATACTAATATTTAGGCCTACAACATTCAGCAATCAGTTTGTGACTTTTACTCAAATGTAGATAGAAACAGCAAAAGAAAATCGAAACCAAAATGAAGTTACAGAGCACTGATTAAGGTATTGGATTTACAATTCAAGATTCTACCACTTATCTAATATGAACTTTTGTCCAAAGCTTCAACAGCTGTCTAGTTAATACTAATAGATAGGCCTACAACATTCAGCAATCAGTTTGTGACTTTTACTCAAATGTAGATAGAACCAGCAAAAGAAAATCGAAACCAAAAAGAAGTTACAGAGCACTGATAGTCTAAACTCTGAAGTGCTTTCTTAATGGAAACTGGTACGGTTCCAAGAACCACCACATAGTACAAGAAGATTTAAGCATCCGATTGTTATTGTGCCACAATACATGCACACACAGGTCTATCATTATATTGCATCCCCTTCTAACTTCTAAGGATATTTCTGCTTTTAGTTTTGCAAAAATAGAGATCCCTTTACACCTTAACATGGCAACTGAATATGTGTGACTGCTGCATCCTAATCAAAGCAGATAACATGACTCTAACCTTCATAATGATACAATTCACGAACCCACCCACCCTTACAAACATAACAACAACAAAAAAGCCACAAAGAAAGCTTCTAAGCAAGAAGAAAACACTCCTCCCTACAACGAAATCAAACAAACTATACAATCATACACTCCTTTACCATATTCAAGAACAAAAAAAATTGATAGCATAGTATACAACTTGAAAGAACCACATGTTTACTTTTACTCCATTATTATTTAGCAACATACAAAAAGCAAGCCTAAACCAACAACAGTACTTTCTCCTCATGGTTCAGCTCACACAAATATCAACAAGAACTTAAGTTCCATCTATACCAGACAAAAAATAAAAATGAAAAACCAAAAACAAAACCATTACCATACCATATCTCATTCACCCTAAGATTTTCAATAGTCAATTCTATTGCCAGCCACCGCAACTAAGTGGCTCGCAATAATTCATAATTCGCAACCGCAGTTTAAAACCATGATTTACTTCATTGGCCTTCTTCTTCCTCTTCAGCAAAATTCAGAATCTGACAAACATCTTTCTCATCAGTGCTGAAATAAGGCCTCTTTCCAACCAACTCAGCAACTCTTTTCGCTGCACCGGAATCTCTGGGACTCTCATTCACACATTTCATCGTCTTAATCTTCGGAAGCTCCACCGCCACTGCCGTCGCCTCTTCTCCGCTGTTCTTTGGAATGTCCCACCTCTTCTTAACCCTAATCTCACTCCCTCCCTCCGGTAACGACCTCTTCCTCACATCACTATTATACCTACTCGCCACCACCCTCCCCTTCTTGCTACTCTCACACACCGATGTCACTTTCTCCTTCTCAAACAGCTTCTTCCCCTTAAACTGAACCACCGAATTTTCCTCTTTCTTCTTCACTCTCCCAACGGTGGTTTTCGCCCTCGATTCCTCGCTGATCTCCGGAATCTTCCAGAAGCACGATTTCCGGCGACTCTGCAAGGCGGTGGCCGGCGTCGCCGCAGCAATCTCATTTGGTCCAAGACTCATCCCTCTCCGCCACGCATTATTATTAACCCTAACCTTCGTCTTCGGCGTTTCTTCGGGTTTTCTTGAAACGACGGCGTTTGGCCTCGGGTCCATGAACTTCGCGGGGACGACTCTGCCCATCACCACGCGCTTCCCCCGCTTCGCCTTCTCGAGGCGGAGGGCGTCGAGGCGCGTGGTGAGACGATTGATCTCGCGCTCGACCTCTTCGATCTCGTCGTCGATGTTCCTGTTATTATGGTTGTTATCGTCGGAACCAAAACCGAAACCCTTGGGGTTTTTCTTTGCGGCGGTGATGTTTTTCTTGGAGGAATTATTAGGTGCGGGCGGGCTCAGGTTTTCTTTGGTGCACTTGGAGGAAGACCAAGAAGTCTTCATCGGGAAGAAGGAGTTGTCTTCGTTGCCATTGCCGTTGCGGCCGCGTTCGTCGAACGCGGCGTTGTTCCACACTTGAATGTCTTTCATGCTTACTGTCGTTATTGCGTTTTTGAGGTTTTTGATTGAATCGAATTTTCTTGTATTTGGAATGAAAGAGTGAGTGGTGAGTAGTTAGTAGTGAGAATGAATGAGGGAATTATTTGTATTTTGAGAAAAAAAGTGACCGTTGGGGAAGGAAGAAGGACGAAATCAAATTAGATGTTGGTGGGATGGGGGGAAGGTTAAGCGCTCCATCGTGGCCGTTGGATGGGAAACGGCTCCTCATACACGCTCCGATATGATATAAAGAGACTTTAATTATGTATTAGGGAAAATTACCCTCTCCTTCACGTTTCATTACTATATTTTATTATTTCTATTTGGTTTAAATGTAATTTTAATCTTTCTATTTTATTCATTCCACAATTTTGGTTTTTATTTTTTTAAAATTGAGACATTTGATCCTCTTATTATTAAAAAATTCGTGATTTTAGTCTTCCAATTTTAAAATAGAAACATTTAGTCATTCTATTTTTGAAAAATTACAATTTTAGTATTTCAACATCAATATCAACATCAACAATACTTTTAAACCAAGTTAATTGGAATCGATGGTAGATGAACTCAATGATAAATATGAGGAAGTTGAAAAAAATACAAAAAAGAAAAGAAAAAAAGATTAAAAAAAAGAAGGGAAAAAATGAAGAGAAAAAGAACTAAAAAGGGATCGTCTGAAACATAGAGATAATAACGGATTTTTTAAAATAGAATGACTAAATGTCTCTATTTAACCTGTTTTTGTTAGACATTGGACGATCCATCACTCGATCACCTAGACATCTCTTAAGGTTTTGATGAAAAAAAGATATAAATTTGTGCTAATCATTTTATTGCACATAAGTCAACATGTTTAATGATTGAAAGCAACACCAGGGGAGATTTATCCATTAGTGGATACCTCGTTTACTAGAAGCATGAAGTACTTGTCCAATCCATTCAAACACCAATTGGAATGTACATTTTATTTGAATTATCCATTTATCCCACTTTATATGATTTTGTTTAAAAGGAATATATATCTGAACCAATCTTATATTTTCTTTTATAAGTCTAACGACACTATTGAGTTATGAATGACAAATATGGAAATTTCTGATCCTATCAGACAGAAACATGCAGTATCTGCTTATTTCAGGAAACAAGATCAATTTACACAACGGTCATATTATTCAATCCTAAAGATACTTTCCACAATTATGAGCTTTTCTCTACCTATAAATACAACATCAAGGATTGAAGAAAAACAACGAACATAAACATAAAAATAGGAGTCGTGAATCAAGAAACAAGAGAAAATAAAAGCATCTGTGAGAGATAAACTAAGCTTAAGAGAGTCTATCCTTTGTGATATGCAAAGTATTTGTTAGAGGTTAGAACTTCATTGTAAATTCACTCTTTGAGTGTTGTAAAGAATTTCTGATTCTATATCAAACTTTTGTTTTTGAAAGCCAAGAATGGCATGGTGACAAAATAATATTTGGGTGTTCTTAGATTCAAGGGGAGTCTAAGGATTGTGCCAGTAGTTGCCTTGAGAATACTTGTAAGGCAAAAGTGACAGGAAATAATACTTGTTGTAATTAAGTTTGATTAGTAAAACCCTTTGCTGGTTGGTAAAGGAGAATTGGACGTAGTTCAGATTCAGTGAACCAGTATAAAATTGAGTATTTTTATTGTTCTTCTTTAGCTTATCAAAGTATTTCAAAGTTCATTATTTATCATTTTGCACACAAGGTTTAAACTGAAAAGTAAGTTTTATACATCATTGGACGACAAACCACTTTTAGTCACTGGACGAGGGTTTTAATAAACTTATTTTTATAAACATCTTCCATTTTAAAATGTTTTATATTTTGACTAACACACTATTCAACCCTCTTTTTCTAGTGTGATTTATTGCAAATACAAAGAAAAGATCCTAAGGTCAAATAGATATGAAAAAAGGATAATCCACCAATAAGCCGCCATTATTCAAAGGCATTAAATATGACCATTGAAATGACTGTATGATAGCTCATTTTGAGTCTATTCATATAGACCTCTGGGACGTTGTAGAACATGGAAACTACATACCACTGGACGATCAACTGAATGAAGTTCCCATAACTTCTTGGATAACTGAGCTTGAAGCACTTTGTTGTGCGCCCTCTCTGAGGAATAATATACAAAGGTCTATAGCTACAGAAATGCAAAACAAATGTGGGACACATTAACTTTGACATATAAAGGATCATCACAGGTAAAATGCAATAAGTTCAACTTGTTGACAGGTAAGTATGAACCTTCACTATGAAAGATGGTGAAGATATACAAGCAATGTTTGAATGCTTTCAAACTATTTTAAATTAATTACGTTGTACTAACAAAACTTTTGATAACTATGATAATATTGACAAAATTTTAAGTTTATCCAAAAACTGGAGACCACAGGTGACAACTTTGAGAACTATGAAGAACCTGGACTCCATGTCCATTGAAGAGCTGATTGGAACCTTAAAGGTTCATGAACAAGAACTTCAACAAGATGAAGGATTCAAAAAGGGGAAGTCCTTGGCTCTAACAACACAAAAAGAAAAAACATCCTTAACTTGCAATGAATCCTCATCCAGATCTGCGTCCAGAAGCTCGTCCAAAGCTGTCAACATTGATACACCTCATGATGAGTCCAATTATGAAGGCTCATATGAAGATGATCAATTAGCCTTCATCTCAAGGAAGATAAGGAACATGTGGAAGAAAAGGAGTGGATCAGACTAGAAAGGAGCCAAGAAACCATATAGAGAAAGAAAGGATAAGGAGAAAAGCTCTATCATATCTATGAGTGCAAGAAACCAAGACATTTCAAGTCAGAATGTCCAGATCTTGATAAAATAGCTCACAAGAAAAAGTACTTCAAACAAAAGAACAAGAAAGTACTGATGAGCACATGGGAAGAACTAGATGACACATCATCTGATGAAGAAACAGAAGAAGAAGAAAAAACCAACCTCTGTCTGATGGTAGAAACTACATCAGAAGGATCAAATTCATAATAAGATGAAGCGATAAATATAAACAACCTTGAAACTCTTCAATAGCATATCATGAACTTCTCTCCAACTCATCCATTTTGTCTAAAGCTTATCAAAATTTGAGAAAGGACTTCAAAAGTGTTTCAAAAGATTATAAACAACTTCAAGGAAAACATGAAGAAAAGATAGATAATTCTTCAAAAATTTCCACTCAAGTATCTAATAACTTTGAAAGTCTAAAATTAGAGGCAACAAAGCCTCAACTTGAGAATGAGAAAATTTGTAAAGAAAGATTTAGTCTATTGCAAGACCTTCAGAAGTTGAAAAATCAACTAGAAGGCTTACAAAATGAGAATATCACACTCAACAAACTTCATGATCACCTAAATGAGGAAAGGTGTAATCTATTGAAAGAATGTTCACAAGTCCATAAGAATTACGAAAACTTAGAGGAGTGTAAACATAACTTATAGGTTGAATGTGAAGGATATAAGAAAAGCCTGAAATTCTCAAATGATAACCTTGAACAATATGAGGCTCTCCAAAAGCAAACTCAAGATATTGTTATACTTTCATCAAGAGATTGAATTTCTGAGAGAAACTATATCCAAATTTGTTGGAAGTACTGAGAAACTTAACAAAATGTTAAGGTACAACAAATGCCCAACTGACAAATATGAAAATGGATATAAAAGAAAGAAATTTGTTCATGATGAAAAAGCCATAGTATGTTATTTTTTGGAAAGGTTGGACACATGACATCCAAGTATAGACATCTACCAAAGATCGGATCATCCAATGCTTTTAGAACTAACAAGAAATGACCCAAGAAAATTTGGGTCCTAAAAAGAAAATAATTCCTGTTGCAGATAAATTCAACCACAACAAGGACACACCAATCATGGTACCTGGACAGTGGCTGCTCATGTCACATGACAAGAGAAAGTGTATGTTCCAATGCTTGACTCCCATGCATGGTGGAATAGTCACTTTTGGAGGAAATTAGAAAGGGAATATAGCCAAGGCTTAAACACAATCTGCTTAGCATAAGTCAATTATGTGATAGTTGACTTGATGTTTCCTTTAGCAAAGAAGGGTGTGTCGTCCAACACAAAAATTGGACCCAACTTTTCACTACTAAGAGGAAAGGTAATCTTTATAAGATTAATCTCAATGAACTATCAAATCAAAATGTAACATGTTTATTATCCATCAAAGGAAATCATTGGGTATGGCAAAAGAGACTTGAACATGCAAGCTTGAGATTAATCTCAAAACTGCAAAAACATGACCTTGTGAGAGGTTTACCAAGAATATCATACTAAGATGATTTACTTCGACAACCATGTCAGAAACGGAAACAGATTAAAACCTCTTTCTCAAGCAAAAACTTTGTTTCCACCTCAAGATCTCTTGAATTGTTACGTATTGATTTGTTAGGTCCAACTAGAACAACCTTTATCAGTGGAAAAAGATATGGTCTGGTAGTAGTGGACGAGTCCTCAAAATGGAAATGGGTTATGTTCCTTGCTCACAAGAACGAGTCCTTGAGATCTTCTTTAAATTCTGTAAAATGATTCAAAATGAAAGGGAGTATGCATTACTTCAATCAGAATTGATCATGGTGAAGAGTTTGAAAATGAGAGCTTTCATCTATTTTGTGAGGAAAATGAAATTCTTCATAACTTCTCTATTGCTAGAACACCACAACGAAATGGTGTAGTTGAGAGATAAAATAGATCATTGGAAGAAATGGCCATAACCATGCTCAATGACAACTCTACACCTAAACACTTCTAAAAAGGACTGCCTGTTATTTACTAAACAAAATTTATTTAAGAGCTATTCTAAAAAGAACTCCTTATGAACTATGGAAATGATGAAAACCCAACATTTCATACTTTCATCCTTTTGGATGCCAATGTTTCATTCTTAACACTAAGGCAAATTGGGAAAGTTTGACTCTAAGTGTGATAATGGAACCTTACTTGGGTACTTTAAAACATCCAAGGCATACAGAGTTTACAACTCTAGAACCTCAGTTGTGGAAGAAGCCATTTATGTAAGATTTAATGACACAAAGCTTGATACAAAAATGTCAGAGCTTGATGAATCCTTTGCAGATATAAGACTAGATGAAGGTATTGGACCATTGATAGAGCAATATACAGGAATAGACTCGTTCAATCAAGTAACAAGACAACCTCAAGAAGAAAGAGAACCAACTAGACGAATTCTAAGGAAGAACCATCCAGAGAGTTAAATCATTGGAGATTCCTCAACCAAAGTCCAAACAAGAGGATCTCTTAGACAACAAGGTTACATAACTATCATTTCAGAAGTGGAACCTAAGCTTATTGATGGTGTAATGGAAGATGACAATTGGGTAAAAGCCATGCAAGAGGAACTTGAACAATTCGAGAAAAATGATGTTTGGAAGAACTACCACAAGGAAAGAAAACAGTATGTGCTAATTGGGTTTTCAAAAACAAGATGGACAAGGCAGGTAAGGTTCTGAGAAATAAAGCAACATTGGTTGCCAAAGGTTACTCACAACAGGAAGGTATTGATTATATAGAAACATTTGCTCTTGTTCCTCGTCTAGAGGCAATACACATTTTACTCTCATTCGTAGCTCAAACAAAAATGAGGTTATATCAAATGGACGTAAAAAGTGCATTCCTCAATGAACTTATACAAGAGAAAGTTCATGTAGAACAACCCCTTGGGTTTGAGAGTAACACTTTTCCCCACCATGTTTTTAAACTCCATAAAGCATTGTATGGACTTAAACAAGCTTCTAGGCCTTGGTATGAACATCTTAGTTCATTTCTTTTAAACAATGGCTTTGAAAGAGGAAAAGTGGATACAACTTTGTTCTTCAAAAACTATGACTCCCAATTTATACTAGTTCAAATTTATCTGGATGACATTATATTTGGTGCTACTAATGAGCCTCTCTGTGAGGAATTTTCTAAGCTAATGTAGGCTGAATTCGAAATGAGTATGATGAGAGAAATGAAGTTCTTCTTAGGACTATAGATAAAATAAACCAGCAATGGAATCTATATCGATCAAACCAAGTATGTCAAGAAACTTCTTAAGAAGTTCAAGCTTGAAGATGCAAAAGAAATGAAGACTCCTATGCTTCCAACAACATGTCTTGGACTAGATAAGGAATCCAACAAAGTGGGCAACTCATAATACAGAGCAATGATTGGATCCTTACTTTATCTAATTGCGTCTAGACCTGACATATTGTTCAATGTTGGACTATGTGTCAGATATTAACAAGATCCAAGGGAAGTCCACTTAACTACTGTTAAAAGAATATTTAGATATTTAATTGGAACTCCTAATCTTGGTCTTTACTTTAAGCATAACAAGGAATTCAGGTTGATCAATTACTGTGATGTTTACTATGCTGGTTACAAACTTGAAAGAAGAAGCACTAGTGAAAGTTGCCATCTCATTGGTGGAAACCTAGTCACTTGGATCAACAAGAAGCAAGGATCAGTAGCACTATCCACATTAGAAGCAAAATATATATTAGCAGCAAGTTGATGTACTTAATTGATATGGATAAAGAATCAAATGGAAGACTACAGTCTATATAAAGAAAACATCCTTATCTATTGTGATAATAAAGCAACAATAAATATCTCTAAAAATCCTATTCTGCATTCATGAGCCAATCATATAGAAATTAAGCATAATTTTCTAAGAGACCATGTTCATATGGGAACAATGAAACTACAATTTGTAACCATTGATGAACAACTTGCTAACATTTTTACAAAACCCCTTATCGAAGAAAGGCTGATTCTATTAAGGGATCAACATGAAATGACCTTAGTAAAGGAATGATTAATGTCTAAATGCCTGACAAGTTACACTGTGCATCCAGAGGACATATCGTCCAATAGCCATACATACGTACATGCATAACTGGACGACTACAAGTGGACGAAGGATGATATATTAAAAACTTTTACATCTTATAAAAAAATGTTGCATTTTGACTGTTGAGCTATACTTGAGTAATGGGCCTATTTTTACCTTGTAAAAACACAGAGAAACTGTCCATATTCCTTTATAAATTCCTTAAAATCAAAAGGTCTATCTTCACTATCTTTGCAAGAACTCTCAAGAAACTCTTACAAAAACCCTAATCTTTTTCTCTGCTTACCATGACAAAGTCCAGAAAAAGCAGTACTCCTGCAATGACCATCATCACCACAAACATTACTACCATCCACACTGAGGAGAACCCACTGTTCATATTGAACTCTTCTTTGACATTGGAATGCTGGAAGGACCGATCTCAACATACAACACATTTTACTGCCTTGTGGCATCCATGGTTATTTCAATGATCCACAAATGATATACCCATAACTCATTAGGATATTATAGAGGAATGCTCAACTCAAGGACTAGAAGACCATTGTGTCCAAGGTTCTTGGAAAGGAGGTGGTTTTGTCCATTGCACAAGTCCTAGGGTGCATTAGGGAAGGAACTACATACCAAGAAGACCAAGAGAAGACCTGTGAGAGTCATGTTCCAAAAGCTTTCAAGGAGGCAGACATGAAAAAGAAGGTTCAGTACAATCTTTTATATGATATGGCCAAGGTATGGTCTAATATCACACAGAAGAGTTTCATGCACAAAGTAGCCTCAAAAGACTCTGTGTTTGACCTACACAAATTTGTCAGTACTAGAAATTAAGCCATTAACACTGATTTTAGAAGATATTCAACATCGATTTTGAACTGATGTTGAAATGATCGTCGTTAAAAGTAGGTCATTTTTTACATCGATTATAAAAATCGATATTGAAAACCAAAAACAACATTGGTTCTCCCCAAAATCGATGTGGTATAGTTGCAAAACAACACCGGTTTTGAGATAATTGATGTTGTTTTTGCTGTTTTTTTTTATATTTTGTCTATTTGTTAAATGAAACCAAACATGCAAATTAAAAACCAGAACCAATCCATACAATATATATATTATTTTGAAATTGTTATTGAATAAATACTATTAAATGAAAAACACGTAAAATACATCAAACAACGATCTCAATACATAAATATCATCTATAACCTAAGCTAAACATAACTCTAAGAATTCTAAAATTCCTCAAACACCCAATGCTTCATTTCTAACTCTTAGTAAACATTTTGCCAACTCAATGCAAATTACCTTTATTCTCTCCGATTATAATCGTCTTAGATAAGTAAAATTCTGCATCATGTAATAAAATATAACTTAATTAGTGTAAATAATAACAACTATAATAAATGAAATCAATTGTGAAGTAAGCAAACCATTTTCCAATTATCCTTGAAACCTGTAACACCCCAAAATTTTGGAATCACAGTCAATTACTAGGGTAAAATGTTGATCATAGGCAGTATAAAAAGATTCAGTAAAATGACGAAAATACCCCTGAACATTTTGAAAATGACCAAAATACCCCTAGGTATTTTAGCAAGATATTTTAAGGAGGAAATCTTATAAATACCCTTGGATGCCTTGGAAATGACCAAGAAAACCTTTAGGGCAACAATTACAGAGATACTCTGAATATTTTTGGAATGACGATTATACCCCTAGGGTGAGTGATGAAATTACCAAAATGCCCTTTAGATCAAAAAATGATCAGATGACTTTAGAAATTTGTGGGAACCTGAGTATTGAACCAATAAAAAGAGTAAAATTTAGTTATTATAGGTAATAAAGGAAAAATTGGATTGATTTGGATTTCTAAATTAAGTCTTGACCGTATGATGAAAGATCAATGGAGAAAGCTTTAAGAAACTTCAAGAATGGACACATGGATGTAGGATACATGCCATTGGTCCATTTGTAAAGTAAGGTAATAATGAATTAAGAAGATTTTTGAAGTAAACTTCCTCTTGACTCTTTTGGACCCGTGGAAATTTCTACACATTATTTCAAAGATCCTAACGGTCAGAAGTTAGATATATGAGATAGGAGTATACCTTTAAAATTTCAAGAAGATCCAACGGTTAACGAACCCGAAATTATTATTTTACAGAAACGGATTTTCAAGAAATCTTCAAATATTGGCTACTACATGTAAAAGAAAGAAAATTGGTAAAAACCTTTCCTTGAATCCTAACTCCACATGCAAACAAGCTAAGAGTAAGGAAAAGTGTAGAAGAATGAAGAAAAATGTGGAAATTGGACACTTGGATGGACCATATTCACTAGCCAATGATAAGAAAACAAGTAAAAGGCAAGTTATTATGACTAAGGAAGATTTTGTAGCACAAATAAGCTAGTCCACGTGAACAAGGAAGAGTGCTCTCCAAGAAATAAAGTTCAACGTGCCAAGGAAAGAAGGATCAAGAAACTTGGCCACTTGGAAGCTAAGGAAAGGCTAGCCAATAAGAAGAAACCAAGTAGAAAGCTAGTTATAATAACCTTTGGATATTTGCAACCAAAAATCAAGCATTAGTACCCCTATAAAAAGGGTGTAGGACCGGAATTTGGGAGCTCTAAGAGAGCTTGGCCATGCAAGTTTCACTCCAAAAGCCTTTCATTTTATTTATTTCTAATTCACCTTTTATATAGAACAAAAACCAAGGCCTTCCACCCTTAATTTCCCACGTGAAGATCAAGGAATTCTAGGAGCAAGGCTATTCAATTTTAAAGGAGAAACACAAGGTATGGGGAAGTTTATGATGAGCTAGGTTTGAATATTAATCCTTGTT
>PYAF01002151.1:76471-111226 GCA_007407185.1 Glycine tomentella | reverse complement strand
TCCACCCTTAATTTCCCACGTGAAGATCAAGGAATTCTAGGAGCAAGGCTATTCAATTTTAAAGGAGAAACACAAGGTATGGGGAAGTTTATGATGAGCTAGGTTTGAATATTAATCCTTGTTTGGTTTCATTAAGTTTTGTAGATTAGGTGTTTGTTGAATTGTCTTAAAAAGCTTGAATGGTTATTTGGCTAAGTAACTTGGTTCTAGTTAACAAATAATTATGAGATAAATATCATGAACCTAATTTAATGAATGGAAATTAGGACTAACCAAAAATAGAGAAAGTATGGTTATCTTTAAGAAAATAATTGTTTAAAGCTATAGTTGTTGTCATAAGTTTGATGTTGGATAAAATTCTTCTATGCTTCTTAAATATGTATAATTTAATGTTAGAAATTGGTGGGAAATATGTCTATGATGTGGAACTTTATAAAGAATGATGTTAAGTAAATTTCTTCTAAAAATATTCTATATTGCACACCATGTGTGTGATAGTTTGTCACAATGAATGAAAGATGTTTAAGCGTCATGAGTTTAAATCTTTATTATTGGATATGAAGTATACTTGCATGATTGAATGCTTTAAACAAATAATTATGTGTTCTTACATGTGTTGTTGAGTGTTTCCATAAAAGCACACCAAGTGTTTGATAGAAGGTTTCAAAGAATAAAATTGGTTATGTGGTGAAATTCATGTGATTTGTGCGTGGTTTATGAAGTTTCATGTGTTTGATTGGCCAAGGGTGTACATGTTGTTACATAAGCCTATCCTATGTATTGGTGAAGTTGAAATATATTAAGCGTATGTGTTGTTGAGTAGTTCTCTATAATTTGATAAAATTAATATGTGCTTAAAGAATTTATAATTTTGATGATGAGGAAGGAGTTAAAGAGGTGTATCATGTTGATAATGAAGTGATGGAATCCTCATGTTGTTAAATGTGTTGTGATTATTTATGGATTCCAAGAGTTTTATTGAATTATGGTTGTATGCTTAGATTGTGGGGTAAAGCTTTATGTGATGATTGAAAAAAGCTTTACGTGTTGTTTTAAAAGCATATGCCATAAGTTGTTAAAGATGTTGAGCTTTGAAGAAGAATAATTAAATTATTCATGCATTTCATATGCATATGCCCTGCGGGGGTTAAGCCGCGAAGTTGTTTGTCAGATAGCTAGAGTTGAGATTCGGACGTTCGAAGGTAATGAGCTGGGGGATAGCCACAGTGGGGAGATCACCTAGCCATGATGATCACATATTGTAGGTGTGAGTCCTTTTGCAACACTGACCTATCCCGACTGGCCAATCCAACTCACAAGGTGTTAAGCTATATTGACTGTGGCAACTGATAATGAGATGTTGAGAACCTGAGATCTCAGTCATGCATCATATAAAGAAAATGAGCATGCATTATATGCATCATCTGATGAGTTCGTTGTGTTTTAAATAGATGATATGATTTAATTCGTGTGTTGCGTAGATGATGTAAATTAATCTGTGGATGAATCATCCGTGTTTGTTATTTTATAAATATTATGATAACCATCTGCGTATATATTCTTTATGAATATTTTATTCTAACTGTGTTTGTCATAAACTTACCTATTTTGTGTCTGTGCTTGACACCTGTGATGACCCCAATTTATTTGGGCGAGCAGATGAACAGTAGTAGCCGAGCATGGATGATGAATTGAAGATGTGCATGGATGTTGAGTTAAAGATGTGACAAAGATGTTGTAATTTTTATTTTACTTATGAGATGTATGTGGACTGTTTAATACTTGGCCTGTAATATGGACTGTTTATACTCTAATTTATTGATGGATTTTATTATAATTAAACCGTGGAGAGAGAATTCGTTCATGATATAAACGACTAATAGAATTTGCAAGCAAAGCGAAAAGAAATTTTTATGAAATTTATAACTAAGATAATTCTAATACAAAGTGGACACGAGATTTCATCTAAAATCAATCAAGCACAAGAGAGCAAAGAGAGGCGCTACAAAACCTCCTATGACTATGGTTGACATCTAATGCATGATATAATAGCCACACTCAGTTCTTCCTCTTTGCTTATTATACTAAATTCAATAAGAAATTCAAATTTATTCCAAAATTAGTGTACAAAGTAATAAAATGTCATTTTGAAGAGGTAAAACATTATTTAAATTACTTACTTTAATTGGAATGCATTTAGCATTTGCCTTGGATTTACTTATGTGTTTATCATTGAATCTCTTCAAAGCATTGGTTAAGAGAAACATGCATGTATATTGTATGATTAAAATATTTATGTCAAATACTAAGGATAAAGTAAATGTGTTACAAATTAAAACTGACATATTAACTATTCCTTTGATGTAGTTGTTAGGCTTATTATGCAAGGAACAAAACCAGGCGACGATATTGTCCTTAGGACATATAACTACCCGTTGTCAATGTCCATTGCATTGAAGAACATTAAGTTATTATAATGCATACATTATTCAAATGTATTTGTTCAATTTTACTAACCCATTCAAGAAGACTTATAGGTATACATCTTTGTGTGAATTCTGCATTCATTTCTTAATATAATCCTCAGATTCAAACTGCGATTGTCTTGATTTTTATATGGACTGTGGCTCAAGGAATCCATACAGAGAACCATTCATCCATCACATACTTAATTCATTCATATGCCTATTTTTGTTGAAATAATGTAAATCATTAATCAATTTAATACAATCAATTATGTAATAGACTATGATGAAAATATACTTACATAATCCACAATTGTATAACAACGATGTTTAGACATTGACGACTATGTGTCATTTCCCCAAGATCTTCATGCTTTATGTACAAGGGAATATATCATTGTAGACCCCAAACATAATTGCATCCCGCAACTCCTGCATAGGTTTAAGGAAAAGTTGTCAAATCATCAAAGTCATCTGGTATATAGGATCATCATTATGTTTCGGTCTATCAGCAGGCTTCTTCGGTCTATTTGCTACTTGTTTATCCAACACAGTTAATAAATATAAGTTAATGATAGTGAAGACTTTATTTTGGTCCAATCTTTTTTTAATAATAATAAACACAACAAAAAGGAAATGTTATTCTGAAAAAGGCTTTACAAGATGTTTCGCCCAAGCAATGTCATGGCCTACCCTAGTAACTGAACCTCTTCAGTGGGTACATGGACGCAAACATCATCATATCGAACTTCTTCAACATCCACCTTCACCATATCATTGGCCAAAGGCACATGGTGTATGATTGACGACCCCTCGTAAACTCTCCCAAGGGAAACCAGGTCTTATAAAAATAATCAAGGGTTGCCAGGGCCACATGCAGCGGCGGATCCAGAAAAATAATGAAGGGGGCACTAGTAGCAGTTCTAGGAAAATTTATTTATGTTCGTACATTTAGTGACAGGGGTTCGGGGGTAGCGCCCTCGAATTTTTTTTGTAAAGAAAAATTAAAGGAACAAACAATTATAAACCATAATCTAAAGGAACAAACAAATAATCAGACCAAATTACTATTCTGGATTGAATAGAACAATGAAAGAAGCTTATTGTAACTTGCGATGAGATTTTAAAAGACCATGATGACAACATGAGTGTTAGTTTAAATATAAGTTATGGAGTTTGAGATCTTTGAATACGAGCTGTTACAATATAGACTAAAATATTTCTACAAAATGCATATGGTTAAACTGTACTTCTCATTTCAATAAAGAGCAAGGACTTTAATCACCTTATAAACAAGTGCCAATGCATGAATTACAAATAAAAATAATTAACAAGCACTGCAAACTATATAACAAGCACTGAAAATAATTAACAAACACTGCAAATAAGTGCTAAGGGTATATTAATATTTTAATGGCAAAATTTAAGGGGGGACACTGCCCTCCCAACTTACAAGCTAGATCCGCCCATGGCTGCAGGAAGAAAAGGCAACATTACATATGGAAGCTTTCATGTACTTAAGAATGATAGATGAGCCTTCAGAGTATGAAACATGAGCTTTGCAAAAAGCTAATGCTTAATGACCTTTTTGCTTAATTAGAATGGGAAAGATGGCAAAGTTGGAAGCTGAAGTTGAGTTTTATGGAAAGAAAATTCTAATGAATCAGTGCTGTAAAACATGGTGGCGACAAACTTTGGAATGATGGTGAAAGATATTGGATTGGTCCATTACATTACATTGAAAGAATGAAAGTTTCCTTGGAAAGTCAGTTGCTGAAAATACCAATATATTTGATAAAATGAATGTTATACTAAAGTCTTTGGGGAAAAAATGTTCAGCCTGAATATATATTTCCCACGTTTGAAGAAGTCGTAAAAGCATCTTTACTTTTCCCTGAATATTCAATCATTCAAAGGGCAATTGGCTAATGTAGAATATGATGAAAAGGAATCCCCATAATACCATGAGAAGTTGGACAATGATATATTTCAATGCAAGAATTGTTTCTTCACCTAAATTAAATTTAGATTTCATGGGTGATGATTCCTCATCCAAGGAACCTCCAGATTACAAGAAAAACTTGGGTATAATGGACATGGAAATAATTATTTACCTTCTAATAAAAGTTTGGTTTCAGATTTTATTGGAAGGTTGCAAGTTCTTGAGGAAGACCCTAGTAAAGTTCATATTATCCCTCGTGCTGTAATTCTTTTCTAAATTAAAATTCCAATATTTGTTAAAGATGGAAAAATCTACTTGAGTTGAGAGTACAACAATAACCTACTAGCTTTGTTAAATAGTGCATGTTTAAAACAAATTAAAAGTTAATAACTATTAAAAAAATAGTGTTTGAAGTAATGCAAATTATACTCAAAATAATTTGCAAAAAACTTTTCAAGATATTTTTTTTATAAATAGTATTTTAGTAAGTGTGTATTACACATCAATGGCGGATCCAGGAAATTAATGAAGGGGGACATTCAATAAGTTCAAATACATATATCTTAATAGCAAAAATATATTACAATAAAAATATTTACAATGTCATTCTTCTAAGTTTGATTTTTTGGAATTCCATCATAATTTCCTTATTATCAATACTTTCAAATACATCTTTTTCAATATAAGTCACTAAACAATCATTTCAAGTTTATGAGAGTCTAAGCATTGATTACTACTGTAGTGTTTTGACTTTTGAATTTTTGTCAACATTGCGATTTCACTTGGCATTATTTATCATTGTTCTAAGCATGCTAGTCATTATAAATAAAAACATCAAACTGACAAACACATAGTTATATGATTGATCAAAAAATATTATTTTTGTTTCAACACTAGAATTGTAGACTATTGAGACGCATAAATTTAAATTTAAGTTCCCAAAAGCAATTACAACCCAAATAACTCGACTGCATCACGACAACAATTGCAACTTATAATTTTCTGTGGACCACATTTACTTGCAATTTTCTAATGTGTTTGGTGTGGTGTTTCTATGCTTGTAAATTGATGTTTTTCCATCAAATTATTGAGAAGTCATAGTAGAAACTTTGCATTGCTCTGGAAGGACACATGTACACCAATCAAAACACACATTTCCACAATTTTGGTGACTGCACTTCAACTACAACCACAACTAAATCGCATGTTTCATACTTTTCTATGCAGTTGCTTGTAATTACAACCAAAGCACAATGTACAAAAGTGTTTTTCTCCTCTATTGTTTCCCTTTAACACTCATCCTTTCCAATCTCTCAGTCTTACTCACTTCAAGCAGTGGCTTCCTTTCTTTCTCTTTTTTATCGAACTCAGCCAAAGCTTGAACAGAACAAGGGGTCTTCTCCACAACCTCTTCACTCTCTTTTGGGCTCAAATTTCAGCATTCTCTCTCTCCTTAGCTCTTATTGCCAATTTCTTCCATTCATTGCAAAATTCCATGATTTGATTCAGAATAGGCCTCCCCATGAACAAATTCTTGGTGGATAGAGTTGATCTCAATGAAGGCACCTTAGTAATTTCATCTAAAAACTTAAGGGGGGCACTTGCCCCCTTCTCATATACTTGGGTCCGCCCATGGCCACATGCATGGCCGGTTCATTTAGCAACTCGGTCCGGGTGAAGCCATGGTTCCCGGTCCAACCGACTAGTTCGAACCGATTTTCACAACTATGCTTTCAACCCAAACCAAGAAACATTGAATACTTCAACTACATCACATTGAAGCCGTATAGTATGTGCGGATTTAGCTCTCTAATATCTCAAAAAAGGCAATGTGTCAATCTCAATCTTCCATAATTAATTTTAGCGACAATGTAGCAGCTAAATGAGCGTGTTTATAAAAAAATAAAAAATAAAAATTGAAACAAGAACAAGCTTTCCTCTCCCGTAACAATGACCATGAGTTATGAGTTAAGAAAAAGAAGAACATGGCCGTGTCTAAAGAATATGAGGCCTAAGACAAAAAAATTTGAGGTGAAAAATAATTCATCAATTAATTTTAGTATTTCATTCTTAATAGATAAGTTGTTAATTTATTTAATCTATTTTGTTGACTTTGGATAGATTTTTAGCATTTCTAATTTTGAAGATTTTCTTTTAGTAGTTGCAAGTGTTACATGTATCTTCAATAAGCTTACTAAATATTTATAAAAAATTAAGATTAATACAATATTTTTCAATTTATCTGCACATAAAATTTTAGATTTTTTGGATGCAAAATAATTAAAAAAAGTTTCATATTGTAAAAATTGTTCAAATTAAATCCCAATAATAAAATTATTATTAGCTTTAATTAAATTATCTTAAGAAATGGTAAACTTATCTTTAAAAGACTATATTCAATATTAGTTTTAATTATGGTATTTTTTAATGCAGTCAAATAATCAATAGGCCTCTCCATAAAAATAAAAATAAAATAATAGGCCAATACAAACTGCACAATTTTTGTAGTTATATATTAATTAATAAGTGATATTCGTGATTCTAATAAACATGTTGCATATTAATGTCTGAATTCAAATAGTAAAATATTTGAAACCCAAGTCTTTATATGTTTAAATGAAACTATTAAAGAAAAATAAATGTAACTAAAGTCTATTCATAAAAGAAAAACAAAATCAGAGGCCAAAGGCACTTGCCTTAACTGCCTTGTGGCTTACACGACCCTAAAGAAGAATACACCTTGAATGACTGATAGAAGATGTAGACTTACATGCCGTCACAGTAGCAACGTCCAAACAACGTAACTTGAGACTGAAACAACATCGCGAGTCAGGGCGGTGAGAGTGAGTAGCATCGTAAGTGAGAGTAGTGAGGGTGAGCAACGTCTCAAGTGAAAATGGTGAGAGTGAGTGCGTTTGAAGGGTTTGGGAAGCACCGTGCATGAGAGTGGTGATGAGAGTGAGTGCGAAATGAGAAGGAAACTGCTAGGGTTTTAATTTGGTAAAAATCGATGTTAACATATACACAAAACATCGATTTATAGAAACTGATGTTAACAATTGATCAAACAACATCGATTTTTATAAAAATTGATGTTAGTATCGACAAACAATAACTACTTTTAAAAATCAATGTGAATGAACTCAACTTATTTACAATTATGGCACCATGCTATTTTTTTAACATCAATTTTATAAAAATTGATGTTAAAATAACTACGTTAAAAACATATTTTCTAGTAATATGAGCTCTTCCATCTAATGGACGAAATCCCTTTCGACCTTCCACACAATTCTACATTAACATTTTGAGAAACATGAAGACTCTGGGAGGAGTGGACGATATCTACTATGTCGCCCTCATCGACAAACTCGTTTGGCAATACCAAGTCTTTCACATCTTCGAGAGAATGGATGATGACTCCAAACAATCCATCATCAATAAAGGTACTTTCATCGTGAGATAGCTACACTTCAGTGCTATCAACCTAAAAGAAATGAAGGTAGACATTAGAAGAAACAAGCCTATTCCTCCAGTGGACCAAGATGACATCCAACAAAAAAGGCAGAAGAAGCTTACCAAAATTGTTGTTGATGAAGACAAGGCTCTAGAAACCTTTGGCTTTGCTAAAGAGGTACAAAGGATTCTTAGGGAGTAGAAGGGAAGGTTAGGACAAGGAAGCAAGCCCAACAACAAGAGGAAGAAGAAGAAATCGTCTCCAAGGAGCAACAAACAAAAAAAAAAAAAGATGAAGAATCCGGAACCTCTCATCCAGCCAATCTCAGAAGACCGTCCACTGACCACTCCAGTTAAGAGTAGTCAAAAAAGATCTCAAGCAAGCCTCCAAGGCCTAAAAGCTGAGGGATTTGATTGAAACAGAGGACGAGTGCCCATTGATAATCTTGAGAAAGTGCAAAGTAGAGCAAGAAGTACTTGCAGTCCAAAAGAAGTAGAAGCTTAATTAGCCAATCATCCCTCCTTTTTTCCAAAGAATAGGAAGACATGAGTTGGACGCAAGTCCATGACTCCTAAGGAACCTATCGGGATATCATCCTCTGATGGCTCAAGTTCGTCAGACAATAAAGCAACTCCAACTCCCACTCCACAGCCATCCAATCCACCACCAGTGCAGTTCAAGAATCTCTATCTCCAATAAACACATCTAAGTTTACAATACTTGGATCCACATGGAAGAGAAATTGGAAGCCCGTGTCCAACACCTCCATGGATTGCAACAAGCTGACAGGGCCAAGTATGAAGCAACCTGGAAAATCAAGCTAGAACAGGAAGCTAAGAAGAAAGCTTATGCAGAAGCCAGACCAAAAGTAGCTACTAAAAGAAAGGCTGAAGTAGAGGCAAAAAAGACTATACCAAGAAATTTGGTATCCAAACTAGTTGTGTGACTGCTGAAGCATCAAAAGTGGTTGAGTCCACTCCAACACTTGCAGTTGAGAAGCCCACAGATAAGACTGATAAGACTCATGAACTAAACTTAACTGAAGCCACATCCAAAGACATAACTACTGTCACTATCCACACCACCATCTCTAGACTCACTCCAATCAATTTTGCTCCTCCAGAAGTAGTGACTAAAACTAAAGTCAAGGAGATTATTAAACTAGCTATCACTACTCAGTTTAGTAGCCTTGGTTGATCTCTCATTCTGAACCTCCTACATGCCCAATGTGTCTGTTTAGTGTTGTTATTGCTGCCCGAATGTCGTTTCCACACATCCAACATCCACCACCAATAAGTGTTCCACCCACTCTTCCACCCTCTAATCAAACACAAACACTTAGCCTTGACCTTCCACCATAAACAACCATTCCCCAAACATTTCTGCCACCACCTACTCTCTCTAATATTCCACACCACCTACTCACTCTGATATTCCACCACCACCACCTCCCACTCAAAATCAGCAATGATGTCCTCCATCACTTCTTTCACCTGTAAACCCATTGTCTTTTTGCTAATGACAAAAGAGGGTAAAGTATATGAAAGAATTTTTTATGTAAACACCATTCAATTAATACAATAAGGTGTTTTGAAAAAGTCCAATATATCAGTGTTTTGTTAGTATGTAGGTGTCCTAGAGACAATCTGATTTATAAGTTAAACACCTTGTACTATTTATTATTTCATGATTAATAAGAGAAAATTTTATCTTTATTATATTTATGTCTCACACCTATATTTATAGTAATATGTGTTTAAAAATAAAGGCTTTAGGAATAGAACAAGTGTACACTCGAGGATCTATGATAGGGATCATGATCATGAGGATTCGAGGACACTACATGTCTATTGCCTAAAGCTAGTTCCTAGTCTTGAATCATCAAGAAAGGGCATTTATGATCTTAATAAGACTAGTAAGACAACTTCTACTTGTATAGAGATACAAGGTAGGGACCTCATGGAATGCAGGCATGGTAATGCCTTAGCTGATGTCGTGTGTGGATCTGTTAGGGAACAAATGGCACTAAACTGACCTACCGAGAGACTCCACAAGGATTCTTTAAGATATCATTGGAGTTGTAAAGTCTCTCATTGTTTGGTAGTGCGAATCGTCCTAGACTTGAGGATGTCATCGAATAATGTGTCTTAGGGTTATACTTTGACTGTACGACTCTATAGTCTGAAAATGGGGAGAACAATGTACTCTTGGCTATAACCTGAATACATGAGTATAGATGGACATGTCAAAAGGACTAACAATCCCTTACGAGGGATTAGTCGTTCAAAAGACTGGTAGGGTTTGGATGACTTCTAATTGACTCGGGAATCTATGCATAGTAAGAGATCATGAGGAGTCACGATCTGTCTTAGAGTCAACAGAAGAAGATTCCTAGTTCCTGTGAAAAGGCTATATTTAGTCAATAAAGAGAGATGATACTTTATGCTTGCTCTCGACTAAATGTTAATGACGATGTGAGGGATGGTGGAGACACGATATCCAAATTAGAAAGGTAAATCACTTGATCAACTCAATTATTTCTGGGGCTGTAGAGCATTGCTAGTGTCTTATGTGATCATTAAATGAATTGGGCCCGTTAAAAGAGTTTAATTGGTCCAAGTTTATTTATGTCAGTAACTAATTGGGCCTAATGGGTCACACACAAAGGTTATTCTTTGTTGCAAGTTATAACAAGTTTGGGCCAATAATTAGTTATTGGACTTTATCAAGACTATGAATTAAATTGGGTTAGAGTTGGACTTCAAGCTCACTTGAATCATACGTCCTATTTGGGGCATTAGTGGTGAAATTGGTTTCTCCGCTAAATGGCCCAAATGTGTTGACAGGCCCGATGAGCCTTGGACCATGAATCCTAGTAAGTCAAGAAGTTGACTTGACCAAAATAAGTTTTGGGCAAATTCAAAATTTAAATTTGAAATTTGAAATTTGAAATTTGAAATTTGAAATTTTGAATTTTGAATTTTGAATTTTGAATTCAAATTCAAATTCAAATTACGAACTGGGATAAGATTGAATTCATATTTGAATTTAAATTTCAAATTTCAAATTTGAATTTGAATTTTAAATTCTATGAGGTTAGGTTGTTGAGGATAATTTAAATTATCTACATGAATTATCCAATAAAGATGAGATAAAGACTATCTTAACAACATTATCATTTGAATTCAGAATTCAAATAAGTTTTCTTGCAACAAACTTTGGAGGGATGAGATAAAGAAAGAGGTGATTTTGATGAGAGGATCTTGATAGATTCTTTTTCAAATTATCTACAACAAATGGATAGGATCCATTCACTTGAATTTTGAATTCAAGTCTTGCATGAGTGGAACAAACTCAAGGATGTTCTAGTAACATCCTGAATTTCAAAATTCTCAACAAATTGGGCTGATTTGGAGTGAGAGGATAATGCAATGCAACAACCTCATCTCACCTTAAATAGGTGCCTATGTGGGGAGGATTGAGAGAGAGAAAATTTTTGCCCTTCCTCTCTTGGTTCTGAATCAAGTTCTAGTTTTTTCTCTCCCTCATCTTCTCTCCTCTTTTGTTGCACCTTCATCAAGGCACCTTCATAGTCTTGAGAAAAGAAACCAAATACTTGAAAGCCTCATACCTTGCATGCGTCTGACAAGCCACCAAGGAGAAGAAGAAGTTCTCACTTGCAAGAAGGAGATAACCGTGTGGATCACCATTGGAGGGCGTCATCTTCTTTAAGCCTTTAAGTGATAAAGGTATTTCTAAAACCCCAACGTGTTTCAATAAGTAATTCCTAAGCACACACACATGAGGTGCATAGATGGTCTATGTTTTTGCATCAAAAATTTTGTTTTTACCCTCATGTGAGCACACCATGGTTGGACCAAGGTGCTGCGTTTTTTTTGTTGAACTTTCATGTTTTCCGTTGCATCCACTCATGCATAAGTATATTAGACTTAGCGGGAACTGAAAGCTACCACACACAACATTTTGATATGTTGTCATTCATAGTCGAACTATTATGATATATACATGTTATATTTATTGCTCAAAATTTATATGGTTTGTCATCATCAAAAAGGGGGAGATTGTTAGACATTGAACGACCCAGACATCTCTTAAGGTTTTTATAAAAAAAATATAAATTTGTGTTAAACATTTTGTGGCATGTAAGTCAACAAGTTTGATGACTGGAAGCAACACTATGTGAGACTTATCCATTAGTGGATACCTTATCTTTTGGAAGCAGGAAATACTTGTCCAATCCATTCAAACACCAATTAGAATGTGCATTTTATTTGAATTATCCATCATTTATGCCAGTTTATATGATTTTGTTTAAAAGAAATATATTTGTGAATCAATCTCATATTTCCTTTTATTAGTCTAACGACACTATTGAGTTATGAATGACAAATATGAAATGTTCTGATCCTATCAGATAGAAACACACAATATCTACTTATTTCAAGAAACAAGGTCAATCTACACAATGGTCATATTATCGAATCCCAAAGATACTCTCCACAATTATGAGCTTCTCTCTACCTATAAATACAACATCAAGGATTGAAGAAAAACAACGAACATGAACAAAAAAAAAAGAGTCGTGAATCAAAAAGCAAGAGAAAAGAAAAGCATCTATCAGAGATACATTAAGCTTAAGAGAGTCCATCCTTTGTGATATGCAAAGTACTTGTTCGAGTTTATAACTTCATTGTAAATTCACTTTTTGAGTGTTGTAAAGAATTTATGCTTCTATATCAAACTTTTTTTTGTAAAAGTCAGGAGTGACTTAGTGACAAAATAATACTTGGGTGTTCTTAGATTCAGGGGGAGTCTAAGGGTTGTGTCGGTAGTGGCCTTGAGAATAGTTATAAGCCAAAAGTGGTAGGAAAGAATACTTGTTGTAATCAAGTTTGATTAGTGGAATCTTTTACTGATTGGTAAAGGAGAACTGGACGTAGCTCAGGTTGAGTGAACCAGTATAAAATAGAGTATTTTTATTGTTCTTCTTTAGCTTATCGAAGTATTTCGAAGTCCATTATTGATACATTCTGCACACAAGTTTTACACTAACAAATAAGTTTTATACATCATTGAATGACAAAACACTTTTAGTCACTAGGCGAGGGGTTTTATAAACTTGTTTTAGTAAACATCTTTAATTTTAAAAGGTTATATTTTGAATAGCACACTATTCAACCCTCATTCTAATGTGATTTATTGTATTTCAGTTTTGATTTGCTTCCACTATTCATGTCACTACTCATGCCCTTCACGTTGTTTCTCCCCACATTATTCCTAGGATTTTTATTAACAAGTAACCAAGGCCCATAAATACTAGGTTTCATTTTGAAATTGTTTATACCAAAATGAGTAATTGACTCAACATGATTGCTACCCATAACTCCTTCATTATTCGACTTTACTACACCACTATTTTGGCTACTCTCATCCATCTCCACTGTGTTGTGTTAACTCCTTTGACAAGTGCACCAAATTCATCCAAGTAGTAAATAAAACGGTAGGACCGAGTGTCGAGTCCACAGGGACTTTGCTTATACTTAGAGTTTGTATACGTCTAATTGTAAACAATTAACAGAATGATTTGGGGTTTGGAAGTGATAATGTATGCAAATATAAATTCAAAATAAAATAAATTGCAAAATAGATTAAGGGCGAGATAAAGAAAACACAAACACTTGGAGAGATGAATTGATGGTTGATGCAGATTATGTGATATATTGGGTGTTCAGCCTATCAAAAATACTCTCATGTAATGTTAAGGATTTTTCACTATTTAATATTATTTTACATACTACCTTCATCCTCTAATTTACTTTAACCATGATCCCTCATATGAAAGAGCCTAAATTATCTAAGTTTACTCTTGATCCCCAAAAGCTACATCAAATAATTTGCATTAAGAGTAGAAATGCATATTTAAGGCTAAACAATGTCATTCTATCCCTAGATATAGATTGTTTAGATGTTCTTTTCGAGTTCTTAATGTATAGACATTTCTCAATGCATAAACCCTCATAACATTACATGGACATGAATGATCAGATCACAAACATGACAATAGATTCAGAAAAGAGACAATAATATGAAAATAACAGATAGTAAGAATTGTTACATCAAGATTTTTTGGTTGTTGAACCCCCAACAATGAGTGGTTTAGCCTCTCATTGTCATGAGAGGCTTACAAAAACAAAGGAAAACAAAAGATAATGGAAGAGAATGGAGGAAATTAGGAGAACAAGGGCATGAGCCAACTTCTGTGCGATGGATTCTTCTCTCATTCGTGCCTTAGGTTTCTCTCTAGCTCTCCGATTATCTACCTCTGACTGATTGAATGTTGACCTCAACAATCCTTTTCTCCTTTTATATTTAAAACTGCACAATTGAGTTTTTCGTTATTGGCAGTGCGCTAAGCCTATATGTGCGAATTAAGCACGCTTGTAGAGTCCAACTGGATAAGTGACATTGTGCTAAGCTAGCTTGTCGTGCTAAGTGGGCTTGTTGCACTAAGCGAGCTTGTCGCGCTGAGCACACTACTCCACATCCTCAATCCATCTTTCAAGTCTTTGATGTGTTATCCTACAAAGAAAATCCAACCAACATACTACAAATCAACTAATTTTAGCATTTATTGGATAAAAGCTCAGAAGAACCTAAATTTCTACATTTCAATCACAAAAGAATCATTAAAAGAGGAAAAAAAGAAGATAATTGCTATGTAATTTAAATTCACAATTTATGTATAAATAGCAATTATCATGTTGTTTCTCTCAACCATTGTAGTTCCTTTTGGTAACTGTTTTTCAACATTTATCTTGATCTCTCCATGAACACAAACATTTTCCCTATGACCATAACGTCCACATTTGAAACAAATAGCCTGAAGTCCTTCATATTGAATGCTTAATAAATATCCTCTAGCAATAACTTTTGGTTGAAGAGATTTATCAAGACCCAATTCAATGCCAATTCAGGCAAATTTTCCTCTGGTTTGAATAGCTGTCATTTTATAAATTTTTAGCATCTTCCCGAATGTAGATCATAACCTCCATAGAAATTGATCATTGAATAGTTTAATAAGAAGATCTGGAATGCGTATCCATACCGCTAATTTCCTTCCTACTGATGGATTGGCCAAGAAGAAAGGTCACCATCTCTGTACCATAATGTAATGATCAACAATCATCTATGGCCCATTAATGAATACATGATTGTAATCCTCATCTAAAGTAAGCAAAACTTGATAATAATCATGCGAAGCATCAATAATTTTTATGGATCCTTTCCTTGCCCAATCATGTTTCAACTTTTCCTCTAGATGACAGAAGCCTATCTTCTTCCTTAACACTTTCACCATGAGAGAACCCTTCTAAGGCTTACACCAATCAGCAAATTCCTCATCGGAGATAGGAACCTCCTGAAATCTCTCATTATCATCCTTCGATATTGGTGGTGGTGGAATCTCCTTGTCCGGACTACCACAACATCTACCATCAAAGGCAGAAAATGGAATAACCCTTTCACTTGAAAGCAACTTTTCTTTGTAAGAATAGTTCTCCTCTCCTCCTATCTTTTCATACTCTGCTTCGTTTTCCAATGCAATCTCCTCTTCATCAACGTCCGTTTTAACTTTTCTTGTACTCTTAAGTAGAAGATCATCTTCCCCCTTCAAATTCTCTTTAGAATACCTAGAAGAGGTTTCACACTCCATCTTTTATCACTCCATCTCTTATCAAACTACTTCACAATCGTCTAAGGGGATTATTACTTAGATCTTATGAAGATAGAAATATGGTTTGAAATTTCAAGAAATCATAGTGTTAGTGCAATTATGGTCTTAAAATTTTAAGACATGAGATTTAATTGAATTAGAATATAATTTAAATACATTATAATGTAATTTTTTATGTTGCAATTTATTTATTTTTTGTCTTTCCCTAATCTTTTTTTTTTAGAGACAATCTTATTCACGTGATCAAACATTATAATATAAACACCTTTTTGAATGGAGATTCAAACCTTTGTTCATAATTTTGTAAAAGACAAACTACTTGGATTAGACTCAATCTCATTGTTTATGTTATCATGTAATCTTAAAATTTAAGGAGATGTTTGTTTAAAGGTATCATAAAAGATTTCCAAAAATATGAATTTAGGAATATTAAATTCTCAAATTAGTATAAATTTTAAAAATATATTCCAAAAAATAGTTGATTTCCAAGAATACAAAATCTTCATATTTACCTTGCTTCACAAATTAAAGGTAGAGATATCTTGACTCTGATTGGAATGAGAATGAGAATGAAAGTCAATTTCTTGATTAACTAGCTCTCGTTAGTGTGCTATTTAGCATTTCTTTTCCCATGTTCAGTTTTTTTTTTTTCAATTTTTTATTATTTTTTTTCCTGTAATCACTAATGCCAATCAAACATGTTCTTGAAATTATACAATAACTTGTACAATTTCTTTCATTATAGTAATTAACCAAAGGAGAGAGAACAAAACCGAGAGAGAGAGAGAGAGAGAGAGAGAGAGAGAGAGAGAGAGAGAGAGAGAGAGAGAGAGAGAGGAAGAGTTGCTTGTGGTGCCGTGGCGCATGTCTCTCGACAAGATGGAAAAAGCTCTCCCCAATGGCAACATCTACAGTGGAAGACTCTTCGAAAACATCGATCCCGCATAGGAGCGGCAAGTACCTCTGGTCTGACAAGTGTGTGTACAAGGGAGTATGAAAGAAAGGCAAAGTGTGCGGCAAGGGATGATTCTTGTGGCCTCCGGCGCCACCTACAAAGACGAGTTTGCCGCTGAGAGAATGTACGGTCACGACAACTTCGTTGGCGACACGTACCGCGATGCGTGGATCTCCAACAGAAAGCACGACTTCGGTGGGAAACGCTATGCCAACGATGATGTATGTGAAGGGCTTTGAAGGTGCAACTTGAAGGAAGGGTGGTGCTTGTGTCAGGTGGAAGGGTGCCATGTGGCACTACTGAACGCGAAGGACTACCACTGGAGGCACAAGATGTGTGAGATTTGGGAGGAGGGAGTGGGTCCAATGATGGATGCTTTCGGTGGGGTAGACTTATTTGTCCAGAGAGAGGCGATGACGATGTCGGCTACGGCAAGGGTGCCGGCAAGGAGAGGAAGGGAATATGGTTTGGTGGGAGTGGTAGTGGTGGATCCCGAAGAGTGTGGAGATTAATTTGTCGAGGGAGAAGAAGCGCCGGGATTGATTGGGTACTGCCGAAAGGAGGCATGGGGACGGTGGTAGTGGTCGTGAGAGGGTCAATAGTCGTGGTGAAGACAGTTTCGACAACGGGAGACTTTTGGAATCTAAGGATGGGTATTCTATCATGGGGAATGATATACAGTGTGCTTCTAGTGTTCTATGGATGACGATGAATGGATAGGTGGAGGCATAGTGGTCAGCGATACCTTTCCAGTGATTGAAACAGGTCCCCCATCACAACGGAAAAGTTTGAATTTGAATTTTGGAGGAGCGAGTCAACATCATCGTTCTTGTGATGTGAGACATGTCGAGGAGGACATAGGGGAAAAAAGGATGTGTGCAAGGGTCTTGGAAGTGGCAGGAGGCGTAACAGATACTTGTTTGCAAGAGAGAAAAAATGGTGCAGACTATAGCGAATCTCCAATAGAATATCAAATTTTGTTAGTCAATTTCTTGATAGATCCCGTTATATCACATCATTTTTTAAAGATTTCTTCAATTTTTTCTCTCATAGAAAATTAAACTTTGTGATCTTAAATTACTTTTGTAAGTCTTACAATGACTTACCTTCTAGTATTTATTTATAATTTATTCTAAAAAATTATGACTAATTAATTATAACTAAACAATTAAATAGCATAACAACAACTTTTTGTAACGGTTATTTTTTTGTAATGGCTACTTAAAAGTTATTGATTAATAAATAACTTAGGTAATTAAAAATAAACTTCAATATTCAAGTATTGAAAATGTGTTACAACATAATCATTGATAACTTAACACATAAAAAATAAACTACTAAACTAATAAAAAAAAACTAATTAAAAACAAACTTAAACATACAACTAATTAATGATAACTTAAGACATAAAAATTAACTATTAAACATCTTTAAAATATAATTAAAAGTTATTTCGTATTTCATGCATTGATCTTCAGTCATTCTACTACAAAAGCAGCAATCAAAGACGGTTGAAGAATCATCTTTGTATCCAAAGTCTTTAAAAGTAACACTTTCAAAGACGGTTATAAAATCGTCTTCATAACAAACGATTCTAAGACGGTTCAATGGGAACCGTCTTAGAAAGTGTTGAAAAAATTAAAAATCACTCATTCTAAAACGGTTCTAAAGTAAAGTCGTCTTAGAATGGTCAATTCTAAGACGGAGAACCGTCTTAGAAGGTGTGAAAAAAAAATACTCAATCTAACATGGTTCTAAGGTAAAACCGTCTTAGAATGGTCACATTCTTAGACGGTTATACCTTAGAACTGTCTTTAAGGTGTTGAAAAAATAAAAAAAAAAAATCACTCATTCTAAGACAGTTCTAAGGTCAAACCGTCTTAGAATGGTCACATTCTAAGACGGAGAATCGTCTTAGAAGGTGTTGAAAAAAAATCACTCAATCTAAGATGGTTCTAAGGTAAAATCGTCTTAGAATGGTAGAATGGTCACGTTTTAAGACGGTTATACCTTAGAACCGTCTTAGAAGGTGTTGAAAAAAATAAAAAAATAAAAATCACTTATTCTGAGACGGTTCTAAGGTAAAACCGTCTTAGAATTGTCACATTCTAAGACGGTTATACCATAGAACCGTCTTGAAGGTGTTGAAAAAAATAAAAATAAAAATAAAAATCACTCATTCTAAGATGGTTCTAAGGTAAAACCGTCTTAGAATGGTCACATTCTTAGACGGTTATGTCTTAGAACCGTCTTAGAATCAATGTGTATAAATAAAAAAAATACAAAACAGTGATTCTAAGACAATTCTTAGGTATAACCGTCTTAGAATGTGACTATTCTAAGACGGTTATACCTTACAACCGTCTTAGAATGACTGTGTTAAAAATAAAAATAAAAAATATGCTAAGAAGGAGCCTAATTCCATGTTGCCTGCTTGCCTCACAATGATTTTCATTCATATAATAATAGGGAGGCTGTGTCCATGCCTATGACAGTGAGAAAATAAGATAGAAAAAAAAGTAATGTAAATATATTAATCAGTCAAAGAATATGTTGAATTTATAATATATATATATATATATATATATATATTGTGAATACAACATATCTTTTGATCTAGAGTTAAAAACTAATATACTAGAAGACTAAATCTTATTTAAGAAATTTAATTTTCTAATCATAAATATCTACATCAAACCCAACTCATATGTGATAATTAATTGTTCAGCATGTGATAAATGCAATATAAAGTTATGAGGTGTGATTTGGCTGCATATTTAAGATACTCAGGGCATAGAAGGAAGAGGCTTTATGTTTCTTCTTTCTTGTATCTCTATATCTCAGAAACTGGGTTTTCTCAAAAATGATAAGAAAAATAAGAATAAGCAAATATTAAGCAAATAAATTATAGAAACAAGAAGATCTTACGTCCCCGCTTATGTTTCTTTTACCAATGTTCAATACGTATCAAATACTACAGTTCAATTTTTACGTAAGTAGTAAACAAGAGATAAGAATATCACCTTTACTCTCAATTAAGCAATTTCAGTGTGATCACAAACCTCTAATACCAAAGGCTGATAATAAGCAAACCAGACGTAAGTCGTGGTTTATAACATTCACATACAAACATGGCTGTTAACAAATGCAATTATGCAGTCTTGGATAAAAACCAACTATCACAAGGCATCAAAGAAACAAGAAACAATAGTCACAAGGCCAACATACTGAATCAAGCTATGACATGGAAAAACATAAAAAGATGGGAATGGATCCTCTCACACACATGACCTTATGTTAAAATTTGACATCACAGGATCAATGCCCATGTATGAATTTGCCTGAACGACAAATACTGAACATTAATGATAGAGAAACGGTTTCAGATACTATTTGCCAGTATGAATTTACCTGGGATACTGTCTGATTTCTTCAGGACTAGCATGCAACCTTGAGACCACAAGCCGAACTTACCTGCAAAAGAATTTAAATAATCTATAAGAATAGGAAGATGACGTTGCTTCATACTAAACTCTAATTAGATGTAAACCTTTGAACTCTCAACCTAAAAGGTAAGCATGGTTGAAAAAGCTCACATCTCAGGTATAAAGATTGACAGAATACAAAAAGGGTCTAATGGCCCAGTTCTTAAAGAGGAATCTAACCACAAAAGTATTACTTCATAATAGTAAATTCAAGAAACAGATTAAATTATTTCTCACTCAACAATCCTTGATTTTTAGGTATATGCAACAGTGGTATTGGTACAGAAAGCTACAAGTTGATCATAGAAAGATTCTGGAGGCTGCAATTTGTGTTTAGCAGGGTTTTGACGCAACTTGCAGTGTAGGTTGGATCAATTTTATGTCTTATTCCATCCTCTGCATACAGTTTTGGTTGGGTATTTTGTATTTGTGTTGTTTGTTGTGCATTATCTGTCCCTAGGAAACTAAAAATTGCTTGGGTAAGTTGGGTTTCTATAGTTGCAGCTGCTAATGTGAGGCATGGGCAAGAAAGAAAAGCAAGTTGCGTGAGACATGTTTTAGGAAGGCGACACCCTAAAAAATGGAGTCAACGGTGGTCTTTGAAAATCATTTTCTCTTTTATAAGGATAATTGATTTAAAGTTAATGGATAGAAGCAATTCGATTCCATGAAATATAATTATCCAACACTACAAGGCATATGACCTAATGACCAGCTTTGGAAAGGAGAGGTATCCCACAAATGACGACCCACAATCCGAGAAGGAGATGGCACCTTTCACACACAATGTTAACAAGGCCATTCATTCCTATGACTCAATGGAATGATAAGGATAAGAATGAAATTTAACAGAATTGCAGGGTGGCCAACAAGCCAGGTCTCCAATGAATTATTTAGTCCAAAAAAGCATAAACAAAATATCAAAACCAAACAATTAGAGAACACAGGAGCAACCCAAGTTGAATAATCTCTGCAAACATATACTAGCAGGTGGAATTGAACATTCATGAGATAAACTCAAGAACGCCACTAATAAAAAGGCTAAGGTAAAAATGCATGACAAAACAATACACATAAATCATGGCCATAAAGGATACTTTAGACATTCAATTGCCAAATGTGTATATATAAAGCAAAGAATTTTGAGAAGAACATACCTAATCTCAGAGTCCTTCCTTTCACGAGGAGTAAACTGAAAGGTAAAACATATACAAATATATTACATTTGGTTAAGGAGTATACAAAATAAGCAAATAAACAACAAAGATATTTCTATCATACCTCACTTCCATTTAGTATATGAATATTTGCTAAACGAGAAATCAAAACAAATCTTGGAACTCCACCTTTTCCAGAATCAGTAATTGGGTTGTTAGAAGGCCTGATATCCTTCATTTTATTAAACATAAATAATTAGAATAGAATCTACCATTTGTAAAAATCTGTTCTAGAATAAACCAGTGAAAAAGAAAAACAAACAGAATGGGGAAAAAAAGAGACATTTAGGAAGAATGGTCAATATGGCCATGCCCCAAAATGAGAGTGTGGTGACTAATTTACCAAGGCCATGTCCCAAAATGAGAGTGTGGTTCATAACTCTTCATTGCACTGGCTTGATTTGTCCTAGATTGATCTTTATTAGCAGTCAAATCAAAAAATAAGATCTTCTTACTAGGAGGAGTCTTCATAACACACCCCAATCCACAGGCTCATAAGGCTCATAAGGCTATTTAATGAGATTTCCAGTTGAAATTTGAAAATATATAGAAGAAAAAGGTACCATTTGGCTCATAAGGCTATTTAATGAGATTTTAAGATCTAAGAACAAGATGTTTTCCTCTAAATTTTGTCTTTAATTGTCCTGCATTCTAAGTTGATGTTTATACATGCTTCTAAATCTTCAATGATGACATTTGACAATTCAAATCACTAAAGGAAATTCCCTTCTATTATTTATACCTTATTCCTTTGTTCTGAATTTCTATCTCAAGTCATGATATGCTTTTATCACTTCCAAGTTTCAAAATAATGAACAATATGCATTCCAAGTTTCAACATTGACCTCACCATGTCAAGGATGGTTCGATTTTTCCTCTCAGCTACTCCATTTTGTTGTGGTGAGTATGGTGCAATTAAGAACCTTCTAATGTCGTACTCCTTGCAATACCTTCTAAATGCATTTGATGTGTACTCCCCACCTCGGTCAGAGCGTATCGACTTGATCCTCCTTCCAGTCGAATTTTCGATCATTATTTTGAAATTCTTGAATACTTCAAACACCTTGGATTTTTCTTCCAGCAAATACACCTAAGTTTTTCGACTGAAATCATCTATGAATGTGACAAAATATCTCTTTCCACTGAAGGACCCAGGAGAGATAGGTCCACACAAATCGGTATGAATTAGTTCTAGTGGTTGCCGTGCTCGGTATTTGGCCGACCTCTGAAATGGACTCCTAGCATGTTTACTCAGCACACAATCTTCACATAATCTCTTCTCACAGTTCAAACTTGCCAATCCATCCACCATATTCTTTTTCATCATCTTGGCCAGGCCTCCATAGTGAATGTGCCCTAACTGACGATGCCATAAGGATGCTTCATCACTCATTTCGGCTTGCAAACAGCCGACCTCCACACTTCTCAAGGTTAGTTTGAACATTCTATTTTTCTCCATCTGTACTCGGGCTATCAGTCGTCCTTGTTTTTCCTTCAAGAGGAGAACTCGGTCTGTCATGATAACCGAGTAGCCTTTCTCCATCAGTTGTCCCACACTAAGAATATTACTTTTGAGTTCAGGCACGTAATAAACATCTTGAATACGCCTAACTCGTCCATCTTTCTGCAAGAAGCTAATCGTACCTCGGCCTTTTACACCGACCTTTGAAGCATCTCCAAAAGAAACATGTTCGGCTTCTGTTTGTTTTAGATTACTGAACAAATGCTTATACCCACACATATGATTGCTTGCACCAGTGTCTATAAACCATTCCATCTCGAATGCTTGGTTGACTTCACCTCCAGCCATCATCAAAACTCCTCCATCTCTTACTTCTTCTACAGCAAAATTTGCAGTTTCATTTGTTCTTCTTTCGCCTCGACAATCCTTCGCAAAATGACCAACTCGGCCACAGTTGTAGCATCTGTTCGAGTTGCAATCTCTTGAGTAGTGTTCGTACTTTCCACATTTAAAACATTCTACATTTGAATGTCGACCTCTTCCATGACATCGGCCTTGCCAATTCTGCTGACTTGACTTAGTCTGCTCCTTATTACATCCTTCTTGATCTCGACCTCTACCACCTCTGTCGTATCCACGTCCACCTCGGCCACATCCTCTACCTCAAAAATTCTGAGAATAGAGCGCTTTCTCGTCCTTGATTGAAACTTCTGTCTGGAGTGCTTTCTCCAGTGACTCTTGTTTCTTCTTTTTCTTTCTTTGTTCATGTGCCTCTAAGGAGCCAGCAAGTTTGTCAAGGGTGAGCGTTGCTAGGTCCTTTGACTCCTCAATCGCACATACAACATTCTCAAAGTGGTCAGTGAGAGACCTCAGAATTTTCTCCACCACTCTGGTATCGGGTAGCATCTCTCCATTTCTCTTTAGTTGATTTACTACGGTCTGGACCCGAGTAATGAAATCGGATACCCTTTCTCCTTCTTTCATTTTCATTCCTTCCAATTCTCCATGGAGAGTCTGAAGTCGGACCTGCCTAACTCGATCAGCTCCCTTGTAGACATTTGCAAGAATGTCCCACGCCTCTTTTGACGTTGTTGCGCCAGCGATCTTCTTAAATCCGGCATCATCAACAGCCCGGAACAACATATACAACACCCCTTTATCTTTCAACCGCGTCTCTTTCAATGCCTTGTTCTGCGCTGCCGTGTATCCTGTTGTGGATGGTGGTTCTTCGAAACCATCATGGATAACCTCCCAACTATCATTAGCTCCTAACAGAGCTTTCATCTGGATACTCCAATTCTCATAGTTAACCTTTGTAAGCTGGGGTAATGACAGACTACTATTTGGACCACTCTCCATTCTCTCAAGCTCTGATACCAATTTGTGGTATCTGTGGTATCACAGGTCACAAGTTCTCTCACACACACACTGGTGCACTCACACAAAACACACAATTTTACTGGAGAAGAAAACTCTCGTTCTATTGATAATAGTCTGCCAAGCCATACAGACTCTTTTACATAATATGCTATTTATAAGCAATAGAAATTAAACCTAAACCTAACCAATTCATATTTCAAATTGAAACAAAATCTCTCCCCATATCTTTCCACAATATCTCTCTCCATATCTTATCTTTCCCTATATCTTTTCACTCATATCTTTTCACATATCTTTCCACATAATTCTCTCTTTTATTTTAAATTTAAACTTCGTAAACAATATTTATTTTAAAGTGTATTCCAACAGGAGGATATTGCGAATTTTCATTTGAACAACACATTTGGTAATTTTTTAACAAATTGATATAAGTTTGCCAATTAAATTGATTTGGATCCATTATCTAAGTAAGAAGGGGAATGAGAATAAAAGAAGAATGAAAATTGGTGTGAAAAAAATGGTGACCAATGACTAAATTTATAGGAGAAGAGAATTCTAATTTTATATTACTTTTTCTTACAAAACGGTTCAAATTGCGACTATCATAGGCAACAATTTGATGGGCAACAGTTTGATTCTTCACTTTCCTCGGCCCCTTCTCCTCCCTCCCCATGTTTTTTTTTACTCTGCCAACTCTCCCCTACCCCCAACCCTCCCTCCATCGCGCCCCCTCTCCTCCCTCTGCTCTTCTCCGCCACACCACCACCCTCTCCTCTCTCTGCCCCCATTCCCCTTCCACCGAAACCCACACAAGGACACGACCTGTCCCTTCCCTCTCTCTCAAACTCGTGATGTTGAAAGGCATCGTCGTCGCCTCTGCGGTGACACGTTCTTGGCGTTTGTTGATGTTGAATATGTTGTTGTTGTTGTTGTTGCTCTTCTTCTCCTACCCTCTTCATTTTTTTTCTTCCTCATTTTTTGTTGCTTACTTCCCATTTTGGTGGTGGAGAGAAACACTAAAATATCATTTTTCTGAAACCTGTGCAAATCTTGCTTGATTTTATAGAAGAACAAACTCCATGATAGAGATCTTAGCAAAATCAGATCTTGCATGGAAGATCAAGTTGTAAGAATACCTATTAGACACTTGTTTGAAAGAAGAGAAGAAGTGGTACGTGCTGAGTGCTAACTACAGAGAGGGACATCACGTTGCAGCTTTTAGTGGAGGAGGTCAGGGACCTAACTATGGAGATGGTACTGCGTTATGGGCCCGATTCATGAGGGAAACCAGCAAGTGGAAATGTTAAAGAGGTGGAGGTCAGTATGTTTCTCTTTGGTGGTCTATTGTGGTGTTAATAGTAAACAACAATCGGCGTGCAATACTTTGGAATTTTTTAGTAGGATACGATGGAAATGTTGGTCTTGTTGGAATTGTATCTAATGGGTGGGTGTTATAGCACATAGAGTTAGAAGCTTTCTGTGAGCAAGTGGTTATTTGTTTTATCTTCACAAATATAAAATAATCACTTGGACACTTAACTGGAAGGGGTTTGTATTTGAAAGTAAATTTTGTAGAAGGGTTTAGGTATCCCTTGTACCAATTTTTAATATATATATATATATATATATATATATATATATTTATATTATTTTTGTCGATAATAAAAAAAAACTTGTATTATATGTCTTTTTCTATTGTAACATTTATTTTATTTTATATTTTTCTTTTTTATATTTATATATATAAGTAAATAAAAGACTTCTCGAGGAAGTCCACAACAAAACAAAATCAAATAAATAAGTTATAAAATAGATATAAACGTGTGTTTCTCATGAGAGAGAGATGGCACTGCATAATGCACATGTAGGGAGAAAGGAGAAGGAAAAGAAATAAAGCCGTCAGTGAAAGATGAAAAGAAAAAAAGAAAAAAAAGGTCAAGCCATTGTACTTTTAAAACTAAACAGAAATACAATGGAAGGTGAAATTAAGTCCGAAGTTGATGAAGAAAATTTAAATGAGTGAAGGGCAAAGACAAACAAAGAAGGGAAAATAGTGATGATCTCTTTGAGATTGTGCATGTACACTTCAAAGATGATCTCTTAGTGTGTATTTGGACACACGTCCAATGCGCACGTAACCAATAAAAATCACGTCTAATATGCTAATTTTGCGAAGAAGCAAGAGTATGGAGCTTCTAAAGGATGCAATTCAAATGGTGTTCGATCGACACCAAAACAAACAACACGCTATTAAATTATTTCTCTAAATTTGTTATTTTGAATGATTCATCTATATATTATTTTATCTCTTTATATATATATTTATATATCATTTGTGACAAAGTGAAAATTTATGATGCTATTTACTTGAAATATTCAATTTTTATTTAAGGGACATGATAATATTTTTGTTATAATTATAAACGGTATGATGATTCAGAAGATTGAAGTTCTGATGGATTTTAGCGACCCTATGGTTTGGATATTAATATTATTGCTTCATGGTTGAATTATTAGTTTGATTTGAGATGTGAAAAAGATAGTGAGGTTATCAAATTTTTATATTGAACCTCGAGTGAAAATCTTTCCATGAAAACAAATTGTGATTTTAGATTTTGAATATTTTGGGAAAGATCCTTTCACATAACATTGCAATTAATAGTAGTATATGTTAGCCCTAGTGTATTATGACTTATTCTTTAGGCAGAGAGTCTAACATTGATATTTACTTACAGTTAGGGAGTCTAATATTGATATTTATTTACAGGTAAGGAGTCTAATATTGATCATTACTAGAAAATTGATATTTAACATCAATTATTTTGGATATTTAACATTGATTTTGAATCGATGTTGATATTACCGACATTAAAAGTATTAATATTAACATCAGTTATGAAAACTGATGTTAAAGTACACTACACAATATCGATTTTTAAGAAAATTGATGTCATATTATAAGAAATAAACCAAAACATTTAAAATATGCAAAACCAAAATCGATTTTAATCAAAACCGATGTTTTTTTTTTGCACCACAACATCGATTTTTGAAAAATCGATGTTATTTATTGCAAAAAAAATTAATATCCTATCTATTTTTTAATATTACCCAAACCTACAAATGGAAAAAATAGAACCAGTCCAGGCAATTTCCAGATAGTACAATTTTTATATTATTATTGAATAATTACTATCAATTGAACAAAATAGTTAAAGTAATGAAAACAATATTATCAATACATAAAATCATCTATAACCTAAGCTAATTAAACATAATTCTACAATTATAAAATTCCTTAAACACCTAGTGTTTCATTTTTAACTCTCATATAACATCTTGTTCATTGAATGCGAATTGCCTTTATTCTCTTTGGTTCTAATGGTCTTGGATTAGTAAAATACTGCATGATATAATAAAACATAAAACATAACTTAATCAGTGTAAATAATAACAAGTATAACAAATGAAATTAGTTTTGAAGTAAACAATTACCATTTCTCAATTATCCTTAAAACCTCCTAGGGCTATCGTTGACATGCAATGCATCATATAATAGTTGCACTTAGTGTTTCCTCTTTGTTTATTACACTAAATTCAATAAGATATTCAAAGTTAATCGAAAATTAGTGTACACAGTAATAAAATGTAACTTTTAAGACATTAAGAATTGTTTAAATTACTTACTTTAATTGGAATCCATTTAGCGGTAGCCTTGGATATACTTTGTTGACTATCGTTGAATTCCTTCAAAGCACTAGTTAAGAAAAATATGCATGCATATTGTACAATTAAAATATTGATATAAAATACTAATGAAAAATTAAATTCATTACAAAATACAACTGACCTATTAATAATTCCTTTCAAGTAGTTGTTGGGCTTATTGTGCAAGAAACAAAATCAGACGACAACATTGTTTTTAGGACATATAATGACCAGTTGCCAATGTGTACTGCATTAGAGAACATAAACATCCAATATATTAATGAATACATAGTAAGAGACAGATAGAACTTAAAAAATATAGATTTTATAGTTAATATGAAGTAGATAAGGCATGGAATATTGTAGAAAGGGGGCAACAATTAAAGTTATTAACAAGTGAACAAAATTTGTGTAAAATGGTAGTGTTCCAAGATATTTTTCCACATGACTCCACCAACTGCAATGTCAAATGTATGGCAATGATTATGGCACTAATGTGGGTAACACTTCAAATTGTAATCTCTCCATCATTGATATAAAAATAAAATTTGACCATATTAATTTGGTATCCACAACCACATCCCATATGAAACAACAATGGGCATTTTTCATTTGTTTCAAAATGTATATTGCTAACCTCGTCGTCGCCACGGAGATCGTTGTGAGTGACAGCGACAGTGAGATCCTTAAAACTTCTACATTTCAATTAATTAAAATAAAATGAATTGTATCATACATGTACAAAGTGACAATTATCCTTGAAGCAGAATTAATGAATTATTTGCGTAAACAATTGCTACAGTTTAAATAATGCACTACTAGAACAAGACTTATAATAAAAAAAAAAAACAAATTCATTTTAGCTTTGAAGTTTATTATATATATCTTTGAGGATTTAAGGATACATAATAACTTAATGAAGTTCAATAAAAAAAATGTTAAGAATTCATTTTATGAAAAATCAAATTCTTAAGGTGAGTGCAAAATATTTTGTCGAAAATAAGTTGTGAACTAAGTGGATAAGGACCCAAATTCACACTATAGAAAAAATGATATCTATGTATTTTATTTGGAAATGGGACAGGAACTTAATTTGGAGAATGGGGGAAGAGATAAAAAGGTCCCAAATCTACAGGATCTTTCAATTGGCCCAAGCTTCCTTTCCTATTGAGAAATAATTGGTTATTAGTATCAGCCTTTTCATTTTTCCAGTTTTCTATTGGTGGCTAAAAGCTAATATTAACCTGCCAATCCTTAAAATTTCCACCTAAGATTCATAAATAAATATATAGGAGCGTGAATAATACAAGCCTTGCATTCTATCTCTAAGTTACTAGCTATATGGTACAGGAATGGGTATTTGGTTTTAGAAGGTATGCGATTCATCACTATTTACATTATTAATACAAGAACTAGGTACAGTAAATTTGGTACAAGGTTGTAACTATGTTATATCCATCTCACTAAGCACGATAATTAAATTTAAAAGCAAAAACATGAGAAAAAGGTTAATATAACAATTGTTACCAGAGATTATTGCTAGCTCTCTTGCGTCACAACCCCAAGCAACACCCAACAAAATCAGAAACAAAACCCTCACTCTTTGTACAAAATATATACTACGTTTCACCCTGTGTACTTAAGTGAAGGGAAAAAAAAGATAATGTGACAAACCTGAGACGAAGATGAGGCTGCAATTAAGCGCAATGAGTGATCTGAGACGGTGAAATGTCCTCTGAGGTAGACTTTCTCCTGGACACAGGGTTGTGACTATGAATGCAGTGGCGTCTAGATGCTACGACTTCAGACTGCTTTGGCCATGACAACGGCAGCGATAGTGACAATGACCATGACAAATAGGGCTATCGAGACAATGACAATGTTGGGTTCTTTTTCAAACGTAAGGAAAAAAGTGATAACGAAAATGAAACGTCTAATATTAATAGTCAACCAAATCTTGACTCATGACACTCAACATCGATTTTTCATGATACTAAACATTAGTTTTTCGTAAAATCGATGTTGACTCATGGCACTCAACATTAATTTTTCATAAAATCGATGTTGACTCATGACGTTTAACATCGATTTTTCATAAAATCGATATTGACTGTTCAACATCAGTTTTCATAAAATAGATGCTGAGTACAATACATCAGTTTTACGAAAAATCCATGTTAACAACTTCAACTTTTTACAAAAATGTCACCGCATGCACATTTGTTAACATCGATTTTCATATAAATCGATGTTAACTACGCGATGTTATATCCCTATTTTCTAGTAGTGGATATTTATTTACAGGCAGGGAATCTGAGATTGAAATTTTTAGGCAATGAGCCTATCTTTGAGATATATTTTAGGCGAAGAGCCTATTGTAGTTCTGTTTGAGTAGTGCCCCACTTAAATAATTATATTTTTAATCTATTTAACTCATTTCATGAACTTAAATTCACTACAAGAAAAATGAATTATGCTTACGAATGCCTTTTGCCTACATACATGAATTAGTGTAGGCAAAACTCAAAAGTACTTCTACCTACAACTGATTAATGTAGGTAAAATTCAACAACTTGTACCTACCATTATTTGGTGTAGGTAAATTCATTAAAACTAAAAAAAATCTACCTACAACTACTTTGTGTAGGTAAAACTCAAAAAAAAAAAAAAAACTTGTGCCTATGATCGATAAGTGTAAGTAAAACTCAAAAGATTACTATCTACAAAAGCACAATGTAGGAAATATTCTAAAAAACTTATATTAATAATTGTTTGGTGTGGGTAAAACTCTTTTAAACTTTTTGAATTTAAATACCAGTCTCTTGTTTTTTTTAGTAAATACTCAATCTCAACAAATAATAATTCAATTTTTAATTAATAATTATTCAAAATTTTAAAGATAAATTATATTAATAATTTTAAGAATTAATTTTAATTTTGATTAATATTATTTTTACGGATGAATTTAATTTACCATGATTTGTTTACTCAATAGCGGAGAAAATATTTAAAAAAATATAATTCCTATAGGTTTGAACTGACGGTAATGAGCCCCTTTTTGCATATTTGTTTTTGCCAAAAATAGTATTTTTTTGATAAAAAAAACTCATATTAATATTTTCCTGATTTTAATCATTTCCATTAATTCTATAATTATTTTCAGAGAAGTTTCCATTCATATAAGCCATCTTCATAAAAAAAATAAAATAATTGAAGGCTAATTACAATATTGTGCAACTCTTGAACGGTTGAAACTATACAGATTAACATCCATGTGTATTTATTATCCACCCTAATGTACATGACTTATCAAAATGAAAACAAGTTGGCAACGTGAATACTAACACTTTTAGAACTGAAACAGCAGTACTAATAATGACCTAAAAGAGTAGGAGAGGTTGATAAAAAACAAAATATGAATTTATGATGTGTAAAAACATAAGTTCAATAATTAGCCTACACACAGCATATTGGAAACGAGAGAACCTAAGTTTTACCTTCTTGAGCAAAACAGTCAGACCATGAATAAATCTTGGTGGGGTACAGTTTATTCCAACAGCGATAACTTTATTACATGATTCAACAATAGAGCCACATTCCATTAAAGAATCACCGCTAATAACATTAACTCCATCCTTAGAGTTAAAAGAAAACCATGCTGGAATCTTTATGTCCTCTTCTTCCCGAAGCTGAGCATAAGCATGCTTAGTCAATATAGTTAGGTAAATTCAGGAGTCAAGACAAAAAATGAACATTGCAACTGAAGAGTTGCAAATTTTAATTGTCCAAGACCAATATTTAGCTTTAGATAACTATTATTTTGTACTTGTTCTGGGATTTTAATTGATTATATATGCTTTAGTGAGTTACTCATTATAGTTACTTTACTAGTGATTTTATCCTTTCACAAAAGCAATGGAAACTCCAGAATAGAAATGTAATGTTTTCTTGTTTTCCTGTGGTCTAGGGAAGCAAGGCAAGATTTGGGGAAAATTTTGTTGAAAACTTCTTCACTCAAAGAAAACAACCATCGAAAGTTTGTGATTCACATTTCATGGTAACATGGAAAAAAAAGCACATCAACCAAAATGAATTATACAAATATAATAGAATTTCTTCAATCATCAAGAATTTGATTACTGTTGTATCTTTTGTATCCCTCCATCAAGGCATTACCCTGCCGGGGCAAGTTCATAGATGCTACTAGAAAAGTTCCATAGCTTGCCTGAAACATATATGGAGAATAAAATTGTGGTTACATACAAGTTACAGTGTAAGTAATAATTAATGGTTTAGTATTGGTGTAATATTATATAATACAAATTCTATTAACTAACAACTTTGATTTGAAGGATAAAAACTCAAAGGGACAGAATGGGGGATGGGTCTAGGCTGCGTTACAGGCTTCTTAGAAGAAAGTGGATGTGCCTCATCATCAGAAGATGAATCGTCGTTCATTACCATGGCTGAAGGGACACTTTTAGCAGCTCTCAAGTAGGTACCAAATGGTGGAGTATCATTAGTAGCCAAAGATCTCGCTGACCTGTTTCTTGTGATGTGATTTATTTTTCTTGTTCTGCAGATTGATCTGGCTTTTCTCTTGCAACTTATTTTCTGAATGAAATATAAAAACAAGTTGATAATCAATGGCCCCACAATCAACAGAAAAAAGATGAATAGACAAAGCTTGAAAAATAAAAAAGCCTCTGACAGTACTAGATGTATTATATAAATGGCAGCTACCCTTGAATGAACCAACCAGTGCAGCCTGCACTAGAAAATTTAACCAAATTGAACATAAAAGTTGAATTTCTGAGTGCATATTAACCTTTGGACCAACCTGACCATCAGGTGTATAACAAGCAGTAGTGACCATCTCATGCAGATCGGTCCAATCAACAACTTGTCGATCAGCAATGCTCCATATGCAAACCTTAGCATCCAAAGATCCACTAATGAAGTATCTATCATCAATAGAATTAAACTGGATGCAAGTTACTGTGCCAGAGACAGAATATTGAGGCAAAAGGCTTAATTAGAAAAGAACAAAAACAAGGGAGGGAGGAAATGAAACTGTTTGCATTGCTAATAAATGTAACCCACCCTAGTGAACATTAAAGAACTCTTGTATAATTAGTCTATCAAGGATAAAGATGATATTTAAATAAAACTGCCTATGAATGTGGTTATCTAATCCTCAAAGACGGGGTGTATATTGAATAGGGATAGGATGAACTCAAAATCTAATTCAATTTTTGCTAGGGAAGAAGCAGAAAAAATATGGATAAAAAGTAAAAACAAATAATTGTGTAAAAGTGTTCTGCCATTTTATCATAAGTATCCCCATATGACTTCTACTCATATTATGGGAGAGCAAGGACAAGAGCACTGCAACATGTAATCACTGAATTTACTCACCAATAGTCACTATGTGAAAATATTTTCAAACAACTGGTATGCATAAAAAAAGAGCCATGGTACATTGGGATACTATATAGAGAAACCTGACCAACGAAAGAAATTTACAAAAAGAAAGCACCCTTCAATACGTCTAACCGCTAGGGAATCATTTAAATGATAGGTTTCTGATATGAACCAATATGGGGTTCATTGTTTTTACGGATCGTCCTTGAAAAGACTTCTTGTTAAAACATAAGAAAAAAGTGCACGCCAAGTGTTTGACAAAAAGAAATAAAGATAAAGACAATATGAAGAAAAGTGCAGAGCAAAAATAACGAATTTAACATGAACAAGATGTTAAAGAAAATAGAATTAAAATAAATAGGTGGGGAAGACAAGAAATGGAAGAAGACGGTACACCTCATGAAAAGTGATAAGTCCCGTGGAGATTTGCCACAAAGATTATAGAAACCTTTGATAAGAACCAATGTTTGGTTCAATTAAGAACCCAAGAGGAACTTCCTCTCACACACTTTTAAAAGTGTAAAAGTTTTTATTCAATTCAAAGATGAGTACATAAGACAAATGAATGACTATTTATAACTAACAAGTGGTGTCTCTCTCCTTTTTCTCTCCAATGTGGGACTTTAGTTACATATTCCTTATACTAAAAAAATGTAATTCGTGCTTAACTTTATGTCCCAATTTCATCATCATAGATGCATAATTTGGACTTGAGACTAGAAATACAATTTGTAAGAAATCTTTAGAGCTTTTAAACGCATCAAAGAATGCCTAAAACTGATATCTAAAACTCAAGTTATGTTCAAAACATTGGAGGTATCTAGGCTCTTCACTCATTAGTCTTTGATCTTCATCATGCTACCCTTCTTTAAAAGAATTCGTCCTTGAATTCAGATTTTCATGACCTACATCAAAATGACTTATGTTAGCAATATTAAATGTGAAATGTACCCTATACTCACCGTGGAGGGCAACTTTGTATGCCTTGTCAATGATGATCCTCTCCAAGATTTGAGTAGGAAAGCTTTCTTTTTTCATATAGAGCAAAACCCAATCTTCGAGTTTATAAACAACTCTTTTTCTCCCTTTGTTTTCGTGTTTAGCATATTGCTCCATGTTTTTCTCAATCTGTGCATTCACTTTTTCATGGAGCTTAATCATAGATTTGCGGGTAGACCATTCTCTAATAGCTTTTATGTTTGTTTTATCCACTTGGACTCTTTTGGAACTTACCAAAAACCCTTTTGGCAGCAATTCCTCAACCTGTTTTTGTAACTGTTGTATCTCATGAGGGTTGGACCAATAGATGGGTCTTTTGGGCAAAGAGGCCCCCGACACAAAATTCATTTGGTGTTCAATCCCCCTTAATAGAGGTAAACCGGGTGGGACACTCTTTGGAAACACATCTCCGAATTCCTGCAAGAGAGGATTAACAACACTAGGAAGAGGGTTAAAGTTAGAATTCAAATACAAGTTCTTGTACACACAAATGTACATTTCTTGTTTT
>PYAF01002151.1:53945-66072 GCA_007407185.1 Glycine tomentella | reverse complement strand
GTATCACATGAATTATTTGGAGTTATAAAACTCTGGCTATAACATTTTTAATCTAGACTTCAAATCTGCCAGCAAGCTGAGAAATTCCATACTGACATCTCTTAATGTTTTAATTACTGCAAGCAGTACACAAACTAGATTTATCTGAAATTTTTATATGTTGTAGTAGACATCTAGATCTTTAATTCCATATATTATACACTAAATTTGGATAAGAATTGAGAGAGAAATAAATTTCTCAATTCGGGTGGCAGAAACTATTTTTAAATGTGGACAGCTTTCAATGGTTTGTTTTAAAATAAATTCTTATCCTATTATTTTCATATTCAAGTATTATCACACTTCCACAATTCAATCATAAATATGAATTAATTTTGAGGATGTTACATTAAATGTTTTAATCGATTATTGATATAGTGTAATCGATTACATAGTTGAAATCTGTTTTTAAGAATTGCTGGAATAATCGATTACCATCATCCGTAATCGATTACATAGTTCATTTTCAAAATCCTTATCTTCTGACTTAATCGATTACTAAAACTCGTAATCAATTACACAGTTCATTTTGTGAAACTGAACTTTCTGTCTTAATCGATTACAACTCGATTTAATCGATTATTTTGCTCGTTGTTGAAACCTAGAAGCCTTCTTGAACAGATTAATCGATTAAGTGATAATTTAATCGATTAAAGAAGCATTTTAATCGATTATCTGGTGCGTGTAATCGATTACAGTTAGTTATAAAATCTGTTGTGACAGAACTTGATCATTCATATTTCTGAGTATACACAAGCTTTCTAAACTCTCTCAAAGTGATTTTCTGGGTTCTATTACTTCTTGCTTCTTTCAAATCATTCATGGGTCTTTGAATGAATCTTGAGCAAGAATCTTTTCAAGGTTGAGAATCTTTGAATGATTTTGTTTTGTTATTCAACCTGATTTAGTAACTCATGTACATTACATTCACTGGATCATCAGGTTGTCTCTCTCCTTAATCTTTGTGTGTAAATTCATTTTTGAATTTCTGTTGTAATTGCTATTGTAAGTGGGTTCTTCTTGCTTGGGTCTAGAGAAGGGTTCTCTAGTTAAAGAATAGAGTAGTGTTCTCTGGTTCTTGCCCCTTAGAATTCTAATAGGATTTTAGATTTCTATTCTTTATCTAGGGTTGATAAACGGGAGGTTTTGTAATAAGCTTGTAAGAACAAGATTTATATTAGTGGAACTCTAATCTAGTATTGATTAGAAGAAACTGGATGTAGCTTCAGTTATGAAGTGAACCAGTATAAAATTGCTTGTGTGTTGTTTCTCTATCTCTATTACTTTTGTTGTTCATTGATTCTTTGTTTCATATTCATTGTTCAACAAGTTTATTTTGAGCAAATTGATTCCAAGGGACTGAGATATTTGATTGAGTAAAAAGATTTCTTGGTTTTGAAAGTGATAAAGATCATGAAACTCTGATTTGAATTAATTTTAAAATATCAAGATTTTAACCAATTCACCTCCCTCTTAGTTATTGTGAGTATTCTCTTTATTTTCAATTGGCATCAAGAGCTAGTTCTTGAGAGTTATTCAAGATCACTATCTTTTCTTCAAAAAGAAAAATGAATACCTCACAAATAACCTTCAAAGAAGGTGCTTCTCTCAATCGTCCTCCGATGTTTGAAGGAGAGCATTTTAGTTTTTGGAAAAATAGAATGAAAATCTTTATTCAATCAAATGACCCAAGTGCTTGGAACGCTATATAAAAGGGTCCTTTGATTCCCATTAAAACTGTTGGCAATGAGATGATTCCCAAAGAATGGGATGAAATGACAGATGTTGAAAATAGAGTTGTCCAATATGATTTCAAAACAAAAAATATGATTACCTCTGCACTTTCTTTTGATGAATTTTTCAGGACAGTGAGATGCACAAATTCCAAAGAAATGTGGGAGATGCTGCAAATAACTCATGAAGGCACTGAAGAAGTTAGAAGATCAAGAAAGCATGCCTTGATCCATGAGTATGAGATGTTCAAAATGAACACCAAGGAAAACATTTCTCAGCTACAAACAAGATTCACTCATATAGTCAATCATCTTTTAGGTCTTGGGAAGATCTTTGATGCTGAAGAATTAAGCATCAAAATCTTGAAGTGTCTCACAAGACCTTGGCAACCAAAGGTGACAGCAATCAAGGAATCAAAAGATTTATCAAAAATGTCCATGGCTGTACTATTTGGTAAGTTACTTGAATATGAGCTTGAAATGTCTCAACTAACTTGTGCTGAAGATGCAGAAAAGATAAACAAAAGTTTTGCATTAAAAGTTGCACCATCAAAGTCTGAAGAAGTGGAAGAATCAAGTGAAGAGGATGAAGAGGACAACATGAACTTGATTGTCAAGAAGTTCAACAAGTTCTTTAGGAAACACAAGAACAAAAAGTTCAACAAGAACAACAACAACAACAACAACAACAAAAGAATTGATAACACTTTTACTTGTTTTGAATGTGGAAAACCTAGCCACATCAAATTAGAATGTTGAATCTTTTTGAAAAAGCAACAAGGTGACAACAAGGTGAGGAAGGAAGGAGCTAACATGTGTCTCACTTCCACAATTAATGAAGATGATAATCTCTCATGTGCTGAAACTGAGGTAAGTTCTGAATTTGATCAAGTTATTGATGTCTTCCATGAAATTCATGAAGAAGCCAAAAAAATTACAATATCCAATAACAAGCTGAAAGGAAATCTTAGATGGCATGTTGCAAAAATTACTAAATTGCAAACTAAAATTTGCAACTTGAAAGAAGAGAATGAAAAACTTGTTTCAAGTTACAAATTAAATGGATGTGTATGTGCTTCTTCTTCTACTAATGTCAACAAATACAATTTATTGCAAAAGGATTTTGATGATTACAAAAGAATTCAAGGAGAAAAATACATGTTACTCTTATCCGAGAACAATTATTTAGTTGATCTTTTGAAAAAGTTATACAAAGGGAAATGCAACTTGGCTGAAATGTTAAGTGTGCAAAGGTATGCTGGAGATACTTGTAGTTTGGGGTACAAAAAAGGCTTAAAATATTCTGGAAGAACTGTATTTGTGCCTCCAAAATAGAAGAATCAAAAGAAGTTCAAAAACTCAAAGATCAATCAAAATGCTTTCTTGAGAAAATCATCAAAATCTGTAACATGCAACTATTGTATGGAAAAATGACATACATCTTACAAATGCTATGCTAGGAGATTCTATGTGCTTAATGGAGATTGCATTTAGGTTCGAAAGAAAAAGAAAGCTGCTAACCCCTACAGACCAAATCTTAATTGGGTACCTTTATTCGTAAACTGATTTAATTTTACAGGTATGTCTAAGAGCTAGATCCTCATTATGGTACCTTGATAGTGGATGCTCTAGACATATGACGGGTGACATGTCTATGCTTACAAATCTAACTCTTAAAGATGGAGGATTTGTCACTTATGGAGATAATAACAAAGGAAAGATCATTGGAGAAAGCAACATAGGAGATAGCTTCAAAACCAAAATCAGAAATGTCCTTTATGTGGAAGGATTAAAGCATAATCTCTTAAGTATAAGCCAACTCTGTGATAAAGGATTCAAAGTCTCATTCAATGAGAATTGCTGCATGATTTGTGATGGGCAAAGTGGTGAAGTAATTCATATAGGTAAAAGAAAAGGTAACATTTACTTACTTTCAATTGATCATGCATTCTTTCACAACACTTCTTGTCTAATAAGCAAGATTAATGAATCTTGGCTTTGGCATAGAAGGGCAAGTCACATTAACATGCATCATATGAACAAGCTAATTAGAAAGGGTTTAGTAATTGGTTTACCCAAACTCAAGTTTGAAAAAGGAAAACTATGTGATGCTTGTCAAAAGGGGAAACAAACCAAAAATTCTTTTCAAAGTAAAGACATTGTTTCTACCTGTAAACCCCTTGAATTACTTCACATTGACTTGTTTGGTCCTTCTAGAACTATGAGTTTAGGAGACAATTATTATGGGCTTGTCATTGTAGATGAATACTCTAGATTTACTTGGACTCTGTTTTTGAAATCCAAAAGTGATGTTTTTTATTCCTTTAGAAAATTGGCCAAGCTTACTCAAAATGAAAAAGGTAGCAAAATTATCTCAATAAGAAGTGATTATGGTGGAGAATTCCAAAATGAACATTTTGAAAAATTCTGTGAAGAAAATGAAATTAACCACAATTTTTCAGCTCCAAGAACACCTCAACAAAATGGTGTTGTGGAGAGGAAAAACATATCTCTTGAAGAAGAAGCTAGAACTCTTCTTAATGAGACAAATTTGTCAAAATATTTTTGGGCTGATGTTGTAAGTACAGTTTGTTACACTTTGAATAGATTACTTATAAGGCCAATTTTAAAGAAAACTCCTTATGAGCTATACAAAGGTAGAAAATCAAAAATTTCTCATTTGAGAGCTTTTGGCTGTAAGTGTTTTGTATTAAACAATGGCAAAGAATCACTTGAAAAATATAATGTTAAAGCTGATGAAGCAATTTTCCTTGGATATTCATTACATAGTAAAGCATATAGAGTTTTCAATAAAAGAACAATGTGCATAGAAGAATCTGTACATGTGATTTGTGATGAGTCTAATCCCTCAAAAGAGGAAAAGAAGTGTGATGTAGATGCAGATTCTATGGAAGAATTTATTTAGCTTAATGATTCCATACATAAAGAGAAAGAATAACCAAGTGATGAAATGAAACCAGCAACACCTATCCAAGAACCAAAAGATTGGAGAACAACAAGAGATCTCTCATTTGATAACATCATAGGTGAAGTTTCAAAGGGAGTATCTACTTGATCTTCATTAAGAAATCTATGTTGTAATATGGCTTTTGTTTCTCAAATTGAACCTAAGAATATTGATCAAGCTTTAAATGATGAACATTGGATGCATGCCATTATTGATGAGTTAAATCAGTTAAAGAGAAATGAAGTTTGGGAACTTGTTCCTAGACCATCCTCTCTCAAACCTATTGGCACAAAATGGGTTTTTAGAAATAAACTTGATGAGAGTGGAATCATAGTTAGAAATAAAGCTAGATTGGTTGCAAAAGGTTACAACCAAGAAGAAGGCATTGACTATGAGGAAACTTATGCTCCAGTTGCAAGATTGGAAGCCATTAGGTTATTGCTTGCATATGCATGTTTAATGGACTTTAAACTTTTTCAAATGGATGTTAAAAGTGCCTTTTTAAATGGATACATTGAGGAGGATATATATGCTGAACAACCTCCTGGTTTTACTGTTTTTAAACACCCAAACTATGTTTTTAAACTTAAAAAGGCCCTTTATGGTTTAAAACAAGCCCCTAGATCTTAGTATGAAAGATTAAGCAAATTTCTGCTTGAACAATCTTTCACAAGAGGTCATGTTAACAAAACCTTGTTCATCAAAAGACATATGAATGATATCTTATTGATTTAAGTATATGTTGATGATATTATTTTTTGGTTCAACTAACCATTTGCTGTGCAAGGAATTTTCTACAGCTATGCAGAAAGAATTTGAAATGCCAATGATGGGAGAATTAACATTCTTTCTTGGACTTCAAGTGAAGCAAATGAAGAATGGGACATTTCTCAATCAATCCAAGTATTGCCTTAAAGTAATTAAAAAGTTTGAAATGGAGAAAAGTAAAGATGCTGCAACTTCAATGGCTACATCAACCTATCTTGATTCAAATGAAAATGGAAAGAGGGTTGATGAGTCAAAATTTAGAGGAATGATTGGATCTTTATTGTATTTGACAACTAGTAGACTAGACATAATGCTAAGTGTGTGCTTATGTGCAAGATATCAAGCAAATCCCAAGAAGTCACACCTAACAGCAGTCAAAAGAATCGTCAAATATCTCAAGGCAACACCAAAAGTTGGTCTTTGGTATCCTAAAGGTGCATCAATTGATATTATTGGTTATTCTGATTCTGACTTTGCAGGATGCAAGTTAGATAGAAAAAGCACTAGTGGAACTTGTCATTTAATTGGAAGTTCACTAATCTCATGGCATTGCAAGAAACAATCTCGTGCTGCTTTGTCAACTGCTGAAGCTGAATATATCTCAGTTGGAAGTTACTGTGCACAAAGTCTATGGTTGAAGCAACAATTACAAGACTTTGGAGTTGAATTGAAAGAAATTCCTTTGCTATGTGACAACACAAGTGCTATCAACATCTCAAAGAATCCAATAATGCATTCAAGGACCAAACATATTGAGATAAGGCATCATTTTCTCAGAGATCATGTTCAGAAAGGTAATACCAAAATAGATTTCATTGACACTCATAACCAATTGGCTGATATATTTACTAAACCATTAGCTAGAGATAGATTCTATGCTCTTAGAAACATGTTAGGAATCTTGGATGAATCTAATCTCTGTTAGCTGGAATGTTGTGTGCCTTTTTCATATGAAATAACTTGTCATTTGAATCCATCATCACAAAAGCCTAAATGTACAAAGTTGCACTGCATAATACTATTGTTTCTGCAATTTTGTCTGTAATAATCAATTAAGTGTCGTAATAATCGATTAAAATCACTTAAATCATGATTTTGTATGAGAATAGAGCTTATGTAATTGATTACATAAACAAAATAATCGATTATTCTTCTCAGAAAGCCATTTTCAGAAAATTGAAACTTTCTGTGATAATCGACTAAGCATCGAATTAATCGATTACCCTGATCAAAAATTGTTTTACATAGTGAAAGTTCACTGGAATAATCGATTACAGTGAATGGTAATCAATTAAATTACTGAGAATCAGTTTTTCATATTTCAAAGTTCACTGGAATAATCAATTATAGTGAATGGTAATCGATTAAATTACTGAGAATCAGTTCTTTATATTTCAAATCTTACTAGAATAATCGATTACATGTCGAATTAATCGATTACACAAGCCTCTATATGTTTCTAAAATTCAAATGTTTATGTGTTAATTGATTAAATCATGAAATAATCGATTACACATTGTCTTCTACATGTATATTTTACAGAAATAATCGATTACGTTATGAATTAATCGATTATTGTGGCTACATAATGTGATTTTACATATGAAATAATCAATTACACAAGGAAGTAATCGATTATTCAAGGAGTTACTGCAAAATCTGACAGATTTTTTTTTTTGAAATTGTAACTGTCCAACTCCCACCTAATTCAAATTTGAATTCTCTGCAGTGATTTAATTCGTACTAACTGTTCCTTTATTCAAAATTCAAATTCTTGGAGCCCAAAAATCTCTATAAATACAGCCTTTCTTGAAAGAAGAAATCACACCTTCTCTCATTCTTATCTTTCAAACACCTTTGTGTTTTTCTTCTGTCTTTGTTTAGTAAATCTGTCCTAGAAAATGTCTGCCTCTAAAAGAGTTAAGACCTCTAATAGAAAGGCTGGAAAGACCTCTAACCCAGTGGTTAGTAGGTTAGATCATTGGTTCCCTGTAGAAAGGGACAAAATGACTTATCTCCAATTCAATGCCACCCAATTGGTGTGTCCCCCCAAATACTTAGTGTTAGACTGGTTCATTAGGGAAGGCTTTCAATTCCCTGCTTTTCTTGAAACTCAGGGACTAAGAAAATTTTTGGAGATCAAGGGTACTTTCTACCTTGAATTGGTGAAGGTGTTTTACACCTGTGCCAAAGGTTCCATGGATGGCATTCTGAGGTCCCAAGTAAATGGGATTGCCATTGAAATAACACTAGAAATTTGGGAAGTTGTGGCTGGTATCTCCTTTGAAGGAGAAAGGAAGTTTGATGAAGAAGTAGAAGGGTATAATAGGATATATACTTATAGGGGAATGCTGATTGATCCCCAAATGAGGCTAAAACTTAGGCTTAACACTGGCCCCATGACCCATGAGGACAGACTCCTGCACTATATTATCACATATATCCTTACTCCTAGAGCCACAAACCATGCCCAAGCCACTGATGATGATCTTCAACTAGTGTATGGTCTCAAAAATTCAATTCAGATGAATTGGATTCTCATTCTTGAGGAAATAATGCTAAAGTCCAAAAGGCTTGTCAACTATCCTTTTCCCTATGCTGTGCTTGTTTCCAGATTTATAGACTACTTCAACATAGATGTTTTAAATGAAGTGGTGGGCAACACCAACTCAAGCAATAGTCTGATAAAGGAGAGGCATCTCACCAAACTAAGGATGGTGAAGACACCTCAAGGCTGGCAAATGGCTGGTCAACAAGCTGCTCCTGTTGCTGCTGCTGGAGTTGATGATGATGATGATGATGATGATGAAGATGTTGAAGAAAGAGACCCCACTCAACCTGCCTACAGTCCATTTGAATCCTTAATAATTCAAAAGATGGATGGCTTGATTTCTTTTCACCATGAACATAGGGCTGAGACCAATTCAACCTTAGAGGATATTCAATCTAGGCTAGAAAACATAGAACATCATCTTAACTTTGATGTTTCTGAATCTTTTTAGACTTTCTATGTTTTCTTTCTAAGTTCTTTGTTATTCCTTTTTATGTTTTTATATTTTTATGTTTTTATGTTTTTTTTTTTTTGCATTGTAATGGTTCCCTCCTTTAATGAATGATAGTTTCTTTGTTTATATTCGTTGTGCTATTTAATTTTTGTCTTTGATAACCAAATAGGGGGAGAAAAATTGATTGATTATGCTCTGCATTATACTTTGTTTTACTCTATTTTTCTGCTCATTTTTTGCACAAATCAAAAATTGAAGCTATGTAAAGAAACTTAACAAATTAAGTCAGATATACAAGTTAATGAATGATGGATAATGCAAACAGATATCTTAACACTTGTTCTTGGAAAAAAGACTGTGATTATTTCCAGGTTTGAAAAAGCTCAAGTCTTCTATTTTGGTTCCCTCACCACTTCAAGTCCAACACATGATCAATCAATAATTTGGCATGTTCAAAGCCAAAAAGGGGGAGATTGTTGGATATAGGGGGAGAATCATAAAGAGTGAAAGACTTTGATTCAAGAATGTGTTTTGAGCTTTCAACATGCTTGAAGTGCCTTGAAGTTTAGTATATGATTCAAGTGTAAGAGAAAGGCAATCTGATTGATCCTTGCATTCATTCATTCATACATTAATAAGCTTAAATGGTTTTCACTAAAACATCAAAGCTTTTTTTCTTGTGATTAAGGTTTTAATCTGATTAAAAGGTTTTTGGAAAAATGAATTTCTTACTGCTTTAATCGATTACTTAAGTAATATAATCGATTATTTTGTTCTTCGTTCAATCTGGAAAAACCTTCATAAACAATTTAATCGATTACCTATCGGATTAATCAATTATTTGACCTTTGATTGAAACTGAAACTGCTTTGTTAAATGTTTTAATCGATTACTAATATAATGTAATCGATTACATAGTTGGAATCTGATTTTAAGAATTACTGGAATAATCGATTACCATCATTTGTAATCGATTACATAGTTCATTTTCAAAATCCTTATCTTCTGACTTAATCGATTACTAAAACTCGTAATCGATTACACAGTTCATTTTGTGAAACTAAACTTTCTGTCTTAATCAATTACAGCTCGGTTTAATCGATTATTTTGCTCGTTGCTGAAACCCAGAAGCCTTCTTGAACAGATTAATTGATTAAGTGATAATTTAATCGATTAAAGAAGCATTTTAATCGATCATCTGGCGTGTGTAATCAATTACAGTTAGTTATAAAATCTGTTATAAATAGATTTGAAGGCTTGGCTTGTGATAGAACTTGATCATTCGTATTTTTGAGTATACACAAGTTTTCTAAACTCTCTCAAAGTGATTTTCTGGGTTCTATTACTTCTTGCTTCTTTCAAATCATTCATGGGTCTTTGAATGAATCTTGAGCAAGAATCTTTTCAAGGTTAAGGAAAAACATGAGCTAATTTTGTTTTGTTATTCAACCTGATTTGGTAACTTATGTGCATTACATTCACTAGATCATCAGGTTGTCCCTCTCCTTAATCTTTGTGTGTAAATTCATTTTTGAATTTTTGTTGTAATTGCTATTGTAAATGGGTTCTTCTTGCTTGGGTCTAGAGAAGGGTTCTCTAGTTAAAGAACATAGTATTTTTCTCTGGTTCTTGCTCCTTAGAATTCTAATAGGATTTTAGATTTCTATTCTTTATTTAGGGTTGATATAAGGGAGGTTTTGTAATAAGCTTGTAAGAACAAGATTTATAATATTGGAACTCTAATCTAGTGTTGATTAGAAGAAACTGGATGTAGGTTCAGTTGTGAAGTGAACCAGTATAAAATTGCTTGTGTGTTGTTTCTCTATCTCTATTACTTTTGTTGTTCATTGATTCTTTGTTTCATATTCATTGTTCAACAAGTTCTATTTTGAGTAAATTGATTCCAAGGGACTGAGCTATTTGATTGAGTAAAAAGATTTCTTGGTTTTGAAAGTGATAAAGATCCTGAAACTCTGATTTGAATTAATTTTAAAATACCAAGGTTTTAACCAATTCACCCCCGTCTTGGTTATTGTGAGTATTCCCTTTATTTTCATAATATACCATCCAGGGAAGCATGATCATTTCTAAGTTCTACAAGCAAATGCTCAACTTCCATTACATCATCTTGAAGAGCATGTGCATATGAGTCATCCACCTGAACCTAAGGAATTTTAGAGTAGAGATATCATAAATGATAGGTTTTACGCAAAACCATATTGCTATTTCGTTTATTTGAATAGTAAAGTAGAGAATTATGAAACAATGCCATAAATCCATGCGAGTGTTCATACATAAATAGCTTTAAAATGCGCTCCCTCTCCCTGCGTGTGGCGGATGCGGCTTAGGAGCTCTGACAGATGAAGTCACGAGATAAGAGGACTCGAAGGCCAACGTGCGCGTAGTGGAGATCTTTGCCTCGCACCAGAACGTGTGGCAGACGGAGGAGAATTGCCTCCTGCACCAAATTGACGTTATGGTAGAAAGTTTTTCTATATGTGTCATCGTCGTTGGTTAGAGCTTGATCATAAGTGGAGATACAATAAAAGAGATTTTGATGGAATCCAGGAGTTTAGAGCTCCACCTGATCTACCTAGTGGAGCTTTTGCTTTGAGACAAATTGAATATCATGGAGTTGGGGATTGGTTACCATGAAAAAAGAGAAGTATTTTATTCACATCGCCTTATTGGCAACATAGTGTGCTCTGTCATAATCTTGATGTTATGCACATAGAAAAAAACGTGAGTGATAACATTATTGGGATGTTGTTACAGTTAGAAGGTAACTCAAAGGACAATGATAAGGAACATTATAATCTTGTTGATACGAATATTAGAAGCCAAATACATCCAAAGATGCATACAAGTAAATATTATCCTAGAGCTTGTTACCAAATGACTTCAAAGGAGAAAGAAACATTTTTGGAAGTTCTCAAAACAATAAAAGCTCCTGATGAATATTTGTCTAATATTTCAAGATGTGTGCAAGTGAATGAACACAATATTTGGTCTCAAAATTTATTATTGTCATCTTTTAATGCAATAGTTTCTTCCTATAGCTATGAAAGGTTGTTTATCAGACAAAGTGAGTTTAGTTATATCCGATCTTTGTCGTTTCTTCAAGGAGTTGTGTGGCAAGGTGATTTATGAGCGTAATTTAGAGCACTTAGAGCATCAAGTAGCTCAAACATTATGTCAATTAGAACAAATTTTTCCTCCATCTTTTTTCACCATAATGGTATATTTGGTAATCCATTTGGCACATGAAGCAAGAGTTGGAGGTCCTGTACATTATCATGGATGTATCCTATTGAAAGGTATGAATAATTTTTAATCATTTTAAAACATTCTAGAGTATAAAGTAAAATGATATTATCTTAATTTGTAAACTAAAATTTTCTTTTTAGGTTCCTTTTTGTAACACCCCGTAGTACTCCGGTTGTTACTCATCTTGGTACTAGAGTTTTCAGCGGAAGACTTATTAAAAATCCGTTTTGGAAACATAGTATAGAAATCGTGATTAAATTTTTCCAAAACATTTTCTCAAATTCTTTTCCCAGAAGTTCACATAATACGATACTGCAATGCTAGATTTAATTTAACTAATAACCCCA
>PYAF01002151.1:5960-38548 GCA_007407185.1 Glycine tomentella | reverse complement strand
AAATTTAGAAAATCATAATAATTATCCTAATCCTAATATTTAAAAATCAAATTTAAAAAAGTTGAGAGGGGTCCCTATATGTGTAAATTGACTAAAAAATATGACACATCTTTTTTAGATTTATTAAAATCATGTTATTTACCTAATATAATAAAGCATATCATTTTAAGAAAAAATGCTATAGACACTCTTATTTACACTCTCTTTCCAACACTCTTTCTATAATTGATTAAAATATATTAGAAATAACTAATTTAAAAGTGAAACGCCCCAAAATTAATAATTTTGAATAAATTTTAGCCAATTGTAGAGAGTATTTAAAGGAGCGTATCATCAACATTACTCGTGATTTTAATAAAATTATGTATCTATTTTTCATGTAATATATATTTATTTTTAAAAAATATCTATATACAAGGATCCCTTAATGTTATGATGCCCCATACTCTTAAAATGTCAAGATCAGCCCTAAAAACTAGCCATCCAAAACTCATGTAACTTGTTAATTTAAGGGATAATGCTTATTACTCTCAAATCAAGTACGATCAATTTTGTTTTTTGGCATGACAAGTAGTCAAATTTGGTGAATAAGAACAAATTAATCAAGTACACTATTATTTAAGCCCGGTTTCTTTTATTATGATAGTAGCTGAGGCCTTAGAGGTGGAATATTATGATAGTAATTGGATTTTTGGATGTTTGTTGATTAGATCAATTTTAAAGTTATCTTATTTATATTTAAATATTTTATTATAAAATTGAGTTAAAAATAAAACTCAGCATAAAGATTTTGGATCCAACGGAGATTCTACTTAAAGTTGTTTAAATTTATAATCATCAAGAGTTAATTCTAATTTATTCTTCAATGTGAAACAAAACATGTAATTTTTTTTTCTTTCTAAAATCAGTTATAGATCTAAAATCAATTTTTTTAACGTAAAACCAAACACACATTTATGAATTGTTATTTTTTTAATAATGGCCATGAAGCAGTAAGAGTAACCGCTTCTGATTTTTTTTTTTTTTTTGTCAAACTGCTTATTTTTTTATTTTAATTTTATTGTAATAATTTGTATTTTATATAGATATTAAAGTAAATTACTTGAAGTTTTATCTCGTGAAATTTATTGAAATTACATATAATCATCTGCTTTTTAAAAATTTATGTCAAGTTCTCTTATAGAAGTAGTCTAATGTTTTTAAATAATTAAGGAGTGTTATGTAATATTTTTCAAAAAATTAAGATAAATTAGTTGTAAGGATAAAAAATGAGGAATATTGAAAGAAATTTAACAAAACCTCAAAGTGTCAGTGTACTTTACTCTCAATATCAATTTTATAATACATATTTTTTTTATCTTATTATAGTTTTTAATGTACTTATTTATTACTTTCTAATTTTACAAAAGATATATATTAGTCAACATGCATGTAAATATCTAAAATACATATATAAATAATTATAGATATTAATATATGTTACAGCTAGACTTGAACTAACCTTAGTCTAATAAGGTCCAATAGGTCCAATTTATCACATTCAACATTATTACCAAACACACTTCATAATAAAGCACTTAGATGGACTCTTTTACCCTTTTATTAATTTTAGATTGAACTCCAACACTTTCCCTATTCCAGCACCGCTACACCCAGTCTCACTTATTCTCTTTTCGCTTCTTTCTTAAAAGCATCTTTAATGTTAGATCTTGGGGATAAATCTTAAGCTGAAGATCTGATCTTATCTGAATCTAGCAATAAAACATTCTTCAAGATCTCCACTGTGTAGATCCAGTTCTTGGAGAAGAATTGTGAAGATATACACAGTTTTCAATTTTTTTTATCAAATGTAATAGTAATAGTAAAACACTGGAGAAAGAAGAATAGTTGTCATGGCTCAACAGAAGGAGATGAAAAAGAAGAAGAAAAAACAAACCAACCAAAAATAATACATACCAAGAGGAAGGGAGGGGGGCCACGGTGAAGGGGAAGAGGGGGGGGGGGGTCGCGCAAGGGGGAAGGAGGGGTCTACGCGCGGAGGGGAAGCGGGAAGGGGGAAGAAGAAGAGAAGAAGTGTGGAAGAATGAGCGACATCGAGGAGAGAGAATAAAAAAGAAGAGTGGAATGAAAGAAGAAAAGTGAATGTTGGGGATGGGTGAGGAGAGAAGTGAAAAGTGAACATTGGGAAAAGAAAATTTAATAAATATTTCAATACAATATTTAAGTGGAGTTAATGTGGGGCTAACTAAAACGTATCTAAGATTCCAAAATGAGATATACTATTAAAGGAAAAAATTGGAGACAACTTGAGATATCTTCAATCGTGTATGACATTGTAGGGTTCACCAAAAAGCGATCTAAGATCCCAATTTGGGATCTCCCACTAAAGATGTGGTTACTCTCCCATTCTCCCAGCGTCACCGCACCCCTAATTTTTGTTGCTCCCAACGTTGCCACACCTTATTCTTCCTTTTGTTCATTTAGCACATTGCACCCTGTAGCCTTCATCATATAAATTAATATGTAAACAAAATAATACACCTCAAAAAAATTTAAAATTCTTATCTTTATTAAAGATTGATCAATCCGTAACAACATATACATTATCTATTGTTCAATCTGCAACAATATTTATAGCATTACTAAATATTTGATCCATAATGCAATTAATACAATTATTGATTGTACAATCCATAGTGTATGTGTTGTTACGGACTATCCATAATGCTTTTTTTTTTGTATTACAGATTGCAAAATAACAACAAATACACTACAGATTACACAATCAGTAATTGTTAACCACTTCACCAACGTCGCACCTTCCAAGCCATTTGCAAAGGATCCAACGATGATTTCCAAGTTAATACATACCCACATACAAATTATCCAAAATCAAAACACACCATACCAAATCCCAATCAGCAAGCCTCTGCCTTAGCATACGTTCACACCTAGCCCTCGTTGCGCAATGGAGGAGTTTGTCATTGGTACTAGGATATGCTCGACCAATATGGATATGGATATGTGATGCAAATGTTTGTTGGATTTGCGATGGATGCATTTGTTGAAGGAGAATTTGGATGGCGTGAAGGGTAAGTTTTATGCCATGTCGAATAGTGCGATGGCTGTGTTGGACGAGTTCGAAGGTGTGAGCGCAGGTGCTACATGTGATTATGGGTGGCTATGGTGATGATAGAGGGTATGGGGAGTGGTGATGTTGTTGTTAGTGACGACGGTGGCAGAGTGTGGGGAGAGACTGGTGATGATGCTATTAGTGGTTGTAGGTGAGAGAAAGCTTGGAAGAAATAAGGGTAAAAAGGAAATATTAAAAAAATGGTAGTGCACCAAGTAAAAATGGGGTGCGTTAAGTAATTGCCCACATTCAAGCAAGCTAACCCAACAGGCCCAAGACAGAGGAACCAATGTAGGGTAAGAAGTCCTTACATTAATGGTAGTTGCCTTAAAGGGTAATTCAAAGTGACTATTCAAGAATTGTTAGTAATGATTGAGACGAGGAGTTAAGTTCAATAAGTTATTTTGTGGTAGCACATGTAGAACCAACCACATTTTTTAAAGAGTAAACTACCCTAATCATTTGTTAGATTTCTTGAAATCATACAAACTTTTTTTGTTTTTTCTATGCCTACATTAATATCCCTTAATTGTTTAAAAACATTACTATAACAACCCATATTTAAAATATAATACATATATAAAACAATAATGTAAATGTAAAAAAAAAAAATATTTATGTAATTTTATAAAACTTCATGAATGATTAGTGTAATTTAATTTAATTAATTTCTAACCTAGATATTCCAACTTCTAATAGCCCTAGGTTTTGTATTTAGAAAAATTTATAAATTTTACACACCCATGAAAAAACTATGGCCATAAGATTTGGTCAGGCATGCACCAAATTAAGAAGGTTGTACTTCAATATCCATTGTACCCCTCTCTTTTTATTGTCGCTTTTCCTTTCCAAATTACCTTAAATAATTTTTTTAGTAAAAAGTTTAGGTGAGTTAGACTATGAGGGTTTATCAGGACAGTTTCAATGTTCAATGAACACTTACATATGTACTTATATATTACCCACCAACAATGTCTTTATATCAATAATAGGAATCAAATCCATATCCTATTGTAATATGAATTTGTTTCTTAACAATTGGATCAATATTTGTTAACATCTTGAAGGATTTTATATTACATTCGTTTTATTAACTTTTGCTTTGTTTTAACCAAACATATCCTTCATGTCATAACATTTACGTTGCCTTTCTAGTTCTACCTATTGTTACTCTCTAAATTCACTTGGTGAGGTTATTAATATTCTAATTATGTATCTATTCACATTATTTATTAACAAGTTTTTAGTATAGTTTTCGTTATTGTCTTTGCTTAAAAAAACTTTTTTATTGAAGTATGTTAGATTATTTTTATTGTTTATTCCACTAGTTTTTTTACTCGTGCGGTGCGCCAGATACACTGAGGAGTTAAGTGTCTTTATTTAGATTTTATTTTTTATTTAACTCTAAAAAGGAACATATACATAATGAACTATTGAGTAGTATTTACTAATAATATGTTTCAACTCTATAAAACCACAACATATTAATACATAATAAAATTATAATATTTAACCAATGTTATTCACCCAATATGATTTGTCTAAGTGTAAAAATAGGGATAGACAATTGTTAAAGAGTGTGACAAAAAATAAAAAATAAAAATATCTCTAATATAATAGCTCGAGGTAAAAAATGGTTATAAAACAAAAAAAAATACCCAAATGGGTCTACCCTAGTATGGATACTTGTGCAACAATTGGATATAAATATGGATTAAAACAACATAAATAGAAAATATAATCATTTAAAAAAATATAATTTTTATCTTTCAAATTAAAAAAATTAAAGGATAATTTGATATAAAAAAATAAGCATCATTCATATAAAAATTATATACGTTCAATTTAAATATAAATATCCCATAGTCTCTTAGCTTAAAAAAACCAATGATTATAAAAAAAAATCATCCCAATGGATTTGTCCTAATATGGTTAGCCTTGTGAACGATGAATATAAATTAAGATAAATTACAGTAACATAAATAATATATATAATTGTTTTAAAAAGAATTTTTTAAGAGTGATCTAGCTTGAAATTGAAAAATGAAGAACTTCAAAAGGCAATAGAAAACTCTACTTCCAATGACAAAACTATTTTCACATCTTCCCCCTCCCAATATGAAATGTGCAAGGCACTTAAATAAAAAGAATGAGTATTTACTAAAAACCTTGTCCAAATTTACAATGGGAAGAGATAATATATATGCACTTCTTGTGCAACAAAAGTGCATGTTTAAAAAAGTGAGAATTGACTATACATTTGACAAGGAACAAAAGTCTTTTAAAAATTTCTTCAACTTGGTCAAAGTGTCTATCACCCCTTTCACAACATGTAAGTAATGCATGCATAAGGGTCATTCCTCTAAAAATTGTGTGATTAGGAGATATGGAGTTCCAAATGGGAAATATAAATGGGTTCCCAAAGGAACAACAAAGGTTACTAACCAAAAAGGACCCAAAATCTCGGGTACCTAAATCTACCCTCTAAATAGTTTTGTAGGTATGCCTTGAAGGCAAAGAGCTTACGTTGTAGTTGGACAGGCGGTTGTTCAAGGCATATGACGGGAGACAAGAACCAATTTTTATTTTTGAAATCAAAGGAGGGAGGCTATGTAACCTATGGGGACAACAACAAAGGCAAAATTGTTGGTATAAGTAACATGGAAACTCATTAACTACCTTGATAGAGAATGTTTTGTTTGTGGATGGATTGAAGAATAACCTTCTAAGCATTAGCCAATTGTGTGACAAAGGTTATAAAATTTCTTTTAATAAAGATTGTTGTACTATTTCTAATCAAATCACCAATCAAATTGAGTTTGTTGGCAACCAGATAAGTAACACCTACATGCTTAATATTGATTGTGTTTCATCATCACACTTGACATGTTGAACTAGTATTGTGATATTTCTTGGCTATGAAATATAAGGGTAGCTCACATTCATATGAATTATTTAAACAAACTTATCTCTAAAGAGCTAGTTAAGGGACTTCCTAGCTCAAAATTATGAAGGATGGATTGTGTGATGCATGTCTAGAGTTTCTTTTAAAGCTAAGAATATGATTTCAACCTCTAAACCACTTGAACTCTTGCATTTAGACTTGTTTGGTCTTTCTAGAACTATAAGCATAGGAGGGAACTATTATACCTTAGTGATTGTGTATGACTATTCTAGGTTTACATGGACCTTGTTTTTATCCTCGAAAAACAATGCTTTCAAAGCTTTTCGTAAACTAGCCAAATTGATTCAAAATGAAAAAGATTTGAATATCAAAGCTTAGAGAAGTGATCATGAGGGTGAATTTCAAAATGAGAAATTTGAAATTTTTTGTGAAGAAAATGGTATTAATCACAATTTTCAACTCCAAAAACTCCTCAACAAAATGGAGTTGTGGAGAGAAAAAAAAAAGATATCTTGAGGAATGAGCAAGAACAATGCTAAATGAAAATCATCTACCTAAATATTTTTGGACAAATGCGGTAAGTGAAACTTGATATGTTCTCAATAGAGTGATTATAAGACCAATTTTGAAATTGACACCCTATGAGATCTACAAAGGTAGAAAGCCAAATATATCACGTCTCAAGGTCTTTGGTTGTAAGTGCTTTGTGTTAAACAATTGTAAAGAATCACTTGGCAAGTTTGATGAAAAAGCCAGTGAAGGTTTATTTCTAGGATACACATATACTAGCAAGGCCTATAGAGTTTTCAATAAGAACTCATTAAAGATTGAAGAATCTATCCATGTTGTGTTTGATGAGTGTAATCCCTCAAAAGGAGGGAAATGTGTCTGTTTTTGATAATGATGTAGGGAGTCCAAGAGAAGCTTCTTTAAGGAATGAAGAGGTAGTAAGCAATAAACCTCAATAGATCCTTATCACAACACCATTATCTTCCCAAGGAATGGTGAGCACCAAGGGATCTCTCTTTAGACAACATCATCGGACACACACAAAAAGGAGTAACTACTTAACACTCTTTGAACTTATTTTGTGAGCATATTGCATTTGTGTCACAAGTAGAACCTTTTTCTATAGATGAGACACTCAAAGATGAGTTTTGGATAATGTCCATGCACGAGGAGTTGAACCAATTTAAAAAGAAATGATGTATATGAATTGGTACCTTATTCTAAAAATATGAACATTATTGACACTAAATGGGTGTTTAAAAATAAATTGGATGAACATGATTTGATCACTAGGAATAAAGCAAGGCTACTGGCCAAGGGCTATAACCAACAAGAGGGTATAGAATTTGGTAGTAACTATTTTTTTGTTTGGGTTTATATAATCTAAATTATCATTGGAGTTATGCAAGCTAATTCTTTGGCTTTTGCTACTTGCTTATGCTTGTGTTATGAATTTCAAGTTAAACCAACTGGATGTCAAAAGTGCTATCCTAAATGGATACAATGATGGAAAATTTATGTTTCCTAATCTCTTGGTTTTGAGGATCATAAAAATCCAAATCATGTATACAAGCTTGAGAAAGCTCTTTATGGACTTAAAGAAGCACCAAGGCAATAGTATGAAAGACTTAACAACTTTCTTCTTGAACAAAAGTTTGAGATTAACAACTTTCTTCTTGAACAAAAGTTTGAGAGTAGAAAAGTTGATAAAAATACTTTTCATTAAAAAGTCCTCTCATAAAATTTTACTCGACAAGTTTATGTGGATGACGTCATTTTTGGTTCCACTAATAAACCTCTTTGTGAAGATTTTATGCAAAAGATGTTGAGGGAGTTTGAAAAGTCAATAATGGGGAGTTAAATTACTTTCTTGGTCTCCAAGTGAAGCAAATGGACCATGAACCATTTCTCCATCAAACAAAATATTGTAAGAAATTAGGCAACATTTCATTACGGATCATATTCACAAAGGTGATTATGACATTGAGTTTGTTGATACAGACTCACAACTAGCTGACATCTTTACCAAACCTTTAGCAAGAGATAGATCCTACCATCTTCGTAATGAGCTTGACATTTTAACATTACTAAAAAAAGGGTCTTTAAAAGACGTGTGTTTTAAGTCAGTTCTAATATACTCGTCGTTATTGGGAGCGCGGTGGAAGCTATACATCAAAATGAGAAGTACTACAAGAGATGTATCTTCTGTATAATTGGTAGTAACTATTTTTTGTTTGGGTTTATATAATCTAAATTATCATTGGAGTTATGCAAGCTAATTCTTTGGCTTTTGCTATAACAATTCATAACTTATAAAGGATTTATAAACTAGATGCTTGACAGGCTAATGATTAATTTGGTTAATCCCATAATCTCCTTTTAATATTTGAGTTGTAAGACTAAGTCTCTTGTTTCATTGGTGTATTTCGTAAATCCAGAGTAAGGAACAACAACTTATAGAAATTGCCAGCAATAGCCAAATATAGAGGTCATAGGAGGGCAGAATCTCTGGATTATCTTTTGGGGTCTAAATGTCTCATATTTTCTGTCCTGAGATATGCCTTGCCTTGAAAACAATGGAGGTCCACAGGATCATTGTCAATTTGTCATAGGTTGGCGACAAGTCGACAAGGATCAAACACCTTATCAAGTATAGCCAATTATCCCAAAGGCTTAACCTGTTGAGTGAGATGAATGATTTACATACCTCTTTTAAATTTTAACAATTACTTTTCAAATGTATGATGTAGTTTACAAGACAGGATCAGTATGTGCAGTCTTCCTTACCAACATTGTCACATCGGATGCAATAGTAACCTTCAATGGAAATTCATATCACTTGCCCGCATGGTCTGTGAGCATCTTACCAATCTGCAAGAATGTAGTGCTTAACACTACAAAGGTTTGCCTCATCAACTTTCCAATAAAAATACATGGTTCAATGATTTAAATTACTTTCAAAATGCATTTGATATTTTCTTTTATTTTATTTTCTAGTCCAAGAAGTAGCATAACCTGTAGTTATTTATGGTATGTGTAACAACCTGCCACGTCACTACTATATCTCTACTCTTAACCATAACATTAACGTGACTTTTGTTAAAAAGAACACCCCTTTTTTTGGTTCTCAATGAAAACTGTAGTAAATCTTTTCGTGAGCACATGATGACCATCAACACAAGAAAAGAACGTATTCAAATGAACCCGTGAGGCATTTCAAATATATATATATATATATATATATATATATCAAGCCTAATTCAATTACAGACACGAAAGACTATGTTCAAAATATATCTAATGTTTTACAAATAAAGTAAGGAATTAAACATCGGGGTGTGATTAGCAAAATATGGGTATGACTATCAAAAACAAGGGGTACATCTAGTAAAATACAACTCGGCGGCTCCAACCCCAGAACTGGTCATCTTCCCCGTCACCTACTGCTGTCCATCTGCTCACACGAACACAGCTCGTGATCACCACAGGTACCAAACCACCCGGTACAACAAAACAAGGGTGAGTTCATTATGTAAAACAACAAGCAAAAGATAAAACATAACATTAGTTAAGGAATACAGTCAAGCATTACAATGTCACCCCAGAGCTCAGATATTTCAACACGCAACCAATCATGAACAGGCGTTTAGGAACATTCCACAAATCGACTTAAATGAAACTGCCTAGCATAATGCATGTTCCTGTCTTAACTCTCAATCATGCAATGTGATACCATCCCAGAAATAGGCTAAATCCATGGTCCAAATGATAGTTGTAGTTGACGTCAGGGTCACTCTGTCGTGCACGGGACTCACCCCTACGTGGTGATCAGCCAAACGGGTGTCATAAGGATCTCCCTACAGACGTGGCCCCCAAGTACTTCTCTTTTCGCCATGCAGAATGAAGTATGTCTCTCATGGGCGCCATCAACGTATAGCCCGGCACAGGAACTTCTTGCCCCGGCTAGGACTCCATACCCTCCCATGTTACATACACACTACCCCAAATGAGGGCCGCCCCAACATGGCTACAAACATGTATGTATCTCATGGGCACCATCAGCGTTTGGCCTGGCACAGGAACTTCTTGCCCTGGCTAGGATCTCCATACCCTCCCATGTTCATACACACTGCCCTAAACGAGGGCCGCCCCAACACAGGCTCATCAATGCACTGACTATGGTCCTTGTGAGTTTCACCACCTGGTCCTGGTATCTCACGTTCTGCATGCACACTTGCATGCTGCGTAACCCGCTTAACTCAACCTATCCTTCCCGGTAGCCGACATCAAAAACGGGTGTAACACACGTATACAACCCGACTTACCCTTCCGGGTAGCCAACATCAAAAACGGGTGTAACACATGTATACAACCCGGATTACCCTTCCCGATAGCCGACATAAAAAATGGGTGTAACACATGTATACAACCCGGATTACCCTTCCCGGTAGCTGACATCAAAAATGGGTGTAACACATGTATACAACCCGGCTTACCCTTCCCGGTAGCCGACATCAAAAACAGGTGTAACACATGTATATAAGTCGGCTTACCCTTCCCGGTACTCAGCACATTCACGAACACTTCTGCAAAGTTTATTGGGAGCCTTTCAGCATCAAAATGCCAACTTCACACACATGCACGAGGAGTTCTTACAACATCAACTCCCCCTTCAAGAGCAATACACTAGAACATCATTAACACCAACACCAAAACCAACCAACGAATGTAAAGCGTAATCCATTACATCCATTCAAAGGCATGTTTTTTGGAAAACAACACTCACATAAAGACATGCAATCATCGCCAAGTTAGAATCCATATTCCTCAACCATGTTACCTAAGGTTGTTAATCGAACATAATAAACTCCCTTACCTAACCAGGAGTTCATTCACGAGCTTTACGACGTGTTGTCCTAAGCTTCTGTTTCGGCCACGAGTTCTTCGTCGACGTTGGGGTTTCGTGGCAGTGTCGACGAGTTCAAAGTGGTACAGAAGGTTGAGGGAGAAAAGGGTTCTGGGTGTGAGATTTTAGAGAGAGAACAGAGAAAAGCAAGAGGAAAGCGTAAAGAAGAGGGAGACGAATACGTTCCCACTGCACACTTCTGCTCTTAAGTGCTCAGCTGATAGGACAGATTTGCCTTTCATGCAAACACAGCAACCGCAAGCCAATCAAGGACAACAATCAACCACTAACACGTATACCAAGGCAAGGACACTCAAAAGAACAATTATCAAAAAAATAAATCAGAAATCAAACAACATAATTATACACACATAAGCGTCCAGATTAGCGACTTATAATCCGGGGTGTTACAGTATGCCACATTAATTCTGCATGTATGATTTCAAGCTTTACAACTGAATCTTTAAAAGGCTGATTCATATCTTTTGGAGTTGGGTTAGTCAACCTATTGGTATTTCAAATGCTGATTCATTCTCAAAATTTGGATTACTAGAGAAAATAAATGCAACTGCTTACAAAAGTGATTACTTATGGTACTCGTTAAGGTTTGTCACTAAAATTGTTTGCAACCTTGCATACATTACCTGTCTTGTTAATTTTCTCTTGTAGTTTGATTCCATATTTGTTGGAGCTATCGACTTTGATAAGGTTCAATTTACCTTTGTTTGTCAGTAGGATAGTGATTGGCTAAATTACCAATGTCTTAGTTACCTGATTGACGATCTTTTGGTTCTTTATGTGTTTGAAAGTAGCAACTTATAAAATATGTCTGTCAAGTAACTATTAATTTGGTTTCTCTGTTGACCAATGGTGCCAATTGGTGAACGTTGTTAGACTGATTTCAATTTTGAAACATTAGTTATTGTACATAATTTTGTGTTAACTTATGGATTTATCTAAACTTTGTGATGGCAGCTGTCAAAGGTTATATGTGATGAAAATGAAGATGTCACGTACTCTTGGATTCAGGATGTCAGAAGCATGCTACCTAGTATTTCTTGGGGCCAATATCTGTCTTTCTAACTTATGGATTTGACTAGCAGTTTCATGGTTACACAATGTCAATGTGTTAATCTTTTAGTAAATTCGATTTGTAGTCTTTTTCAATTGACAGTTTTACACTAGTGGAAATAGTTAATTTGGAACAAAGTTATTCCTCCACTCCTAGTCATTCAAGGTGCAAGAATGCAGCATACTTAAAAAGGTGTATATATATATATATATATATATACACACACACCTATATATATATAATATTACAATAATTGTATACTAAAATATTTAGAATTCTATTCTGGATATTTTATCTCTTAGTCTCAATTCATAAACTAAATATAGCTTTTCATTTATTTACCTATTGACAAGTACAACATGTATTGCATAAACATTTTAAATGCAATGAATATTCAATTTTGTTATAAGCTGTTGTAAGAACACATGATAGTTGAAGAATAAGAATTATGTTTTTCTTTTAAAAAAAATTAAGTTTGAGTTTTGTAAATAAAGATTAAGTGTTGTAAGAGTTTTATTCTCTTTTTTATTTTGAAGTGATGTATACATGCGGGTGTACTTGCTCTGGTTTGAGTCATGACTCATGAAGGAAAATGGTGTTGTGGCTTTAGTGGGTTGGCTGGTGTTGCTACTAGCCTTTCGATGTTGGGCTTGGGTATTGTAATAGATTTCAATTCATAGGTTAGTGGTTGAATGCTACTAACTAATATTGTTAAGAGGACTTGGAAGCTTGATTTAGTCATCTATATCTGTTCGAGCCATATCAAGTTCATATGAAAAGTTTATCCTATTGAAGCTTGTACTGGTGTCGTGTTGATAAAACTATGAATATCATGATTGCAATTTGCAGGTGTTGATGCATCCAATGAGGAGATTAACAGTATTGACAGAGCATCAAAAATTGGGTTGATTTGTTCTGTTATTGTCCTCACTGTATTTTAATTCATTTTTTGATTTTCTCCAAAGTATTATTATTATTATTATTATTATTATTATTATTATTATTATTATTATTATTATTATTATGCCTGGATTAATTGACCTAAGTGAGGCTTGCTATATCTGGAAGGTTGACAAGTTGGACTTTCTTGCTTGTATTGGTGCTCTTCTTGGGGTGTTGATTGCAACAATAGAGATTGGCCTTCTTGTTGCAGTAAGTCTTTGACCACTTTAATTTTTTTCATCTATTGCACCAATAGAAAAATAACATATTTTCTATCTTGATTATTAGTTTTATTTTGTTTACTTTTTTGCTGTGATGTTATTTTTTAATTAGAGACAAAACTAAATGAAAGTGGGGCAAATGATTTGTGTGTTGGCTACACAATATATAACTAGCGTCTTGTGAGCAAGAAGCAACAAAAATTGATTAACTAAAAATTGCGATCCAATTAGTTCTGGCTGCACAATTTCATCTTCCTACTTCAAAGAACAATGGTCCAATTATTTCCATTTATTCTTTTGATGCACATAGTATATAATAGGAAAAGAAATGGATGCTCTATAGTTCAATTGAAACTACACAGTTAAGTCTACTTTCCGGTCTCTATTCTCTAATTCGTAGGTCATAGACAATGTTCTTTCTTTCTTTAATTTAATATAAAGATATGTTTTTTAGCCTTTAAAAATATTCTAAAATGTTAATTTTATTCTTTATATAAATTTAATATGTTTTTAGTACTTGATGAAGACTTACAACTACATCACTTTTGGTAAATGCAGAGATTAAAGAAATGTATTAATTTTTACATAGACAAAAATAAACATTTTAGAATATTTTGAAAGATAAAAATATATTTTACCTTTTATTCTATAAACAACCAAAGTGTAATTACTACTTAGGGCAACATCAGTTAACTAGAATTAATTGTTATAGTTAAACAAGCCACTAATATATATATATATATATATATATATATATATATATCATATAGTAACTTTACCCAACTTCCACTCATAATAGTTTGATTACTTTGATATATATCTCATATATATGGTGTCCGGATATTGCTGACCAAGAGAAAAAAAAATGGCATATTGTGATAAGGGTAGTGTTCATTTACGTCTTGTTTGGATAAATTTAATCAACAAAGCCCTTATAGGAGACTGAAAAGTAAACTTTTCCTATAAGTTAAAATTAGCTTACGGATAAGCTAATTTATAGAAGTTAAAATTAGCAATCTCTTGACAAATGGTTAGCAGTGCTGACTATGGAGAAGGCTTGTTTGTCTGCCATTTCTCTTGATGGCATCGTAAAGGACATTTATTTCCAATTTGTATTATTGCCTGAAGATGTTCTTTTCCTTATATTATATTATGTTCTTTTAAATGCTAATGTTGGTATTTTTGCTAAAAAATAATGTAGACAACCAAATCTCTTCATTTATATTTTATACTGGTATTTACTATTTAGTGTTTAAAATCATTAGTGATGAGTTTATGAGGTGTCATCTTGTTTTGAAATACAAATAAAACTAATGAGTTCTCAGAACAGTGGTGCTTAATTTGATGGAATCTGGTTTGTTTATATACTAGGGGCTAATATATTCTAAATTGTATATCAGTGTTGTTTATTTATGTGAATTTCCATCCCAAATTAATTAGGATTAAGCTTTTTTCACTTGTAAATTATGATTTCTATGGTATTCTTTTTCCACAAAAAGTTATAGTTGATCAGAAACTAACTTCAATAGGCTTTGCAATGTTTTGTGATCCTGCTTACTCTATATATTATTCTTTTATGGAACCTCTCTATTGGAACATCTTCTTATTATTTTTTATATATTCTTTGGATGTTTTGTGGGGACTACTGGGATTCAGAAACCAGTGGTGTTGTACGAAAGGCTGGTGGAAATTTCAAGGAAAAATTAAGGGAGCATGGAGGACTTGATGTAGTCCTTGAAGTCACCATGACTTGTCATTCAGATTTGGAGGTGTGAGCTTGTATGTTAGTTCATATATATGCCTTACTATATTTGTAGTGGACATAACTTTGGGCAAATGAAATTGACAGAGACAATTTTGTGACTGATCCAAAAGCAGCTGATCTGAAAGCAAGGCAACAATTTTTAATCGACAGTTTTGTAACTATAGTTTTTAAGGATTTGTTACCCTCTCCCTTGCACTTTCGTTCTTTCTATAATAATATACTTTTTGGTTGAATGTCTGGCTTCTAATTTCTGGATATATTGTGCACTAATCAATGTGCTAGTGACTAATAATTTTATTTTCTTTTCCTTTTTTGAACCATAGTTTGCACTTGTATTGCATTTTTACTCCAACAATGATATATATATATATATATATATATTGTTACTCCAATGTATAATGTTGTTGTTGTTGTTGTTGTTATTATTATTATTATAGTAAACTTCTAAGACGGTTTTTTCATCCTCTATTTTTTTTATTCAACAAAAAATACATAACCGTCTTAAAAAGTGGACTTCTAAGACGGTTTTTGCTAAAACATCGTCTTAGAATCATTATTTTTTTATTTAAAAAAGAAATTCTAAGATGGTTATTTGTAAAACCGTCTTAGAAAGTATACTTCTAAGACGGTTATAGGCTAAGAACCGCCTTTAAATAGAACATTCTAAGACGGTTGTAGTCTATAACCGTCTTAGACTGCTGTAAAAAATAAAAAATAAAAAAATTCAAAGACGATTCTAGGCTAACAACCGTCGTAGTCGTAGAATGTCTTACCTTTCAACAACGTTAGCTACAACAATGGTTCTCAAACTAACGTAGAATGAGTCAAATAACCTGCGTAAAAAGTATTGTTTGTAGTAGTGTAAGTGAGTCTAATGTTACTTGAGCCAATATGGGAGCCTACATTCATTTCATGTACATATTCATTTACATTTGTATGTTTGTTTTGTATTTGTGATTTAATTAATGATATGTAATGACTCTTATTTTTGAACTAAATGATATTTTCTTTTTTCTTGTGTGATGTGCTTACATTTGTGACATTTAAGAAAATCATGCTACATTTCTTCAAGAGATTCAAGTTGATCAAGATTCATTAGTTCTTCATCATAAGTTGATAATCAAAGAAAGAACTTGAAAATGTTATGATCTGCACATTAAGTTGTATTCAATCTAATTTTGATTTCTTTATAGATTCTGATTTTGGTTAGGGTTACCAAGGGTTTGTGTGAGTTGATAGGGTTTCTGATCCTTCTCTTGTAGGATTCAAGGGAAGAGTAAAGTTTTAGGGAATTGTATTACATAGTTTTGCAATTGGTTCTCTATTAGTGGAAGTTTTAAGAGGTCTTAGAACAACTGGATGTAGGTCCTCTTGAGGACTAAACCAGTATAAATTCTGTGTTTGATTCTCTCTTTCTCTAAACCTTAGTTTTGTGAATTAATCTTGGTAATGGAATTGATGTGAAAGGGGCATAAAACTTTGTTTTTCATTTGTTCTTGTATTCATTGTTTTGATTTTTTGATAATATGTCTTGCAAAGTTTTTGTGAAAACCTTGATTACATGAAAGGGTATGTCTTAATTAAATCTAAATAATGATTAGGTAAAAGTTTTGAAAAGAATCTATTCAACCCCCTTCTAGATTCTCGGTTATTCCAAAAACTTGAAGAAGAAGGGTTGTAAATACCAGGAACTTTGAAAAGATGAAGTTACCAACCTACATGCTATCATGTTGAATTATTCTTTCTTGTACATCTTTATGTAAATTCTTTGTAAATTTCAAAAGCTCTTAGAACGCCTTGTACATATTGAGAGAAAAGATTAAGTGCTTATATTGTATATTCGTCTATGAGACAATTAAGAACTAGTTAGTGAGCAAAGCAAACAACAAATCTTCTTATTTGTTTTAGAGTCAACAGTGACTTGGTAGGACATAAAATACTAAGTTGTTCAAGCTTGGTGAAAAGCTTGGTTTTTAAGAGGCAAAAGTTAGAGTGAAAATGCTTGTAACTTTGAGAAGTTAGTGGAACTTGGTGGTTTGCCAAGAACTGGACGTAGTCTCAGTGGAAGAGACGAACCAGTAAAAATTTTATTGTGTCTAATATCCCTTTGGATTTAACTAACCTCGGATTTAAATTTGATTTTGTTTGGAAAAAAATGTTTGTGCAAAATCTATTTTCAATTGTCTGATTATGCCTATTAGAAAAAAATTGTTATCTAACTTTCAAAGTTGTTTCTCAGATGATAGCTTTGTGTTTGCGAAAAGCTTTAAAAAATTTCTAAAATCACAATTCAATCATCTTGTGATGTTTTCCTTTATAACTCTAATATGTGATCAATTTTTTTACAAAATGAATTTATTATTTAGAATCAACACCTACCCTATGAAAGAAAAGAGAAAACCATATTTTGTAAACTACATAATCTGTGATTTTAAGTGTAGCTTTTGAAGCAGTAATATTTTCGTTTACCTGGAAAAAAAATGTTTTATCATTTTATCCTAGCACTTAAGAACAAATCGGTTTCCAAATGATAAAAATCGGTCGTTGTTGAGCTCAACGAACGAAACAAATGGGTTGGTAAAACAGAAGTAACTAAACTGTTAGCAATTGAATTTTTCTTCGAGCGCTTTCTTTCAGTTGCTAATATTAATTAAATTTGTCATCAACAATATGGTCGCTTTTATTACCTTGAACTAATTCAATTACCGAAACATCCGTCTCTAATTCGATTACTGAATTTATGTGAAAATAATTTCGGTTGTTGTGTCGATGGCATTATAGCCACGAGTATTTCGATCGCTGAAAATTAATAATTAAAATATTTTATTATTATTGGAATCATATAGCAGTCGCCATTTCAGACACAAATTGTACCATCTTTTTTTGTATATATTAGCGATCGAAATATTTGGTCACTAAATAGATTACACTTTGATGGTTATTTTGCACTATTTTAGTAATTAATAATTTTTTAACCTGCTTAATAATTATAAATACCAAATAAGTCATGTTTTTAGCTCAGTAAAATCTATAAAGAATTATAATATCTCCGTTAAATTGTATGATAAAGTACAATTTCAATGCTAATAAAAAGTATAAAATAGAATAAATAAGTACCTGCAAAAAATACATCATAGTGAATAAAAGAAAAATGAACATGTAGTGAACAATCCTCTAATATGCCATGAAGTCAATCAATAAGTCTAGCAGCATCAGGTCTAGATGGGGTAGATGAGCCATCTTGTGTTTTACATGCAAGAAGCTTGAGAAAAATATTAGAAGCCAAATGTGTTTTATGCAGGAAAATAGCCTAGTCGGTTTGTGTATCACTATTAACCCTCATTATAGTGACTAACTGATCCACTTCACTTAGTACATCAAATCCCCCCAACAAGAATGAAATTCGTTTCTCATTGTCATGAAAGACATCCTAAAACTCAAGGGGGTTACAAAAATGGAAGAAGAATGAAGCTAGAATGTGTGGAGGCGCAATACATATACCTTGATGGATGATGGATGCTGGAATGTTCCAAAATGATTGACACCTCAAAATGGCCACATAATCTCTATTTTGTCTCTTCTCCATAATGTCTAATTCGTTAATCGCATTGGGTATTCGCTAAGCGAATGCCAAGTTAACCTAATAGAGACTCCATTATTAATTTTTGCTCATGACCATCCATTTAAAATGATATCCACGAAGTAAACAAAGCTCCTCACTTAGTGATTTTTAGTGCCATGTGACTTTCAGTGAAGGCCTCATCTTGATAAAGGTCCAATCTCCAAGCTTACTTCAAATTTTTCAAAAGTTCCTCTTCCAAGTGCTTCTAGAATTAAAATGCGGATATCCATTGCAAAAAATAAGGAAAATAAAATATAATTATTACTATTTATAATTAAGAATGTAAGTAAATACAATAATTATCGCATGTTGTATTTATAGCATCTATTAAAAAATTCTTTGGAAGAGAATTTTCATTTAGCATGGTTCTAGTTAGATCTTCTAAGAATCTATTCTTCATTTCTACACCACTTGTTGCATGTGGAGTTCTAGGAGTGAAGAACTTGTGATTTATTCCATGCTTGTCACTAAATTCTTCAAAGAGTTTATTTTCAAACTCTCCACTATGGTCGCTCCTAATAACTACTATTTAGAATCTTGGTCTTGAAACTTGATTCCATTGCTTATTTCTTCTATTTTTGGCTTTAGCTTGACTTGTACGCTAGCTAAGACTAGTCTTTAACTTGTCGGTTGTCTTAATCAAAATCCAATGATAGGACTTCATAGGATCTTCATTTTGAATGCTTGGAAGTTCACAGTTCAAGGAGATATGTGTTTAACAATTCCTATCTTGAAGGAGAATACAATATCCGAAAGATGAATACCCATACTTGTTTATTAAATTTAAGGTTTAATTACTTTTTTCTTTAATTTAATTTATTTGTTAGGTTGAATTTGATCCTTTTATTTTTGTTAGGTTGAATTTGATTTTTTCATTCAAATTGATACAATTGCATTAATGTCGTTTGTCTCAAATTGAAAAGAAAAACTAAACTATTTGAATCCATTTTAAAATTTAAGGAATTTTATCGAACTTTGTAAAATAAAAAGATCAAATTAAATTTAATAAATAAATTAAATGATAAAAAATTAATTAAAAATAATATAAAACCTTATTCTTGATTTTCGTGAAAGCTCAGTGTATTATCTCTTCTCATCAATCTAATTTTTGGTGACGTAACATGTGATGTGAGCTTCCACAATAAATTAAATTAAAATTCATTTATGTTTTAAATATAATGGAATGTTTGAGAATCACCGTTAAAGCAATTTTTTATTAATCAAAATAATTTTTAAGATTTTGAGAATTCAAAACTTTTAAATATTATATAATTCATATTTATAATTCTTAAAATAAATTTTTACCGATTAAATAATTTCATTCAATATTCCTTAATTAAATCTTTAATTTTTTTTTTATAAATATAGCCATACATTGCACAGGATACTCACTATTTTAAGCATCACAAAACCACAGAAGGATACAACTTTTGACAACCATAAATTTTTATACCTGCATTCATGAGAAAAACTAAAAAGAGATTTCCAACTGATTTTTAATGGAAATAATTGAGGTCCATGCTACCCTAGCGGTCACTTTAGTAATATTTAACTCATCACTTTCAGTTTCAAACATTGGAAGCTGCAGAACCAGCATGAATCCGATAAAACACAAGCTTCAGGTCAAAAGATTTTATTATTTATTTATTATATTTTTAAATTAAAAAATATTTTATAATTTTTTATAGTAAATTTATTAGTCTATTAAAAATAACTAGCAAACTCCTTATCCAACTACTTATCAAGACTCTTTTTTTCATAAAATTGTTTCCATTTCGCCTTCATTATTTTCACTAATTATCATATTCTTTCTTCTTTTCAGATTATTTTTTGTGTGAATGTTTCTTCATTTTAGATTGTATACAATTGCATTTTCTCTCTTTTTTACCCATCTTTTCTGTATGGTAAAAAGCTTGCAGCTTTTTTTATTTTGAATAACTGTAATTAGTGTGTTTGGTTTTTTTTTGGTAAGATCCAAGATATTTTCATAAATTTTTGTCCTTTGAATCAACAATAGATTCTGAAACTTGGTAACACTTAAACCTTTTTATAACTGATTGTTTAATTAGGATTTGGAAAAATGTTAAACGAAATTCATTAGGTTAAGATGTAGCATTACTTTAGTAAGTTAATTTTGTTAGTATAAAAAGATCTCATCTTAAAATTTTCTTTAGGCATAAATAATTGTTGGGCATCCGTATCTTGAAGGAAAATAAAATATGCAAAAATATAAATATCCAAATCTATGTGTTAAATTAAAAACTTTATTATTAAATTTTGATGAGTTATGAAGCCTCAACGTATCATTGTTCTAAGTAAAATTGAATTTGGAAAGTCTCATATTCAAACTTTGTAGATGAAAAAAAATTGTAACTAAAAAAAATACTACGCAAAAAACGATATGATGACAAAAAAAATGCTGAACATTTTCACGCTAAATTAAATTAAATGAAAATTAATTTATTTCTTAATTACTTGTTTATATAAAAAGATTTATTTTTTACAATCTCATTAAGTAATATTTAAATTCCTGAACTAATTTAAATGTAATATATAATAACCGAGGCTAAATAAATAAAAGAAAAAGAAAGAGAAGTTAAAATTTTCAATATTCGGTCGCAAAAAGCATTAGTGATGGAATTAGCGACGGCTGGAGTTTGGCGCTGATAGCGTGAGATTGCTGTAGAAGGCCATTTCTCACTGGAATCTAGCGCCATCAGTGTTAGATGCACTGGAATTTGGCGCCAGTAACGCCAGAGTGGCGTTGGTAGCGTCATAAGTGTTCCACGAAGCCAATTTCCTCTGGAATGTGGCGCCGGTACTCCCGGAGTGGCGCCATCAGCGCGGGACCTCTAACAGGGCCACTATAAAAGGTCATTCACATGATTTTGGGGGCCAAAAACCTTCTTTCTTCTTCCTCTGGACCCTTTTCCGCCATTAGAGCCTAAGGAAGCTCCATATCTTCACTAAACTTCATCAAAACACTTCCCTTTTAACCTAAAACTTGTAGGGAATCACCCTATGAGCTAGTATCCTTCATCTCTTTTTTCTAAAAGCCTTCAAAACGGAGAGATCCCTTTCTCTAGGGAACTTCACAAACCTTGAGTTTGGCGGGGAAAGGAGGCGATTCACAGACACCCAAGCTTGGAAAGGTCGTCCACTAGCCTTCCTTGTCATTTTAGAGGTAAGAAACTCAAGTTTTACCGTTTGATTTGTGATTTTGTTCTTGAGGTGAATAGTGACCCATTTGAGTTAGAGTTGGAATTAGGCTTGGGTCCTAAGAAATGCATGTGTAGGAAGAATGTTGGTTAATTGATGATTGTAGAACATGCACGAGCCTTGATACTTGTTCTTTATGTGCTTGAGAGGCTATATAAACGATGAATTTGTGTTGAAGTAACCGTTTTAGCCATGTTGTTAATCGTTGAGTGTTGGCCTGTATAGAGCATTGAGCTCTTTGTACTGACTTATACCGAGTCTTGGGAAGACTCTAGTGCCTTGGTTAGGCCGAGATAGACCGCTGAGGGTCTGTGAGTGGTCTATTGAATTGTTTAATTCAGATAACCTTAAGATAGAGGACTAAGAGGTTTAAATGGAGAGGAATAATGTTTCCTTTCATTTTAACGGTTGAGAACCGTTGTTATTTTGCTTATGCCTTTCTGTGGTTGAGTTGAATATTGATTGTGCCTGTGTGCCTTTGTATAGGGCGTGACACCGAGGGTGTCAGTGGCGTAGACCATGGTTTTGCGATTGAACTGCACAGCACGGCTTTGCCAGGTAAGTTCTTCGCTCTTGGAGAATGTTTTCCACTGCCTGTGTTCCACCATACTCCGAGGGAGTGATGGTTGCATACATGATACCTGTGCATTGAATTGGTTGTTACAGTTTCCTCATGATAATATGTATGCATGATTCTATGCTTTGCGTGTATGGTTACCTGTTGAATAGATCTTCTGGCCAGTTAGATAAATATGGACCTCCCTAGGAGTAGAGCGCAACTCCTAGTTTGTTTTCCTCAAGTAAAGGGTGATGATGATCCCTTAGGACCAAGAGATAGGTGGTCCCATCGCGGTTGAAGCCTATTATCAGAGGTGCCATATACGTGCATCCATGTGTAAAGGGGTAGCTCCCGATGGGATGGCACAAGTGTGAGTTCCGGTCTCACACTGGGGACTGAGAGTCCCATATTCTAATGATGATGCATCTTGTGGCGGACATAGTACTGCGGATATACATTAGAGCTAGATGATGGCTATGTATTGTTGTGAGGGCCGGGGGGCCTAGTGATTGTGATGCCTTTGATGATGTGTGTCGTGAAAGTGAGCCAGGGAGGAGGAGAAGCCTCCAAGAGCCCTGAGCTTACTGAGATGTGTATCTCACCCCGTTTGGGGATTATGTTTTGCAAGTGATTCATCTGGCAGAGATGATAGGTCTCAGGGCGGGAGGCTCCAATAGAGACAGTTCCTGTATAGCTACTTGGCAGCATTTTGAGAGCATGGAGGCTCATTTGTATATGTTGATGTATTTTGTACCCCGGGTTCAGGGAAGATGTGTGTGTACACATGTGATGGTTATGCTTATGTATATGGACACTATATGTTTTGTATGCCCTCATGTGAGGAAGTGATCTTTGAGATCAAGGCACTTGGTGCTTATTCTTTTGTATAGAAACAGTGAGTGTCTTGATGATGTATACATGTATAAACCTGTGATTTTCTCCTGATATATCTATAGAGATATTATTTATGCATCTGCCAATACTTATATTGTTTTGGGATCGTTGAGGCGGGCTATAGTGCGTTGGATTTTGTTTATTTATCTGTTACGTACCATACATAATGAATCAAGAAATATGGTTTTGAAAGGAAAAACGCTTCCGTTGTTTTAAATATTGGTTTTTTTAAAATTAATTATCGCGTTAATCTGATTAAGTAATTGTTAATACAACGGATGCATACGGGATGTTGCATTTATGGTATCAGAGCGATTTCTTGATGGAAGCATGATGTATGGTAGTTATGTGTTGCTCTTGACTGTTGTTTGAGTTTTCCATGGCTATTGCATATGTGGACACTAGTTGTGGGCCTGATCAACTCACTGTTTGGTGTACATGTGCAGTGTCATGACGAGATCTCGGAACAATAGTGGGGCAACAAATGCCCAGCCTGATCCAGTGGCGACTGCGTTGGCAGCCATGCAGCATGAGTTGGCTGCAAATAGGCAGATGCAGGAGACTATGCAGCGTGAGATGGCTGCAAACCGTGAAATGAATGAGGCCTTGATGAAGGCCAATCAGGAGATTCTTGAGGAGGTGAGGACCTTAAGCAGAGATGATAGAGCATCCTCTCCACCTCCGATGCACGAGGGCGAGGGTAGTCGCCATCAGGTTGGTGGTAGCCACCTGAGAGGGACCAGGTGTCCCATGCTGAGGCTGATGATGATGTTGCAGCCTGAGGGAAGATGCTTATCACCTTTCGTAAGCATGAACCTCTGCTGCAGCTAGATGACTACAGGCTTTAGAGAAGATATTTACAGTGATGGAGTGTCCTGATCACCAGAGGTTGTTGTATGCGACCTATCTGCTTCAAGGAGATGCCCATGAGTGGTGGACCACAACATCTCAGTTGTTGAGAGTCCGGGGTGAGGTTATCACCTAACAGATGTTTGAGGCCTTTTTCCTGGATAGATACTTTCCCAGGGATGCTAGAGAGCAGAAACAGACAGAGTTTGACAATCTTGTCCAGGGGAGCATGACAGTGGACAAGTACTTGGCCAAGTTCAATGAATTGGCCAAATATTCGCATTTCAGGAGATCCTTGCCTGATGCTGATGTCCTTGTTGCTAAGTTCCAGAGGGGGCTTAGGGAGAGCATAGAGGAGCGAGTTGCGGGCAGTGGGTCCCATGACATGGATAGCCTGGTGAGACAATGCCGCCAGGTGGAGGATATGCTTCACAGACACTGAGGTAGTCAGCCTACTTTCTCAGTCAGACAGGAGGTGAGAAGGCCTAGCAGTTCAGGCCCACCTGGTAAGGGTAAGGGCAAAGATTTGAGAGTCTCTGCCCCATCAGATAGATTCAAGAGAGGCTCTAGCCAGAGTGGCTCAGCACGGAGGCGACCACCTTCTAGATGTCCAGCTTACGGGAGAGAGCATTGAGATGTGTGCCCCTCAGGCCAGTTGGCATGTTTCAGGTGTGGCAAACCAGGCCTCATTTCTCGTGAGTGCCTGCAGGCAGGGGGCCATGCACTAGCAGCTCCAGTTATGACGACAGCACCCACGGCAGGTTGGGTGTATACAGTTGATGCTAGAGAGGCAGCCAGAGCTTCTGACTTGATCAGAGGTACTATTCTGATCGATGTTTATGATGTGAGAGTCTTGTTTGACTCCAGAGCTACGCATTCATTCATCCAGGACATGACTGCATTTAGGCTAAATTTGCCCATATATAGATTTTCTCCTCCGATGGAGGTTACCATCGCATCTAGTGAGAGGTGTCAGGTGAACACTTACTGCAAGGATGTGTAGTTTCAGTTTGATGGCAGAAAGTACACGATTGATTTGTATTGCCTAGCTATGCCTACCTTTGAGATCATTATGGGTATGGATTGGTTGGCCAAGTATGGCGTGATGTTGAACTGTTGCCACAAGAAGGTTGATGTGACAGATGATAAGCCGAGTGTTGATCTGTCACAGATCCCGGTGGTGAGCGAGTTTGTGGATGTATTTCTAGAGGAGATTACGCAACTACCACCTAAGAGAGATTGAGTTCTCCATTGATTTGGCTCCCGGTGTAGGACTAATATCTATAGCACCTTACCATATGGCTCCTCTGGAGTTGAGAGAGCTGAAGGTGCAGTTAGAGGATCTGCTGTGCAAACAGTTTATTAGACCGAGTGTTTCGACGTGGGAAGCACCGGTGATTTTTGTGAAGAAGGATGGCAGTATGAGGTTATGTGTTAATTATAGGCAACTGAATAAGGTTACTATCAAGAATAAGTATCCTTTGCCTCGGATTAATGATTTGTTAGATTAGTTGAGGGGAGCCAGTGTGTTCTCTAAGATCGACCTGACATCCAGATATCACCAAATTCGGATCAAGCTTGCAGACATACCGAAGACAGCCTTCCGGTCTCGGTATGGTCACTATGAGTATCAGGTCATTCCTTTTGGTCTAACGAATGCCCCAACAGTGTTCATGGATTATATGAACAGGGTATTCAGACCTTTCTTGGATCAGTTTGTGGTAGTGTTTATTGATGACATACTGATCTACTCCAAGACGGAGACGGAGCATGCCGAGCATTTCAGAATTGTTCTTCAGACATTGAGGAATGATCAGTTGTATGCCAAGTTGGCCAAGTGCGATTTTTGGCTATCATAGGTGAAATTCCTTGGCCTTGTGATTTCTGCAGCTGGGGTATCAGTTGATCCCAGTAAGATAGAGGCTGTGATGACTTGGGAGAGACCCAAGGACATATCTGAGATCCAGAGTTTCCTTGGATTGGCAGGCTACTACCGGAGGTTCATTCAGGGGTTTTCACAGTTGGTGTTACCTTTGACTCGCCTCACTCGAAAGGGGGTTCCGTTTGTTTGGACCCATGAGTACGAGCAGTGTTTCCAGGAGTTGAAGGAAAGGTTGACTACAGCCCCAGTGTTGACCCTTCCTGACCCTGAGGGAAGCTTTGAGGTGTACTGTGATGCTTCCAAGCGGGGGCTTAGATGTATACTGATGCAGGAGAAGAAGGTTGTTGCCTATGCTTCCAGGCAACTGAAGCCTCCTGAGGAATCTTATCCTATGCATGATTTAGAGCTCACAGCTATTGTTTTTGCTCTAAAGGTTTGGATGCACTATCTGTATGGTGCTAAGTTGATGGTGTTCAGTGACCACAAGAGTCTCAAGTATCTCTTTGACCAGAAGGAGCTGAATATGAGACAGAGACAGTGGATGGAGTTCCTTAAAGATTATGACTTTGAGTTGAGATACCATCCCGGCAAGGCGAATGTTGTTGCTGATGCCTTAAGCAGGAAACAGTGAGTGCCGCTTGCATGATGATCTCAGACTGTGAGCTGATTGAACAGTTTAGAGATATGCACCTGACTGTGAAAGAGGGTGCTCGTGGTCTCGAGTTGAGAGAGACCAAGGTTGATAATGATTTGATTTGGAGGATCCGAGAGGTCCAGAAGCAGGATGATGATGTGAGAGCCATGATTGGTCAGCAGGATGTTTCTTGGGAGACTCACGAGTTGGTGTTGTATCAAGATCATATTGTTGTGCCCAAGGGTGAGTTTGTAGATGCCATTCTATCTTAGGCTCATAAGGGCCAATTTAGCATTCATCTAGGTGCCACTAAGATGTATCAGGACCTTAAGAGGAATTTCTGGTGGCCAGGGATGAAGAGAGACATAGTTGAGCATGTGGCTAAGTGTTTGATATGTCAGAAGGTGAAGATTGAGTATCAGAGACCATCAAGCCTACTGCAGCCGTTGCAGATTCCAGAGTGGAAATGAGATAGCATTTCCATGGACTTCGTAGTTGGACTACCGAGGACTCAGACTGGATATGACTCCATTTGGGTGATGGATGATAGGCTGACCAAGTCTGCTCATTTCTTACCTGTTCGGACTGACTACACCGCAGAGAGGTTGGCACAATTGTATGTCAGGGAGATTGTCAGACTGCATAGTGTCCCGGAGAACATTGTCAGCGATAGAGATCCGAAGTTCACCTCTAGGTTTTGGGGTGCTCTTCAGGAGGCTTTTGGGACCCAGTTGAGGCTTAGCACAGCCTACCACCCTCAGATAGATGGTCAGACAGAGAGGACTATCCAGACTCTGGAGGATATGTTCAGAGCTTGTGACTTGGAGCAGGGTACTAGGTGGGATAGATACCTACCTCTGGTGGAGTTCTCGTATAATAACAGTTTCCATGTTAGTCTGGGCATGGCACCCTATGAGGCTTTGTATGGCCGGAGGTGCAGGACTCCTGTTTGTTGGACCGAGGTAGGAGAGAGACAGCTTCTTGGACCTGAGATGGTTCAGGAGACTTCTGAGCATATCCGGTTAATCAGAGATAAGTTGATGAGGGCTCAGAGTCGACAAAAGAGTTAATATGATCATAAACACAGGCCGTTACAGTTTGATGAGGGCGACCATGTGTTTCTGAGGCTGTCTCCTGTCACGGGTGTAGGACAGGCTTTGGGCGTGAGGAAACTCAGTCCTAAGTTCAATGGTCCTTACCAATTCCTCCAGAGGGTAGGACCAGTGGCCTATAGGCTAGCTTTACCTCCCCAGTTGTCAGGGCTGCATGACGTTTTCCACGTGTCATAGCTGAGGAGATATATAGCAAACCAGTCACACATGGTGGAGCCTGAGACCGTTCAAATTCGGGAGAATCTGACTAGTCCTACACGTCCCTTACGGATTCTGGATAGGATGGAGAAGCAGATTCGGAGTAGGACCATTCCCAAAGTCAAGGTACAATGGGAAGGGAGGACACCTGAGGAGGCGACTTGGGAACGGGAGCATGAGCTTTTGCAGCTGTACCCCGAGTTGCTTGACAAGTATGAATTTGAATTTTGCGGACAAAATTCTTAAAAAGTTGGGGTGAATATAATAACCGAGGCTAAATAAATAAAAGAAAAAGAAAGAGAAGTTAAAATTTTCAATATTCGGTCGCAAAAAGCATTAGTGACGGAATTAGCGACGGATTTAGTGACGGCTGGAGTCTGCGCTGATAGCGTGAGATTGCTGTAGAAGGCCATTTCTCACTGGAATCTAGCGCCATCAGCGCCAGAGTGGCGTTGGTAGCGTCATAAGTGTTCCACGAAGCCAATTTCCTCTGGAATGTGGCGCCGGAGTGGCGCCATCAGCGCGAGACCTCTGACAAGGCCACTATAAAAGGTCATTCACGCGATTTTGGGGGCCAAAAACCTTCTTTCTTCTTCCTCTGAACCCTTTTCCGCCATTAGAGCCTAAAGAAGCTCCATATCTTCACCAAACTTCATCAAAACACTTCCTTTTTAACCTAAAACTTATAGGAAATCACCCTATGAGCTAGAATCCTTCATCTTTTTTTCCTAAAAACCTTCAAAACGGAGAGATCCCTTTCTCTAGGGAACTTCACAAACCTTGAGTTTGGCGAGGAAAGTAGGCGGTTCACGGACACCCAAGCTTGGAAAGGTCATCCACTAGCCTTCCTTGTCATTTTAGAGGTAAGAAACTCGAGTTTTACCGTTTGATTTGTGATTTTGTTCTTGAGGTGAATAGTGATCCATTTGAGTTAGAGTTGGAATTAGGCTTGGGTCCTTTAGAAAAGTATGCTTAGAAAGTTGTTGTGATAAAGGATTAGTTTTGAAATATTGATTTCATGGACTTTGGTTTTGGCTCTAAGAAATGCATGTGTAGGAAGAATATTGGTTAATTGATGATTGTAGAACATGCATGAGCCTTGATACTTGTTCTTTATGTGCTTGAGAGGCTATATAAATGATGAATTTGTGTTGAAGTAACCGTTTTAGCCATGTTGTTAATCGTTGAGTGTTGGCCTGTATAGAGTATTGAGCTCTTTGTACTGACTTATACCGAGTCTTGGGAAGACTCTAGTGCTTTGGTTAGGCCGAGATAGATCGCTGAGGGTCTGTGAGTGGTCTATTGAATTGGTTAATTTAGATAACCTTAAGATAGAGGATTAAGAGGTTTAGATAGAGAGGAATGATGTTTCCTTTCATTTTAACGGTTGAGAACCATTATTATTTTGCTTATGCCTTGTATGGTTGGGTTGAATATTGATTGTGCTTGTGTGCCTTTGTATAGGGCGTGACACCGAGGGTGTCAGTGGTGTAGACCACGATTTTGGGGTTAAACTGCAGAGCACGGCTTTCCCAGGTAAGTTCTTCGCTCTTGGGGAATATTTTTCACTGCCTGAGTTCCACCATACTCCGAGGGAGTGATGGTTGCATACATGATGCCTGTGCATTGAATTGGTTGTTATAGTTTTCTCATGATAATATGTATGCATGATTCTATGCTTAGCGTGTATGGTTACCTGTTGAATAGATCTTTTGACCAGTTAGATAAATATGGACCTCTCTAGGAGTAGAGTGCAACTCCTAGCTTGGTTTGTTCACGTAAAGGGTGATGATGATCCCTTAAGACTAAGAGATAGGTGGTCCCGTTGCGGTTGAAGCCTATTCTCGAAGGTGCCATATACGTGCATCCATGTGTAAAGGGGTAGCTCCCGATGGGATGGCACAAGTGTGAGTTCAGGTCTCACACTGGGGACTGAGAGTCCCAGATTCTAATGATGATGCATCTTGTGGCAGGCGTAGTACCGCGGATATACATTAGAGCTAGATGATGGCTATGTATTGTTGTGAGGGCCGGGGGGCCTAGTGATTGTGATGCCTTTGATGATGTGTGTCGTGGAAGTGAGCCAGGGAGGAGGAGAAGCCCCCAAGAGCCCTGAGCTTACTGAGATATGTATCTCACCCCTTGTGGGGATTATGTTTTGCAGGTGATTCATCTGACAGAGATGATAGGTCTCAGGGCGGGAGGCTCCAGTAGAGACAGTTCCTGTGTAGCTGCTTGGCAGCATTTTGAGAGCATGGAGGCTCATTTGTATACGTTGATGTATTTTGTACCCCGGGTTCAGGGAAGATGTGTGTGTACACATGTGATGGTTATGCTTATGTATATGGACACTATATGTTTTGTATACCCTCATGTGAGGAAGTGATCTTTGAGATCAGGGCACTTGGTGTTTATTCTTTTGTATAGACACAGTGAGTGTCTTGATGATGTATACATGTATAAACCTGTGGTTTTCTCCTGATATATCTGTAGAGATATTATTTATGCATCTGCTGATACTTACACTACTACACATACCGCTTTTGACAACACACATAAGAAGACGGTTATGTCAAAACCGTCTTCTTATGCTAGGCGGTGGCATTAATCGTAAATATAACGTTAAAAACAAAGACGGTTCTAACGTAAACCGTCGTCGTATGCTCTGTGTAAAAGAAACCGGTGGCATTTTTGTAATAATGTTGAACTTAAAGAAGACGGTTATGGAAAACCGTCTTTGTATTTGCCATTAACAAAAATACAAATTACATTCTGAAACACATTGGAATCCCGTGCCCTAGCCCTTGCTCTCGTTGAGAAGAACTACCCGCATCTTGTGCCGTTGACGTCGCTGCCACCTGCTACAGCTGTGCATGTTGGTGTCTTGTTCCTCCGTCACCGCACCGCCCTCCCGCCAAGCTCAAGCTGTGGTGTCTTCTTCCTCTGTCTCCGGTGACTCAGAAGCCAAATGCAGAACACCAAGCACCGCCACGACAACACCACACCAACCACGACCAGGTACGCCTTGTCGCTTTAGGGTTTCTCTAGTTCCACAAATTTGTAACAACATTTAACAGAACATTAGGGATTTAATTTATGAAACCTAATTAAAAAATGCTTGGTTCTGCTCCATTAATATTGAGCTATTCCTTAGAATCTTTGAGTGGTTTGGAAAATATTTTTCCTATAGTTACTAGAATGCACAGTGAAATATATAAAAGTAGTTATTCCTTTGAAAAACATCTTATATGTCCTAATAAGTCTCTACAATGATGCCCATATGGATTACCAAGTATAGACAACGTTCTAAGGGTGATTTCAAACTTAGGAAACATTCCTTGATTAGAAATTGTTGGTTTCTGGCCATCATGACAGCAACTTGTTGATATCCAATCAGAAAAAAAAAAAATCAGAAGCTCAAATTGAATTGTCAAACCACAAACTTAATCATATGATCACATTTTTTTCACCATAAAAAAAATGACACAAAGCATAGTAATAAACCTAGACATGCTTGTCATTGAAATGAAAGGGGCTTATCCACCTATGTTTCCTTCTAGTGCCTTATTTGGTCAGGCCAAATTATGCAAGGGGCTGATGATTAATTTGTTTTGAATGATGACTTAGGCTCTAAAAGTTTCTATAAACTCCCTATCAATCAAATACCAACGGTCAACTTTTATATAGGTAAATACCATCTAACTGGCAATGTGCCTCATGTTTTGTTTGTTCCATGTAATAAATAATTTACTCAAAAGAGTATATATGATTGCAAATTTATCTCAACCCAAACTCAAATACAAGTGGATGATTTTGGGGGTAATCTAATATGATTGTACATGGTAAATCAGAAGTTTCGTGTCTTATGTCAAATCCCTGAATAAGAATTGTGCAGAAGTTAGTTAAATATGTATAAACTAAATAAGATGTGACAGATGATAGTTTACTTAGATATCAAATAATTCATGTATATGCATGAGCTTGTTAGTTAAGGTAAGACTTGAATCATATTCCTCTACTGCTAGAATATAGCACATCTGAGGTTTCTACAAATCACAACCAAATCTGTTTCCATTATTTTGAAAAAGAATTTTCATATTTCTGAGGATATTATCATTGTCAAAAGTTAAAGCAACAAAGAATAGAACAGTCATCCCGCTCCTTGATGTTTTCTTCTAGTAGGAGGATGGCACAAACATAACTGCAAACTCAGTTAGCCCAGGACCAATTGCCACCAATCTATTTGGTTTTCACAGTTTAATGGATGGTAGTTCCTTTCTTTTTTGGTGTTTTGAAATTTATTTAATAGCTAAATTTCATTTTATTGGTATTTATGGTGAAATCCATCCAATCACTCAACCTTGCTTTCAATGACTTCTCCAACTCTCAATTCTCATCTTTTTTTGGTGAGTTTGTGAACCTCACACACCTGAACTTGTCCTCTTCTCACTTTTTTGATGAAATCCCCACTACTAGAAAAGCAGCTTTCAACATCGGTTATATGAGACATTTAACATCGGTTCTGGGCCGATGTTGAATCAGGCGACGTTGAAAGTGGACCATTTAACATCGGTTCTTAAAACCGATGTTAACACATACAAGCACATCGGTTTGCAATGAATAACCGATGTGGACATGTCATACATGAAAACGCTAAAAAGAGGAA
>PYAF01002150.1:499143-531184 GCA_007407185.1 Glycine tomentella | reverse complement strand
CGTGATATAGCAGTTCTTGTTTTCTCCTTTATTTGCTCTTAATTTCCCTTGTTTTGGCCTGCAAACATTCAATTGGTATTAAAATGCTTTAAAAGTGCAAATTACTAATTATTACTAATTCTTATACTATTTTCTAACTAATTATTACAATTATGACCTAAAACTAATGCTAAAATCAAGATGTGTTTGCAACACATCATGTGCCAGAACCGCAGACCCCCAGCTATATGAACCAATATCAGCAAAATCACCCACAAGTAAGACAATGTAGTGACATCCTACTATGCTTCCCCCCCCTCCCCCCGGGATCTGTCGCAAAGGATCAGAGACCCTAACATACGTGCAATGTGAGCCTTGGTGAAGTGTATCACATTTTGAGGATTACCAACAACTGCATCCCATGTAGGATACACTCTGTCAAATATATGATAGCTTCAAATTGTCAGAGGTAAACTCAGTGGCCGCATCGTGCCCATTACCAAAAACCTGATTACATAATTTCGGCCAATCCGTGTAAGTCTGTCTAGTAATGACTTGCCCATCAGTAGACAATCCTAGTATACATGTGACATCTTGCAATGTAATTGTCATCTCACCTTGCGGCATATGGAAAGTATGTGTCTCTGGCCTCCACCGCTCAACCATAAGGGCAGCATCAATCTGAAAAATATAAGTCACTTATCAATTTGTAAGTTCAAAATACATTAATCTCAACACAGTAAACATAACAATATCCTTAAATGGATACTTGCATATATCACATGCGAGCAACATGTATCAAACCAGCCTGAGTCAAATACTGTGCGACTAGGTCTGGAATATCGTCGGGTAGGGTCCACCACTAGGTCTACCTCCCCGACGAATCTTTAGCTCTCTTTGCGTTTCCTCGTTCCAAACAGCCTGTGAAATATTGGTGCGCTGTCTGTGCCTCCTAAGTATATCTCATTTATATGGTCCAGGAAGAACATGTGTTGTGGGATCGGTAGGCTCAGGCTCATGGTCAGATGCAAAACGAGGTGACTTAGATGACGATGACTTGACCATAATAATATGCTACATATTTTATAATCATATTATCATAATTTATTTAATTTCAAATAAATATTATTTATAAAAATTGATTATGTATGTCTTAGGTAGTCCTTAATCATAACCTAGGTCACTAACTAATAATATTCCAAATCAATGAACATGTTATAACTCACTGACTATATCGCTAAAGTATTTTTTAAGTAACTATTTATAATATAAGTCATTAACAATTTCCTAGATCAATAACAATTTTCTAAGACAATAATATAATATATTTCATGTAATTTAAAAAGTAGATATTTGAGCACTTACTTGACGGCAGAGCTTCGCTGTGCAAAGCCTCAAACTCAAACAAGAGAGAAGTCAAAGCAAAGTGCTAGAGAGAAGGTAGAAGTTAAAAAGTGAAGTGAAAAAGTGAATTTGGGGTATATATAGGGGTTAAGGAGGAGGAGGATTGGATGATGATTCTCCAACCTTTCTCTTTGTGGACCTGGCACGTTTTGGTTTGGGATTTGACATTTTTTAGGAAGAGGTTTTAGACACAGACACACAGTAAAACTTAGAAATATAGCAGAGAGAGAAAACTAAGGTGCAAGGCTTTTCAATGATGCAAAGCACATATTTATAGGCTAGATAGATGCTCTTAACATTCTTATTTTTTAAAATATAGCTGTTGGAGGCAGTTAAGGCACTTCAGTGACCTTTGATTTGATTTAGATTTGGTTGGGCAGTTACATTTCCAGAGAAAAACTATCACAAAATGCACCAACAGACTAACTAATCGATTAAATGGTAATAATAATCAATTATTTTCTCATTCAGAACACAAAAATTGCACATGATAATCGATTATCTCGTATGGTAATCAATTATTTCACACATCATTCAAAGGTTGAAGATGACTAGTAATCGATTATATGTTAATGTAATCAATTATATCATCATTTTGTGAATTTTAATCATGTAACAGTACTTATGCAATCGATTATCCCGACTGGTAATCGATTACTCCCGAAGTATTTAAAATTTTTCACACATGTAATTGATTACCAATTGGTCTCATCGATTACTCCAGTGAAACCTTTACACTGAAAAACATGTTTTGTCCATCGTAATCGATTATCCCATTACGTAATAGATTATTCCAGGAAGCTTCAGTTATTCAAAAACAAAGAATAATCGATTACAAGTTTGAAGTAATCGATTACTGAAGCTTAAATTTCATAATAAATGAAGATATTAATGTTTTTAATCAATTAACCCGAAGTATAATCAATTATTACAGTAATTTTATAAAAAAAAAACAGTGTTTTTCAGATCAATACGAATTTTGCACAACATAGAGCATTTGTAGTGATGAGTTCAGCTATGAAGTTCAATTTGCATGGAAAGGCATACTTAAAACAGGCTAGCATATATTTGATTCATCAAGAATACCTAGCATGTTTCTAAGTGCATAAAATCTATCTCTTACCAATAGTTTAGTAAATATATCAGCTAGTTAGTTATGGGTATCAATGAAATCAATTTTGATATTACCTTTTTGAACATGATTTCTGAGGAAATGATGTCTTATCTTAATATGCTTGGTCCTTGAATGCATTATTGGATTCTTTGATATGTTAATAGCACTTGTATTGTCACATAGCAAAGGTATTTCCTTCAGTTCAACTCCAAAATCTTGCATTTGTTGCTTCAGCCATAAACTTTGTGCACAGCAACTTCCAGCTGAGATATATTCAACTTCAACAGTAGACAAAGTAACACAAGATTGTTTCTTGCAATGCCATGAGATCAAAGAACTTCCAAGTATATGACAAGTGCCACTTGTACTTTTGTATCTAACTTGCAACCTGCAAAGTCAGAGTCAGAATATCCAATAATATTAATTGAAGCAGCTTTGGGATATCAAAGACCAACTTTTGGTGTAGCTTTGAGATATTTGATGATCCTTTTGACTGCTGTTAGATGAGACTCTTTTGGATTTGCTTGATATCTTGCACACAAGCAAACACTTAGCATTATATCTGGCCTACTAGCTGTCAAGTATAACAAAGATCCAATCATTCCTCTGAATTTTGACTCTTCAACTTTCATTCCATTTTCATCTGAATCTAGATATGTTGATGTTGCCATTGGAGTTGCAGTATTTTTGCTTTTCTCCATTTCAAATTTCTTAATTACTTCAAGGCAATATTTGGATTGATTGAGAAATGTTCCATTCTTCATTTCCTTCACTTGAAGTCCAAGAAAGAATGTTAATTCTCCCATCATTGACATTTCAAATTCTTTCTGCATAGCTGAGGAAAATTCCTCACATAACAAATGATTAGTTGAACCAAAAATTATATCATCAACATAAACTTGAACCAATAAGATATCATTCTCATGCCTTTTGATGAACAAGGTTTTGTTAACATGTCCCCTTGTGAAAGATTGTTCAAGCAGAAACTTGCGTAGTCTTTCATACCAAGATTTGGGAGCTTGCTTCAAACCATAAAGGGCCTTTTTTAGTTTAAAAACATAGTTATGATGTTTAAAATCAGTAAAACCAGGAGGTTGTTCAACATATATATCCTTCTCAATGTATCCATTTAAAAAGGCACTTTTAACATTCATTTGAAAGATTTTAAAGTTCATTAAACATGCATAAGCAAGCAATAACCTGATTGCTTCCAATCTTGCAACTGGAGCATAAGTTTCTTTATAGTCTATGCCTTATTCTTGGTTGTAACCTTTTGCAACCAATCTAGCTTTATTTCTGACTATGATTCCACTTTCATCAAGTTTATTTCTAAAAACTCATTTTGTACCAATAGTTTTAAGAGAGGATGGTCTAGGAACTAGTTCTCAAACTTCATTTCTCTCAAACTGATTTAGCTCACCATGCATGGCAAGCATCCAATGTTCATCATTCAAGGCTTGATCAATATTCTTAGGTTTAATTTGAGAAACAAAAGCCATATTACAACATAGGTTTCTTAATGAAGATCTAGTAGAGACTCCCTTTGAAACTTCACCTATGATGTTGTCAAGTGATAGGTCTCTTGTTGTTCTCCAATCTTTAGGCTCTTGAACAAGGGTTGATGGTTTTGCTTCAGCACTTGGTTCTTCTTTCTCTTTATTTAAGGAATCATTTAGTTGAATAAATTCTTCCATTGGGTCTGCTTCTACATCAAACTTCTTTTCCCCTTTAGAGGGATTAGACTCGTCACAAATAACATGTACAGATTCTTCTATGGACATTGTTCTTTTATTGAATACTCTATAAGCTTTACTATGTAATGAATATCCAAGGAAAATTGTTTCATCAGCCTTAGCATAAAATTTTCCAAGTGATTCTTTCCCATTGTTCAATACAAAACACTTGCAGTCAAAAACTCTTAAGTGAGAAATATTGGGTTTTCTACCTTTGTATAGCTCATAAGGGGTTTTCTTTAAAATAGGCCTTATAAGTAATCTATTCAAAGTGTATCATACTGTACTTACAGCATCAGCCCAAAAATATTTTGGCAAATTTGTCCCATTAAGAAGAGTTCTAGCTTCTTCTTTAAGAGATCTATTTTTTCTCTCTACAACACCATTTTGTTGAGGTGTTCTTGGAGCTGAAAAATTATGGTTAATTCCATTTTCTTCACAGAATTTTTCAAAATGTTCATTTTGAAATTCACCACCATGATCACTTCTTATTGAGATAATTTTGCTACCTTTTTCGTTTTGTGCAAGTTTAGCCATTTTTCTAAATGCAAGGAAAGCATCACTTTTGGATTTCAAAAACAGAGATTTCTTCACAGAATTTTTTAAAATGTTCATTTTGGAATTCACCATCATGATCACTTCTTATTGTGATAATTTTGCTACCTTTTTCGTTTTGTGCAAGTTTAGCCATTTTTCTAAATGCAAGGAAAGCATCACTTTTGGATTTCAAAAACAGAGTCCAAGTGAATCTAGAGTAATCATCCACAATGACAAGCCCATAATAACTGTCACCTAAACTCATTGTTCTAGAGGGGTCAAACAAGTCAATGTGAAGTAGTTCAAGTGGTCTAGAGGTGGAAACAATGATTTTGTTTTGAAAAGATATCTTGGTTTGTTTCCCCTTATGACAAGCATCACAAAGTTTGTCCTTCTCTAACTTGAGTTTGGGCAACCCAATTACTAAATCTTTTCTTATAAGCTTGTTTATGTGGTGCATGTTTATGTGACTAGCCCTTCTATGCCATAGCCAAGATTCATCAATCTTGCTTATAAGACAAGAAGTGTTATGGAAGAATGCATGATCAATTGAAAGTAAGTAAATGTTACCTTTCCTTTTACCTATATGGATTACTTCACCACTATTCCCATCACAAATCATGCAGCAGTTCTCATTGAATTTGACTTTAAATCCTTTGTCACAAAGTTGACTTATGCTCAAGAGATTATGCTTCACACCTTCTACATAAAAAACATTCTTTATCTTTGTTTTGAAGTTGTCTCAAATGTTGCCTTCTCCAATGATCTTGCCTTTATTATTATCCCCATAAGTGACATATCCACCATCTTTAAGTGTTAAGTTTGTGAGCATGGACATGTCCCCAGTCATATGTCTAGAGCATCCACTATCAAGGTATCATGTTGAGGATTTAGCTCTTAGACATACCTGCAAAAATCAAATCAATTTACAAAGGAAGGTACCCAATTGAGGTTGAGTCCATAGGGGTTAGTTGCTTTCTTTTTCTTTTGAACTCAAATGCAATTTCCATTAGGCACATAGAATCTCCTAGCATAGCATTTGTAAGATGTATGTCCTCTTTCCATACAATAGTTGCATATCACAGATTTTGATGATTTTCTAAAGAAGGCATTTTGATTGATCATTGAGTTAGTATATCTCTTTTGATTCTTCTATTTTGGAGGCACAAATATAGTTTTTCCAACATATTTGAGCCCTTTTTGTACCCCAAACCACAAGTATCTCCAGCATACCTTTGCACACTTAGCATTTCATGCAAGTTGCATTTTCCTCTATACAACTTTCTAAAAAGATCAACTAAATAGCTGATTTCAGATAAACTTGTCATATATTTTTCTCCTTGACACTTTTTGTAATCATCAAAAGAATTTTGAAGCAAGTTATACTTGTCAACACTTGTAGAGGAAGAGGCACACACACATCCATTCAAATTGTAACTTGAAATAAGTTTTTCATTTTCTTCTTTCAAGTTGCAAATCTCAGTTTGCAATTCAGTTATTTTTGCAATATGCCATCTAAGATTTCCCTTGAGCTTGTTATTGGATTTTGCAAGCTTTTGGGCTTCCTTATGCATTTCTTGGAAAGCATTAATAGCTTGTTCCAGTTCAGAATTTACCTCATCTCCATTGCTTGATAGATCATCATCATCTTCATTGATAGTGGAGGTGAGACACATGTTGGCTTCTTCATTTTCAGTTGAAGAATCTGAGCTAGTTGGCTCATTATCTTCCCAAGCTATGTAGGCTCTTTTAGATTTCCCTTCCTTCCTCATCTTGTTCTCTCCTTGTTGCTTTTTCAAGTAGATTGAACATTCAGATTTGATGTGGCCAGGTTTACCACATTCAAAGAATGTAAAATTGTTGTCAATCTTCTTGTTGCTGTTGTTGTTGTTATTGTTGTTGTTGTTCTTGCTGGTCTTAGTGAACTTTTTGTTCTTATTTTTCCTCAAGAACTTGCTGAATTTTCTGACAACTAAGTTCATGTTGTCCTCTTCATCCTCATCACTTGTTTCTTCCTCTTTTTCAGCTTTTGAAGTAGCAGCTTTTAATGCAATGCTTCTGCTTTTCTTTTCTGCATCTTCGTTACATGTTAGTTAAGACATTCAAGCTCATATTCAAGTAGCTTACCAAATAGTGCAGCCATTGATATCTTTGATAGATCTTTGGATTCCTTGATTGTTGTCACCTTTGGTTGCTAAGGCCTTGTTAGACACTTTAGGATCTTGATGTTCAATTCTTCAGTATCAAAGATCTTTCCAAGACCCAATAGATGGTTGAGAATATGAGTGAATCTTGTCTGCAGCTAAGAAATGCTTTCATTAGTGTTCATCTTGAACATCTTATACTCATGGATCAATGCATGCTTCCTTGATCTCCTAACTTCTTCAGTTCCTTTATGAGTAATTTCCAGCATCTCCCACATCTCTTTTGCACTTGTACATCTTACTGTTCTAAAAAATTCGTCAGAGGAAAGTGCAGAGGTGATCATATTTTTGGCTTTGAAATCATATTGGACAACCTTTTGTTTAGCATCTGTCATCTCATCCCATTCTTTGGGAATCAATTCACTGGCAACAGTTTTCTTTGGAATAAAAGGACCATTTTCTATAGCATTCCAAACACTTGGGTCATTTGATTGAATAAAGATTTTCATCCTATTTTTCCAAAAACTGAAATGTTCCCCTTCAAACATAGGAGGTCTGTTTAAAGAAGCACCTTCCTTGAAGGTTATTTGTGAGGTATTCATTTTTCTTTTTGAAGAAAAACCAGTGATCTTGAATAACTCTCAAGAACCAGCTCTTGATGTCAATTGAAAATAATAGGAATACTTCACAACAACCAAGAGGGAGGTGAATTGGTTGAATCTTGGTATTTTAAAATCAAATTCAAATCAGAGTTTCAATATCTTTATCACTTTCAAAACCAAGAAACATTTTACTCAATCAAATAGCTCAGCCCAAGAATTCAATAGATCAAAATAGAACTTGTTGAACAATGAATATGATTCAAAGATTTAAAGATCAATGAATAAGATGAGAATAGAGATATAGAAATAAGAACACAAGCAATTTATACTGGTTCACTTCAAAACCTGAAGCTACATCCAATTTCTTCTAATTCACACTGAATTAGAGTTTCACTATTATAAAATATTCTTACAAGCTTTTACAAGAACCTCCCCTTTATCAACCCTAGATAAAGAACAGAAATCTAAAACCTTATTAAACTTCTAAGGAGAAAGATTCAGAGAACACTACTCTAATCTTTATGCTAGAGAACCCTTCTCTAGTCCCAAGCTATAAGAATCCTATTACAATAGCCAAATTCAACAAACTATGTAAACAAAATTACAATCAATGAGTTAAGGAAAGAAACAACCTGATGATCCAGTGAATGACATGCATATGAATGATCAACTCAGGTTGAAATACAAAACAAACTCAGAATATTCTTCTTCCTTAACCTTTGAAAGAAACTTCTTGCTTTAAGAATCACTCAAAAACCCATGAGTGTTTTAGTTGATGCAAGAACTCATAGAACTCAGAAAATCACTTTGAATGTGTTCAGAAAGCTTGTGTATGCTCAGAATACAAATTGATCAAGTTACAAAATAAGTTGAGCCTTCGTTCTATTTATAATAAACTTTTGTAACTATCAATAATTGATTAAACGCGCCTAACAATCGATTAAAATGCTCATGTAATCGATTAAAACAACCTTGTAATCGATTAATGTGTTCTAAAAGTTTCTGGACATGAGCAACGAGCAAAATAATCGATTATTCCATCTTGTAATCGATTAAGACAGTAAGCTTCAAATTATCAAAATACACTATGTAATCGATTACGATATTTGGTAATCGATTAAATCAGGAAGTTTTATAAAACAGAATAAGCTATGTAATTGATTACAACATTTGGTAATCGATTAAGACAGGAAGACAACATTTTCAATTAAGCCTGTGTAATCGATTACTACCTATTAGTAATCAATTCTTCCAGAGAGTCTTAAAACGATGTATAGCAATGTAAAGCTTTGTAATCGATTACTATCTATTGGTAATCGATTAAAGTGTTTCAACAAAGTAGTGTATGTGAAAACAAAGGTTAAATAATCGATTATTTCGATAGGTAATAGATTACTTTGTTCTTGAAAGCTTTTCCAGAATGAACTAAGAACAATTTAATCGATTATATCTTTAATGTAATCGATTACACCAGTATAAAAACAATTTTTCCAAAAACCTTTGAGTCAAAATAAAACCTTAGTAAAATATTAAAAGCTTTGTTTGATTTTCATGAAAACCTCTTTATTAAATCAATGAATGAATTATTGAATGCATGAATGCATGGATCAATCAGATAGCTTTCCTTTTACATAAAATTCCAAGTCTTCAAGTCATGTTGAAAGCACAAAACTCTTCTTGTATGAAAGACTTCCAAACATCATGAAGCTCCCCCTGCGTCCAACACCTCGATCTCATAATAATTGTTATATAAGAAGACAAATAATTATTATTTTAACTTTTCTATATAACATTAATTATTTTATTCTACTTTTTTATAGAATATTATTTTATTCTATTTATATATCTTAGAATATTAATTATGAACAATAAAACTAAAAATGAATTAATGATGGTAAATATTTTTTTTTGAAGTAGATGATAAAGGTCAAGTTTGTATAATTATTATTTTCTTTCATCTATTTATTTATTGTGTAAAACAATTTAGAATAACAATTGTAATGGGACATAGAAAGTAACTTTTAATCTCAATTGTTAGATGCATCTGACAAAGGCATAGACTCACACGTAGTATCTAAATCCAAAAAAAAATGGACTAAATTCTATTTTTGGTTCCTTATTTTTAAATATTTTTTTTATCTTTTATCTTTAAAGGATTCATTTTGTCTTTTATATCTTAAATTTGGATTAATATGTCTTCCAAAACACAAAGCGATCTATAATTTTTTTTGACTAATTTAATGCATGAAATTTATCTTTGATAGGCATAAACATATTTTTAATATCTTAAATTTGAGGGTTTGTCTTGTTTAATCTCCTAAATTTAAATCTACATTTTTGGTCCCTCAAAATTATAGAATGTTTGTGTTTTTTTTTCATCTTGTGATAAAAAATCTCCATAAAACTGGGCATCCAAACCGCATAAAATTAATTAAGAGGGAACAAAAAATATTTTAAATTTGAAGGATTAAAAAATTAATTTTTTATTTAGAGTATTAAAAAAGACATATCCCTTAATTGAAGGGACTAAAATATACCTATGCCTCTTTGAAATTACATATTTATTTTTGGGCAAATTATATTGCATCTTTATAGTTTCTTGAAATTTCATGTAATATAGACCCTCTATTTATTTGAAACATGTTATTTAAAAGGGTAAAAATATCTTGTAAAATTCATTTAGCTAGTCATGAAGAATTTGTGATTGAGGACTATCTAAGGATCATGAAGTTCGAGAAACACTTCATGAGTTGAAGGGTCTAATGACAAGGTCCAAAGTCAAGTTTCTTCAAGAAGAGATGACCAAGAGAATCATGGTTGGACTAGTTAATGATGGAGGTCCATTGCAAGCTCAAGGTCAAGAAGGAGTTGAAGAACTTCATTTGGTTAGCTTTAAAGGACACGTGACAAGAGCTAGAACTCAAACCCTTCAAGACCACACATCAAAACTAACTTGTATCTTTTGGACAAGCATGAAGAAGCACACCAACTCAGTGCAAACACAAAAGAAGTCATATTTGTTGTAATAGATTACCATCTATCTGTAATAGATTACTAAGCAAGTTCTGTCTGTTGTAATTGATTATCATCTATCTGTAATCGATTATAAAGCGTTGGAACACTCTGTTTTAATCGATTACATGACGATTAATCGAATAATCATGTAAGTTTCAAACAACAATTTCATGGAGTCTTGAAATTTGCAATCCAGAAACGATCTTATCCAAGCATTCAGGACTTGGTAGTCATCAATTTGTATGGTTTGATAGAAGTAAATCAATACTGACTATTCATATATGCAACTTTAATGAACATGTATGGTTTTATTTTGATTAGAATGTAATTTTGTTTTCTTTCTTTTTTGTAAATTCGTAATTATGTTTTTCAGATAAAAATCAAGATATTTAGTGTTTAATTTTTAAAAATTACTAAATTTGTTCTTACTGTCCAATTTAATGCTTTGGCCTTTTAGTTTTTAACATGGTCGGATCATATTTCCTAATATTTTAGAACGTTTGCCTAAACTTATTTGCTAAGAAAATATTTTTTAAAATAAAATAAATATTTTTTTATCCTTTGGGAGTATTTGTTTAAAGTACTTTCACTTAAAAATAATCATTTTTTTAAGAAACAAAATTTATCTGCTTAGAAAATCACTTTTTAGAAACATTATTTTTAAAATTTTAAACAAATTGGCCCAAATGCAGGGGGCTGAATTGCGGATTGGGAAAAATAGAAGATTAAAGTTGTATTTAGTCTTTTACTTATTTTTCTGTTACTTATTTAAACATGGCTAAATGTTGTGTGGTGTAATATCATGTAATTGTTTAGACAACATGACATCACGACATCACATGATTGGAGATGCGCGTGTATGTCCACATTAGTGTTTAACGAAGAAAATATATGATAAGGACTAAAGGTATAGATGGAAAATAAGTAAAGGTGTGGACAAAAAAATAAGTTTAGCATAATGAACAGAAAGTTTAAGGGAAAAAAAAAACATAAATACTAAAAAGTTTAGGGACTAAGAAAATACTAGATACTTAACTTAATATATATTAATTAAAGTAGCATTATTTGTTTATTAATATAGATTTAAATATATTTTTTATCTTCCTAATTATTGTTTTTCGAGTTTTGGTCCTTATAAAAAAATTAAATGGTCCTCATAAATTTTTTTGTTCTTGTAATATATTATTATTTTTTTTTATCCTATAATATTTTATTCATTTAATTTTTTTTAACATTTGATAGAAATTAATAGGAAACTATTTACATATTACAATGACTAAAAAAAATGAATATAATATAAAGACTAAAATGACAAGGACAACACTAATTAAAAATAACTTTATAAGGACCATGAAAAAAATTATTGCATTTCCATGGGAGCTAATATGAAAGTCAAGACTATGGTTCCATACTTCCATATCAAGACAACCTGTAAGCTGTAGTAGTAATTACATATCTCAATATTCACACCAAAAAAAAAAAATAGTAGTTACATATATCATCAAGTAGAGTGGCCCAAAGGGCGTGTTAAGACCCTGTTAACTTCCTTGTTCTGGTCCCTCTTTTCATTCATGTTACAACTTGCACTGACCCTTTCTTATCCCGGGAAATGAATTCTCTCATTTTGAATTTTCACATCATGTTTCATGTAAAAAAATTGTGTTCATTTCTCTCTTCTTAGAAACTAAATAAATGGGACCAACTTAAAATATTTCTATCAAATTTAGTTAGTTTTTAATTATGTTTGACGACACATTTTAATTAGTTTTTAATTATTTTTATTAATTGAAAAACTTATTTAAACAAATTTTTTTAATAGTTTCTAACGTTTTCTGAAACATTACTTAAACATTTTTTAAAATGTTAGCTTTTATCCTTTTATATTTTTTTCTACTTTTATCTTCAATATATTTATTCATTTTCCTTGTTACTTTTTAAAATAAATCATGATTTATTATTTTTTTGTTATTTTTCAACCACTTCAACAACAACAACCGTTAGTTTTACGAAACATTTTTAATTTAATAAATTATTTTTTCTTCTTTCAACTCCCAACTAGTTTTTTAGTTTCTGACTAATCTTTCTACCTTTGGTCAGTTTTTCAGCTAGTTCCGTTGAACATAGCCTAAGAAAAAGAGAGGTAAACGCAAATTTTTCATATGTAATGGACGTGTAAAAATTCAACATGAGAGAATTTATTCCCTTGTTATTGGAATGTCGGTCCAAAAATGCAGCCTCAATGTTAGTTTGAAGACTTTTCAATTGTACACAGCAAAGTCATGCCACAAGCTTGGACTCATCCTTTTCTTTCAAATGAATTTTGATTAAATGAACTTTGGAGGCCTGTTGTAACCATGGCAAAACCATCATAAACACGAATGTTAATAATGGTTCGATTTTTCTTCTTCTGCTTCTTCATTTCCACGTTATTAATACAAGGCACCCTCACTATAATTACTCCAAATGAGTCAATCCAAGGCAATAGGACCCTAGTTTCTTCTGCTGGAACTTTTGAAGCAGGATTCTTCAACTTTGGAAATTCACAAGGCCAATACTTTGGTATATGGTACAAGAACATATCACCAAAGACTATTGTGTGGGTTGCCAACAAAGATGCCCCAGTTAAAGACTCAACAGCAATTCTCACACTAACACATCAAGGAGACCCTGTTATTCTTGATGGCTCAAGGAGTACTACTGTATGGTTCTCCAATTCATCAAGAATTGCTGAGAAACCAATTATGCAGCTTCTAGACTCAGGAAATCTTGTTGTGAAAGATGGAAACAGCAAAAAAGAGAATTTTTTGTGGGAAAGTTTTGATTACCCTGGTAACACTTTCCTTGCAGGAATGAAACTTAGGACAAACTTTGTTTCTGGTCCTTATAGGTCTCTCACATCTTGGAACAACGCAGAAGATCCCGGTTCTGGTGAGTTTTCATATCACATAGATGCTCATGGATTTCCTCAACTGGTTACTACAAAGGGAGAAACTTTTGTTAGCAGAGCAGGGTCATGGAATGGCTTTGTTTTCAGTGGAGTTTCTTGGCGAAGAATGCTTAGTCTCGTAAATTTTTCGCTAGTGATTGAAGACAAGGAAGTCATTTACCAATACGAAACCCTGAAGGCTGGAACTGTTACTATGTTAGTGATCAATCCATCAGGCTTTGTGCAACGTTTGTTATGGTCAGATCGGACTAGGAGTTGGGAGATTTTATCAACTCGTCCCATGGATCAGTGTGAATATTATGCCTTTTGTGATGTGAATTCTTTGTGTAATGTTACTAACTCTCCAAAAACATGTACATGCTTGGAAGGTTTTGTACCCAAGTTTTATGAGAAGTGGAGTTCATTAGATTGGTTTGGTGGGTGTGTTAGAAGAATAAACTTGAGTTGTGAAGGTGATGTGTTTCAAAAGTACACAGGAATGAAATTGCCAGATACTTCTTCTTCTTGGTATGACAAGAGTTTGAACCTTGAGAAATGTGAGAAATTGTGTTTGGAAAACTGTTCTTGTACGGCATATGCAAATATAGATGTTGATGGGAGAGGGTGCTTGCTTTGGTTTGATAACATTGTGGATTTGACAAGACACACAGACCAAGGACAAGATATTTACATACGGCTTGCAGCTTCAGAGTTAGGTATTTTTTTTCTTTTTTTCATTTCCTATATTATCATCTTTTAGATTTCAGTCAAACATGACACAAAGAAATGTATAAAATGCGTTTCGTTGAATTTGTACAATGAAAATCCAGTCTATGAAGGTGAACCTTGAAGGCTGCTTTTGGTGTGTACAATGTTTGAAAGAAATTCATTTACTTGTTGTAGAAAGCAGAACAAGAAAAGAGAAGGAATGTTTTGTGGTAACAAGAATAATAATTAGGTGGTTCTTGTTGCTGGAATTGTGACAATAGAAAATAGTTTATACACCAATGCTAGGTAGTGATTCATTTTGTCACAATATGTAATCTAAGATTTTTTTTTTATTTATTTACGTTCTTTTTTCTTTTTATCCTAAACTGCAATCTTCATGCAGCTTGTTTGTTGATGTAGAATGCTTTGTTATTTATTCCTCACAGATCATAGAGGGAATGACCAGAGCTTTGATAACAAGAAGCTTGTAGGGATACTAGCAGGCATTGTTGCATTCATCATGGTACTTGGATTGGCCACATTCACATATATGAAGAGAAAGAAGCTCCCAAAGAGAGGTGATTTTATGAAAAAGTAGAATTTGAAACTCAATGATATACTCAAAAATTAGAATGTAAATTAACTATTAGAATGAAGAGAAGTGTTCACTCTAAAATCTCATTCATGTTCTTCCTTATATTAAATTGGGAATTATACCAAATTGGTATCTCCTACCTTTATTTCAGAGATGCTAAAAATATTTCACTGGAAGTACAAAAGGGAGAAGGAAGATGTGGAATTATCAACAATATTTGATTTTTCAACCATCTCTAATGCTACAAATCAATTTTCACCCGATAACAAGTTAGGAGAAGGTGGCTTTGGACCAGTATACAAGGTAGTTAAATTTTACATCAAATAAGCTTTGGTTAGTAAGATAAATCATCTTCACCAAAATTTCAAAATTATTGTCAGGGTGTATTGAAAGATGGACAAGAGATTGCAGTCAAGAGGCTTGCAAAAACTTCTGAGCAAGGAGCAGAGCAGTTCAAAAATGAAGTCATGTTGATGGCAAAACTTCAGCACCGCAATCTTGTAAAACTTCTTGGATGTTCTATTCACCAAAAAGAAAGGCTCTTGATCTATGAATTCATGTCCAACAGAAGCTTGGATTACTTCATTTTTGGTTTGAAATTTCACACTGCAAATTTTGGCTTTTCATTTTGCTCTTGCTATTATGTAGTTGTTAAACCGACTTAAAAATTGACATTTGTCAGATTCAACACTAAGTAAACAACTAGAGCTGACAAAGCGCCTTCAAATCATTGATGGTATTGCTCGAGGGCTACTCTATCTTCATCAAGACTCTAGATTAAGAATCATCCACAGAGATCTCAAAGCTAGCAACATTCTTCTAGATAATGATATGAATCCAAAGATATCAGATTTTGGTTTGGCTAGAACATTTGGAGGAGATCAAGCTGAGGCCAATACAAATAGAGTGATGGGAACATAGTAAGTACTAAGTACTTAATGATTCAATTAAGTAGTTTTACTATGTTGCAACCCCATTTGACATCCAAATTGTTATTTCATGGTTATGCTGCAGTGGTTATATGCCTCCTGAATATGCACTTCATGGACATTTTTCAATCAAATCTGATGTATTTAGCTTTGGTGTAATTGTGCTGGAGATAATAAGTGGGAGAAAGAATCGGAATTTCCAAGACTCTGAGCATCATCTTAATCTTCTTAGTCATGTAAGTTTTTAAAGTCTATTTATTTATCTTGATGTATTATATATTTCTGGCTGCAATCATCCAATACTATCTGTTTATGTTGTATCCTAATAAAACATCTTGGATGCTGTGTTCTGAATAGATAGCAATGAACAGGTTAGAAATTTAGAATAAAAATATATTTATACTTGATTCATATAACAAAAAAAAGTCAAACAATTGAAAGTAAACTCATTTATGTTCAAAGCCTTGACTGTTGGCCACTCCTTTAGCATGAAATTGAGTTTAAAATAGTTCTTCAACCTCTTACAAGTGACTATATTTGACAAATTCAAATATGATGAACTTTTATTAAGGTGTCTTTCAAAACTCTTGAACTTATGTTAGCAATGAAAACTTCAAAAAACAATTGAATAGGCATTGACTTTCACTTGTTGGCTTTCATAACATTTCAGGCATGGAGACTGTGGATTGAAGAAAAGCCACTTGAGCTCATAGATGACCTATTAGATGATCCTGTCTCTCCACATGAAATACTGAGATGTATTCATGTGGGTCTGCTATGTGTGCAACAAACACCAGAAAATAGACCCAACATGTCATCTGTGGTTTTAATGTTGAATGGTGAAAAGTTGTTGCCTGATCCAAGCCAACCTGGATTCTACACAGGAACAGTTCAGTATCCAATTCAGTTAGATTCTTCTTCGAGAAGTGTTGGAGCATGTTCACAAAACGAAGCTACAGTGTCCTTGTTAGAGGCACGATAGAAGAATACCAGTGTGTTGATGATACAAGGAATAAGGATGAACTTATTTTACAACTTAATTGGAATATAAAGCATGCACTTGTAAATATTTGAGATATAACTCAGAAAATAACTTAAGATCATGAACTAAAAAAATATCAATGAGAAAAAATAAAATTATTGTTTTATTAAGAACTCAATATAAAAAAAAATATTAAAACAAACAGATATTTATTAGAGATTGAAAACATTTCAACCTTTATTTTAATAAGTTAATCATGATATCTTAAAAAAAATCTTATATCCTCATTTAAAGTTATTCTTGGAATAACTTAATTCCACCTCTTAATAAAAACATTTTCTAATAGAAAATAGTTAAGTTGTCAACCGATTAAAATTCACTTGAAGATTAGCTGATAGAAATGCTCCACCAACTAACTCAGCAGCCAAGATTTTTCTTACGTACGAAATTGCCAAGAGATTCAAAAGGGTGGGCTCATGATCTTGTTTAAAGTTAAAACAACTGCGAAAATATTCTTTTCTGGGAATGAATATTAAATTCTTGATCTTTTAATATACCGAATGTCTTCTTTTTTGTCTTTGGTGGGTTTATATATGTCAACATTTAATGAATTCAACTACCAACATGAAATATAAAGCTCAGTAGACGATATAAGAACACACAAGTATAAATATTAAATTCTAAAATATAATTTTCATCCAAAAGCAAGTACATTTCCATTTTCATTTGCTCAAAACTTCGCACTGTCAAAAGACAGTGTTTTCATTAAAAAAAAAAATAGCTTGTTTATCAACCTAATCAACTTTTTTTTTTTTTTTAATCGGCAACACATCCTTAAAGTACAGTCAGTGAAATGCGAGCTCAAAATGTATAATCATATGGCTTAGCTGCACAAACACTATGTTTGCATCAATTACTGAGAAATTTCCGCTTTTTGGTGGTGTGTTCATTTAAGGTCTGATGACCCATTCTATTTGAGCTTCAGCTTGATTCACCGTTCCCAACTTTATCTGCAACAATGTTTTGAAAAAATGAGGAACTGATTGCACTTGTTTCACAGAGTTGCGGTATGAGGAATAGGCCCGGTTTCAATAACAATCGACTTAGGAATAATACTGGAGTTTAAGGTAAACAGCTTTAAGCAAAATATTTAATCTTATACATTATGATGCAAAATATTCACTTTAAGCAGCTATAATACCAGACATAAATAGCCGGTGCTTCACCACTGCATTACAAAAATTAAAAAGCAATACTTGATCATAATTTAAAGTGATACTACTTATTGAATTAGTCTAAGATTCTGTCAAGCAGCTAGATTCATGATTTACAAAAATTGGTGGAAGATACAAAACCAAGACATTTAAATGAAAAATAAATCAATACAAAATCAAATGAAAATTAAGTTCGAGAAATATTTATAATGATAACATATTGAAATTTTAAAATATATCATATAGCCCATGCAAAACAATTGCTAAACTAAGATTTAAGTAAAATCTTAAATCCTAGTTGCCACAATGTGTTCAACTAAAAGGAAATGGTAGTTTTTTTCTTTAGTAGCATGTAGTTATTTCCTTCCAACTTGAAGATCATCCCATTCTTCACTACATAACTAATAACAAAGCAATTGATAGAAAGCTTGATGGTGATGCAAACCTGATAAAGCCGTAACTCAAACCGCGGACCAATTTCCTTGAGTTCTATAGATTTAGGGCCCCCATGCTTTTCATAAATATGATGCCTGTATGTAACAGACACAATGTCAAATGAAAAACAAACTCTAACCAGAGAAAGTTAATAGAACTTGAGCAAAATATTGTAAAGAAGGCTGGATGGACAAAACAAAATACATTGACCCAACCTGAATGAGATACAGTCAGACTGGTTGGAAAATGTGACAATACGTTTTGTGTCTGGTTTTGGCACTGGAAAAAGATGCTTCAGAATTTTGCGGTTCTGTCAAGTTTCACCTAACTGTTTAATGTCCAAAAGAAATTCCAAAGTTGAGCAGTCAGCACAAAGCAGTGTAATTATTGTAGTAGATAGTAATTACTTCTGTTAAGAGTTTGCCAAAGCATATTTTCTTAAAAAGATACACAGTAAATAATAGAAAAGTACATGGGAAAATGGTCATTATACACGGATCATGATCCTCTATATCAATCTTGAATTACCAATGCTTTCAATAATTCAATATGGCTGCTCCTTGGCAGACTCAAGTTTTTTCACAGAAAAAATATGCAATATATTGTGGGAAATAACTTTATTGATCAAAAATCAACAATAGCCCAGTGATTGAGCACCTTTAGTGGCAGTGTGGCACATCCAATTTCCTCCGTTTTCTGCCAATTTTTACCCAGACTTGATCTGTCCCAATGTGGATCCAGACCCAAAAGAATACACAGTATGATACAAGAATGCTGAGTAATTCAAGAGTCTTGGACCTCTGCCTCAACTCCCAATTGTACAATCCCCCTCAACCCTTTTCCTAATTATGTTTATTCTCCAAGCAACTAACCTACCCTGCCCCACCTAACTAACAAACTTCTGATAGTCAGTTGTTTACTTTACAGTGAAACTGACCCATTAAGGGTTGTGATCCTCTACAGCTGCCTTGCACCTCCTCTCATAAACCCTCCTAATAGGTCTATTTCTATAAGAATCTCAGTCATACAATTTCTTATTTCAAAGACCTATAAGTACAAGGGGTGCAATTAAAATAATCAGCGATATTAGTTACACAGACCAGTGCTCAACTGATTGACAGCACACCTTCTCATGTCCAATTGATGTTCTAGTACTGCACCCATCTTGGGGCTTGTACATGATTCTATCATCCTTTTCTCAGTAGATGTTATTCATAGGCTTTCTCTTAATATATTCACTCCTGATCTTGTCTATTCTTATAAGTCTACTCATGCACCACAACATTCTCATTTCTGCAACGCCTAATGCTATTGTCAGCACTTAAGAGGGAGATAAGAAATTTGAACGGTTGAACCTGATTAACCAGTCAAATGGTCAACCACAATCATACCCCTACCAAATACTAAAACCACAACCAGTTTGCATGTTTGCACACTTGATTGGTTAGAAACACATTCTCTAATGCTAAACCTGGCTCATACCACTTTGGTTTCAAAAGCCAGATCAGATTAGCCAGAGGACTGGCTGCTGGTTAACCACTCTGTTTAAGAATACTGAGAATTACAATTTACATGTCAACATTGGAATTAAATATCTATCTAGTACAATCTTTAATTAAAGTTTGTACACAAGTTTTAGTCAATGATATAACAACGTGCTACAGCCTATATCAATTAATTATCAAAACATTTTGAACCCGAATCATTCCACTACGGAATAAGATACAAACCAATGATACTGCACGACCTGTAGTTATCAGAAGGTCCAGTGATGAACGCAACAGACCATTCCCAGTGAAATTTGGTACATTAAAAGGAAATAAATCCAAAACTGATTATGAGTACCTTAGTAGAAAAATTATCGAGTATCAGATGTTGATAAGCCTCAGGCATTGTTCCAATGGCTTTCATGCCTTTTAACCTACAAGAAACAACAAATTAGCATATTGTCCCCAAAAAATCAATAAGAGACACTGTAAGACTAATACTTGCCACGTCGAGTAATCCAAAATATGCAGTTGGACCAAATGGTAGATGGCAAACAATTAAACCATCTGGTACACCACAATGTTCATGGACCAAAACAACATTTGTAGAGTCATGTGCACGACAAGATTCTATAATCTGAGTTACCTAAAATGAAAAGGAAGATTGCGTAAGTATATAGAGGAAAGACCATAGGCATTGGCACGATTGTAGTCAATTAGTTCAAGGAAAGAAAAGATTTTGACCACAGAAAAATAAATACTGAAAATTACAAACACTCAAGTCATGTTAGAGCCACACAACAAAAATTATTGTCAAACATATATGAGGAACAGATGTTTTAAACGCACCAAGTAACAGAGGTTAGAGTTGAAAATCAAACTAATTCAGGAAATTCATTTGCATCCTGTCCATTTAAGCAGTAAATAGTAAATACATCAACCTGATATTATGAGATGGGAAAAACAGCTTAATGAATGCAACTAAACTGAAGCTGGGATGCACTGAGGCAGACATTTATTCCACCTATGTACTTACAAATATAATTTAGAAATTCCTATGTTAGAAGAGATACAGCTAAGAAGACCGAGAACTATGGTTTTCATGTCAAACAAGAGATTTGCTACATTATGATTTAAGATATGTAGGAGTTAGAATGATGAAGCCTAGTGGTCCAGGTGTTATTCATGCAATGCCTTCAATTATGGCTGTGTGATATCAATTTCTTTAACAAGAAACAAGAGGATAAAGTTTGTACCTCAATGGAAGACTGATAGGATCTAGGGCTAGGATATGCTGTTGCTGTTAGTTAGTTAGTTGGGGAAGGGTGGGATATTATAAATAACAGGGAATGGCTAAGTAGAAGGGAGCTTAGAAGCAGAGAGTTTTGGGAGGTTGGTGACCTCGAAATCATCATTGTACACAAGCTGGAGCTAGTCTCCAAGAACAGCAATAAAGATTCAATCCTTTTCATTCTTTCTTCCTCTTCTGCCTGGTCCAGTGTCTATCACTGGTATCAGAGCTCCTTCCTAGGGCTGTGAGGTCGTAAATGGCAGCCAAAATTAGCAACAAGATGGAGGCAAGGTTGGAGGCACTGGAAAGGGCCATGGAGGAAGCACGCAAGGCCAGGGAGGTGGATCGCGGAATTGTGGAAGCCAATCGGGTTGCAATTGAAACCCGATTGGGCGCGATGGAGGAGATTTTGCAGAAATTGGCTGCGCACCTGGAGTCGCCGACGAGGGGTGAGGAAGCTCCGGCAAGGGAGGCGCGAAACAAGAACAAAGAAGATGGAGAAGGAAGGGCGGTGGGTGCGGAAATACCGGCAAATGATGTGCTGTTGCAGAGAGTGGCGGCATCGCTGGAAAAGACAGAGATGGAGGAACCAGTTCGAGGAAGTGAGAAAAAAAGGAGAAGCGGTGAACGAGACGAAGGGGTAGTGCATCAATGGAGGTCGATGGAGTTGTCAATTTTCACCGGAGAGGACCCAGTAGGTTGGGTAGCTCGTATTGATCAGTGTTGTTAAAACGTAGTTTCAACTCGGTAGAAACGGACGTTTTAACGTTTTTGCTTCAAAAATCGTGTTGAAACGGTGGTTGAAACGGAAAATGGGCTGACTCGGTTGAAACGGCGAGTCAACTCAGTAAATTCGGTTGACTCGGCGAGTTTACCGAGTTGACTCAGTTTTTTTTTTTAAAAAAAAGATTAAAAGCTTACTCCTTTACGCGTTTTTTTCCACACGACAGCTTCTCCTTGGTGCCCTGGGTGCGCTGCCGCTGCTGGTCTTCGGTCTTAGTGCTTTGTCTGCGTCCTTCTTCTTCTGCGACCTTCTTCGTCTTCCACTCTCCCTTCTCCGTCGTGTGCTGCTTCGTCTGCTGTTTCTAGTGGTGGCGCTGCATCCGTCGTCTTCCTTTCTTGGTGGCGCTGCATCTTCATCAATCATCATCAGCTAATATCTTAGTTGTTGAAGGGGCTGCATCTTCCGTCGTCTTCCTCTTCCTTTTCTTTTATTCCGTTGTTGAAGGGGCTGCATCTAGTTTATTGTTCATCACTCATCAGGTAGGGGGCGCTGCATCTTCAATTCATTCTTCATCAATCAAGCCGTGAGTGAACACACTACAAGGAAGAAGCTGTGTGCTTATTTATTTGAGCCAGAGAAGTTGCTTTTTGCACATTTCTTTCTGCAGTTTTCGTATTTTTTTGGGACTTATTTTAGTATGTAGTAAACTCCGTTTCGTTTACGTTTCACGTTTTTGCGTTTTTACTCACCCTCACCGTTTCTGTGTTGACACTACGTTTTAACAACAATGGTATTGATAAGTATTGTCGGCTCCAAGGGGTGAAAGAAGAGGAGAAACTGGATGCGATTCTGGTGGCTATGGAGGGTGAGGCTCTCTCTTGGTTCCAATGGTGGGAGACATGGAATCCACAGATTTCTTGGGAAGGATTCAAGACTGCTGTGGTACAGAGGTTTCAAGGTACACATTTAGGCAATCTTTTTCAACCTTTACTAGCCTTAAAACAAGAGGGTACAGTACAGAAGTTTATGGGCCTATTTGAGAAGCATGCAGGCAATGTGAAGGGGCTGGAAGAATCTTTTTTGATGGAGGTATTCCTCAAGGGATTAAAGGAGGAGATTGGTATTGAAGTAAGATTGCATGAACCCAAGAACCTGATGGAAGTCATGAATAAAGTAAGACAAGTGGAAGGGAAAAATAGTGTTATGGGAAGCCTGGACAGAAGCTATAGCCATGACTATCAAGGTCAGAAATCCAACTGTGCAGACCAGAAATTTGGGAAAGAATGGCAGCAGGTAGAAGGAGATCATGGCTGAAGATACATGCTGTTTTCATCACTTGGACCTTGAGGACAAGGTCCATGTTGAAGGGGAGGGTATTGATAGGATCTAGGGCTAGGATATGCTGTTGCTGTTAGTTAGTTAGTTGGGGAAGGGTAGGATATTATAAATAACAGGGAATGGCTAAGTAGAAGGGAGCTTAGAAACAGAGAGTTTTGGGAGGTTGATGACCTCGAAATCACCATTGTACACAAGCTGGAGCTAGTCTCCAAGAACAGCAATAAAGATTCAATCCTTTTCATTCTTTCTTCCTCTTCTGCCTGGTCCAGTGTCTATCACTCTTAGCAAACACAATATCAAAAATGAAATTATATTAACTTCACATTGCTTGAATGACAGAGAAAGTAACAAGTAAGAACCAATTCTGATATTTTTATATTGAGATTCTTTCGATGTGTTTAGTTCTAGCAACTCCTGCTTTCAGTTTTTTGCTCATTCTCCAGATAATTCTTCCTTCAAGTCCATTTGGAATTCAGAAATCTAAAATTCCCTCCAAGGTCTTGTATTTGTTTGGATAGCAATTCTCTAATCTGATGTGTTATGTGCACATCTATTTTGGAAACAGCATTGCAGTTCGAGCACCTACTTTCTTATGGAATAACCGAATAATTAATTTAATTTGAAGTTTTTGGATTGCTCATTACTAGGGATGTTATATCACCGCTCACCATGGACTGTTTTCACAGAATGAGAAAAATGCTTTTGCACGAATAACGACAAGAAAATTTTATCACAATGTTCGTTTTATGAGGCTCTTCAGTACATGAGTATATTCATCTGGACCATTTGAGCATCACGCCTGAAAGATTAAGGGGCTTTTGCATATGCTATAATAAATTGTGTTGACGGTATCTCTTGGTTGCTTTTGGCCATCTACTCATTTATTATCCTCCTACCCTAGTTCTCTTATTTCTAATTACAAACACACATTGTTATCAAAAAAATATAAACAAAGAAACCGCCCAATAATCAAATCTTCGCACTACAAACACACAGAAGACGACACAATGGACGGTAAAACTGTAAGTAAAGGCACCAACCTGACCACCGCGATTCATCCTCTACGCATTGGGAAACACAAAACTCAACTCCTACACAAGAATTGAATAACAGTAAACAATGAGATTTCTGCAAAGCATCAAACAAATATATACAACACATTGTTTATTTAAATAAAAAGAATCGAAACAAAAATTCACCAAAGCAAGCAAACGTTAACAAACTGTTGAAGAGGAGCACTTGGATCCCTGGAAGTAGTCAGCTTAGGATCCTTTTCCGTAGCATAAGCATACTCATCGTCAATGTGCGTTCTCTGAACTGTGATCACAAACAACAATTGAAACACACAATTATGTGAAACAAGCATAACAAAACAAATATAACCCATAAAAGGGAAATATAACATAAAAAGGGTAGAAATGTAAATATACCAGCGGTGTTTTCATCTTCGAAGTCGATTTCGCGGTGAAGAGCAGCTTCCTCATTTCTGAGTTCAGTAGGTATGGGTTTCCCTTCTGCAAAGAGAGAGAGAGAGAGAGTATAATTTATGAGAAATAATAAAATGAATAACAAAAATGAAGGGAGAGGGATTTGAGCTAGGGAATACCATGAAGATCTTCTCTGATTTTGTGCTTCTTTTCGTAGAGCAAGCATTCTTTGCCTTCTAAGTTCTTTCGGTACAAATCTCTCTCCTCAAACGAATGTTTCTACGCAGCATTTTTCAATACACTCACAAAACAAAAACCCTTTCACATAGCACCGTTCCGTTCCGTTCTGTTCTGTTGAATAGAGATAAGGGAAGAAATAAAAACACAGGCAACGGAGTGAAGAGAGTGTGGAGCGGCAGCGGGGGGAAGATGAGAGAAGGAAGGAATGAAAGAAAACAAGAGACGGGAAAGTAAGGTTGGAGCAAAATCCCTGCGTTTCTGTGCCTCAATTTTTTTTTTTTTCAATTTGAATAATATGTTTTAAGAGGAGTAATACTTTTTTTTTTTAACTAGAGTGGGTGTAGGCATGACAACATGGCAGATCACTATTGCATTTCTCATCCCGTCTTCAATCTTCTTTGTCGGAGTTAAAAATATATATTTATTCTCGTCTCTATTAAAGGTCGAGTTTTCCTGTCCTATCGGCTTCTCCGTCCTCTCGTTAATATGGATTAAAATTAAAAAAATAGAAAATATTGTAACTTTATGATATAATTAACATAACTCAATATAAAAAAATGATAAGATCTAAAATCCAAATAATATAACAAGCCACAAAATAACAGAAAGCTATAAAAGTTAAGAGTTCAATGTAATAAAAAAATTGCTACCTAATCTAATTAATTACATTAGCAAAATAAAGACAAAAATTTAAACAACAAGAACCAACTATGGGCATCTAACAAGACATAAGACATTCAATAAATATTTTTCCTAATTTGTAGAAGTCTAAAAACCTAGTAAAAGATAATATTTTTCACATATACCTCAAGTTTTCAACCGTTCAAATATGTAATTCTTGAAATGTCTCTAGGTGACAGGCTAACAGCAAAGAAGGAGCTTCAATAATGCTGCTAAAAACCTGAAAACAAAAAAAATAATACAACAAATAATTGATAAGAAATTTTTTAAAAAGAAATTACAGGTAAAGAAGGAACGACCGACATCTGCAACTCTGCCAGAAAAATTAATAGGAGCTCAAAGCATTGTGTAACAACAAAAGATGAGTGTTTTCTGTTGACATGTGAAGTTCGTTTGTAATTTGCTCTAATCCAGCTCCACAATTATGTCACGTACATAAAGGCTTATTCACTCTCTATGCCTATATTTCTCTATATTAAAATTACTTGTGCAAGGGAAACTTATGAACTGACAAACTAATTCTACATGTAAATTAACTTTTAAAATGTAAAAAAGATTAAAAAAAATAAATGTTTCATAATAAATTTTGTATAATTTTCTTATCTAGCCGAGCTTTCAAGGATCTCTTAAAAATTGAGTCTGAGTTGACACATTATAGGAAAATTCACTGCTAGTGTTGATCACACTAACTAACGGATTAAAGTAGACGATAAATATTACTTTAGCATCGGCTATGAATATATAAAAATTAAGTGAAGGTTTATAATAACATAAATGTGAAATAAAAGATAGCAGGAGTTATCTCGAAAGAAAGGATTGAATTCCCATTAGATCAAACGAAAATAATAAACTATATGTTGCTTTCACTTTTGTCATTGTAATAGACACGTTACACTATACGAATGCATTAATATATAATAATCAAATGAATTTTTGAGTAATTTTCACTACTATAAAATACATTTTTTACTACGATTATTAATAATTAATGACGGTTTTATAATCCTCTTTGAAGTTGACATCATCAAAAGTCAATACTTTCGACGATGATTTTATAATCATCTTTAAAGTCGACACTTTCTAAGATGATTTTACCCCAAAATCATCTTAGAAATGATTTAAAAAAAAATTAATGGAACTTCTAAGACGATTCCTAGAAAAAAGCGTCTTAGAATCTCCACTTCTAAAACGATTTTTACTAGAAACTCTCTTAGAATGTATTTTTTAAATAAAAAAAAAGAATTTTAAAAAACATTAAGGACTCTGACAATTTTAAAAAATTGTCTTAGAATGTAGATTTTATAAAACGATTTTTCTGAGAATCGTTTTAAAATATATTTTTTTAGAAAAATAATTGAAAATTCTAAATAAAATTAAAATAATGAATTATCAATACTGTTTCTTGATTTGATATTTCTTACACTCGCATCATTTCCATGTCCATGTCCATGTTGATGTTCAATTATTTATGCCTAACATTGCACAAAAAGTTGAGTACAAAGTCGACTACGTTTAAATGAATTATTATACACAAAATACTCTCTAAGGATATAAGGTTCAGTTCTAAAGCCAGAAAGTTCCCTTCAATGGTTTTATGACTAATACATATGTTCAAAAAAACAAATACATCATTTACCATACACAGAAAAATCTTAATTTTCACCCTTTTTTTCTTTAATAGATTTTCTTCCAGTTTTTCTTACGTAATTTTAAAATCAAGGTTTACATTATATTTTGAACCTCTCTACAATATTTTATTATGCTACATGTTGCGTATTTGTTGAAATCTTCTTATTCTCTAACCTATCCTTAATTCTAATTTCCAAAACAAAGAAAAATACCTTTAACCATGATATCGTCCCAATTTCCAGATCCACTAAAGCACCTCCCAAATTTGTACCTAACAAAGATAAAGAACACAAATAAATATATTGCAAAAAAAATTATATAAAGTTACAACGTAGAAAAATTGTAATGTCTAAAAGTTTGTTCATAATTCATATATTTCTTATGGAAGATGATATATATCACAACTGTCATGTTCATGAACTACCAAGACTTAATAAATCATTTCCCATGGCATATGCTTCATTATCGTAATATGATAAAAATAGAAGCAAAATACAGACAGAAAGAAGCAAAACAAAACACTTCATTCACAACCATATTGATACATTTATTAAATGAGGAAATAAATATAATATATTTTATCTTTTTACTAACTAATACATTTTTATTCAAAGTAAGGATTCATTTGTATAATAATATAAAAGTAATTACATTTTCCTGCCCTAATTAAGATATGCCCATATTTTACTAATTTTCCTTCTTATGTTCAAATATATAATTTAATCTAATTGATATAGCACCTTTAAAATAAATAACGTTTTCTACTCTTGAGAGATGCTAGAATTACATTGCCTCTCCCTTCTTTTGTTAAAATACATAGTTTAATATTTAATTTAACAGTTAAAAAATATTCTTTAAATTATTTAAAAAATATACTAAAATATTTTTAACTTACTAAATTATTATTCATTCACTTGATAAAAGACTTTTTAAGTGTATATATAGTTAATATTAAAATAATTAAAAATAATTTATTAGTATTATTATTATTTTAAATGTAAATTACAAGATAAATTAATCTATATATATCCACACATATTATATATATAAGTAATTTGAATCGTAAAATAAGTCATTTCAATTTAGAGAATTAGGAAAGAGAAATACCTTTAACATTTGATCATGAGCAATGCTTCCAACAAACTTCCTATAATGAGAAAATGCTTACAGAGCGAATCTACGTAGGTGCGGAAATAAACTAAAAAATATAAATTCCAATACATCATGCTAATAGAGTAAGCTTGAAATTAAAAAAGCCTTCAATGATTCAATGATACCTACTAATAGAGTAAAATCTATTGGTGCATTGAAACATCAAAACATTAGCACATAATTGCTTAAGGGATCTTTGGTAGCAACTAACTGAAGCAAATCAAGACAGACAACTAAGGTCATCTTTGACATAAAGATAAAATAGTTGTGAGAGTGTGACTACTAAAAGAAACACAAAGACAAGAACCTTAGCCAAGACCAAATAGTAACATACAATTCTTTACTATATTTTGAATCAGAGTATACCCCAAAGCCCCAGAAGGAAAAAGGGAATGAAAATGATGAATTTTCTTCCTTTAATTCCTTACCATAACTCATCTACTGCACCAAGTGCACTTCAATATGCTTTTCTAATTTCAATCTCAGCACGTAATTAAAAATTATAGTTTATATTTCTGAGAAAACAATTCACTTAGGATATTCCCTGTATATAACATAACACAAAATTGGTACACAAACATTAGGCTTAAAATTAAATGCAATATTTAAGCATAACCCAAGCTATATACATAATATATATTTAAGCAAGAGAGTTTGAGAACTTAAATCATGATAGTGGGAAAAACAAACCTCTCTTTGTAAAGGGTATTTCTCTGACTCCAGCATTCTTACTTGGCCCATCTTGGGCCTTGTCTCAGAATCTGGATCTACACATCTTAAAGTTGTTAAAAGAGTCTGTTTTAAAATTGTCAAATGACTACTTATGTTCATTCTTATTGTTCAAAATAAATTCCAAGAGATCCATGACTTTAAATCTCATGACAACCACTGACTAAAAAATTGAAGTCATTGTGTTCATGGAAAGTGATGACTGTAGTCCCCTTGTAGTATTGCAAATATAACCAGCAACACTAATTACATACAATTAAAGGGAATCTTATACACAAATGACTTTAACTTTCAGAGTTGACAACTCTAGACTGTTATGGATTAAAAACCTGCAACTTTGTTTCTACAAAGAACTAGAAAAAACAGAGTAGCAAAACAACACCATAGCAAAAATGCAGAAACTTAAACTAGAAAGTAGATTTAAATCACACAAAGATAAGATGTAGAAAATGAACACAAGCTATTACGTGGTTCAGTCATAAGGACCTACATCCACTGGAAAAGAAGCAAAATTTATCTATTATGGAGCAAGAGTTACAAAGATATCTGTATACAATAGAATCTTACTTGATTCTTTCACTGTTTAGCTAACAACATCCAAGATCACCAAGCCTCGCTCTGTATCTCTCTATACACTCCAATCTTCCTCTTATGTGATGTGTCTCTCTCTGTTTTTAGACCTCACTGCTACTATCTATATATAGCACTAAAAAGGACTAACTATCAAGGATAAGAAACTAAAACAGAAAATTGAAAACCAGTTAGTTGTTGGCCACCAACTAACTTAACATAAAAGCTGTTTTATAACAAAACTTGACAGCTAGCAAACTGATATAGGGACACATCTTCACAATTCTCCACCTTGTCACTATATCACAGTTTGCTTCTTCTCCTCACAGTATCTTTACTCTTCACAGAATCCAATCAAGTCCAAGCAATGCTTGAACTTTGATTGTGGTACAGATTTGGTAAGAGCATCAGCTGGATTTTCTTCGGTTCGAATCTTCTCAACCAAAACCTCCTTGGTTTCAATAACATCTCGAATGAAGTGTAGTCGGACATCAATGTGCTTGGATTTCTCATGGTAAACTTGATGTTTTGAAAGCTCAATCCCACTTTGACTATCACAGAGAACAGTAACGCTGTCTTGTGCTATCCCAAGTTCACCTATCAATCCTTTGATCCATCTAGCTTCCTTAACAGCTTCTGTAAGAGCAATGAACTTAGTCTCAGTTGTAGATAAAGCTACAACTGATTGAAGAACAGACCTCCAGCTAACAGCAGTTCCAAAGAAGGTAAACACATAAGCTGATAAGGATTTCCTGGTATCAATGTTACCAGCGAAATCAGAATCTGTGTAACCTTTGATAGGTTCTTCATCCTTCATCTTTCTTTTGAACTTTAGACCAGAAGATAATTGTAACATCCTCAAAATTAATTCATATTTATGATTGAATTATGGAAGTGTGATAATACTTGAATACGAAAATAATAGGATAAGAATTTATTTTAAAACAAACCATTGAAAGTTGTCCACATTTAAAAACAGTTTCTGCCACCCGAATTGAGAAATTTATTTCTCTCTCAATTCTTATCCAAATTTAGTGTATAATATATGGAATTAAAGATCTAGATGTCTACTACAACATATAAAAATTTCAGATAAATCTATTTTGTGTACTGCTTGCAGTAATTAAAACATTAAGAGATGTTAGTATGGAATTTCTCAGCTTGCTGGCAGATTTGAAGTCTAGATTAAAAATGTTATAGCCAGAGTTTTATAACTCCAAATAATTCATGTGATACCTTGTTGGAAAGATTAGGAAGTCTAGTTTAACATACTAGAAAATTAGAATTTTTGGAGTAGTGAATTGGTACAGGATAAATAATGAGTGAACCCTATCTGGTTGAAGTGCTTATAACCCTTTGGACCATTTGGATTGAGTAAAACTTGTAACTCTTGGAATTTTGGCCCAAAGAATCAAATATTCAGCTCAAATTGGGACTATTTAGAAGTGTATTCACGTACCACTTCCATGGAATAAGCTTGACTAAGTGATCTAATAGAAAGAAAATTTGGTAAACCCAAAGTCAATGTGAAGTCAATGAATAAGACAAGTTGTCCAAGATTCTTGAACACTCATTGGAACTAACCATGTGGCAGCTACTTAACTGAAGAGCATGAGATAATTTCAGCCAAGTCCACGTAGGGAGGCCAGCTGCCCCCAAATTCCATGATTGAAAGAATCTTGACCAAAAGAATCAAAGTCAAGATAAGGTTTAGGCAAAATATCTTTCAAAGTAATGATGATTTAGTTAAGTTGTAACCAAACCAAATCCTAATTCAGTTCTAATCTAACTAGAACCACTTAAAACTCAACTAATTAAATTACTATAAATAGCTAGGGCTGTGGAAATTTTTTTACGTAGGATCTAGCATCCAAAGCCAAAGCCAATTTCCATTTTCCTTGTACCTTGCTTTCATTTTCTTGCTTTCTATTTGCTTTCCACAAACTGTGACCTCTTCTACCGCCTCATCCATCAATCAAATTCTTCTTTCAAGGCTTCATTTCTTAGAGGATTTCCAAGAGAAGCAACCACTTAATCAATTTCAAATCTAAATCCATTTGAGGTAGGCTAGGTTTCAATCTCTAGTTAAGCATTTGTTTGGATTAATTTATATGCTTAATTAGGTAGATTTATGGCTATCATTTAGACTTGAAATTCATGTCATTTTAAGGTTATTTTATGATGAGAAAATGTTGATTTTAACCATAGGATAGGTAATGATATATAGGCTGAAATATTAGTGATGTATGGAAACCCATTTGATGATCTTGGAAGGTGATTTTGATGATATTTGGGTTGTTTGTGTATATTTTTATTATGAAATTATTTTGAATTAATTTCTAGAAGTAGAGGTTGAATGGTATGTAGTTAAATGATTTAAATACTTGAGTGATTAAATTTTGAGGATGAAGTAGTAAGGTGATAGGTGAAAGGAGATTAAAATGCATGCTAGGTTA
>PYAF01002150.1:455039-484973 GCA_007407185.1 Glycine tomentella | reverse complement strand
TTTAGCGACGGATTTAGAGACGGATTTAGTCCCGCCCAAAATTGGGCGGGACTGCCCCCCTAGAGCCGCCCAGATTCAGGCGGGACCGGTCCTGCCCAATTTTGGGCGGTTTCCCCTGCCCCAGATTGGTAAATAGTTTCAAAACGGCCCCGTTTGCGTAATTTTTTATTTAATTTGTATTATTTGGGTTCTTTTGCCGTACATTGATACCATGCATATTCTTCTCCATTTGGACCTGAAATCGACATAAAATGGTTTTTGAATATTTTTAAATTTAATATATTTCACATAAAAGAACATCTTCTTTGTTTTACATTGTAAAATTTCTATCAGGACTTAATTATTTTAACTAGAAATCAAATTAGAAACTAATTACCTTACTGCATAAAACAACATGTACCACTGTTTTTTAAGATAAACAAAAGTGTTTAACCCAATTATCAATTGAAGCTACCCATTAGCTACATCTAAATAAAGCTGATTGCCAAGTGGAGTACATTACATCCTATTTTTTGTGATGCGATGTGGCTATGCCCAACACAGTTAGTTAGTTGTATAGAATACATTATCATTATTCATTTTACATGGAAAAATTTGGGGTATAAAATATTTAAAATTCACTCTTTCGTATCTGCTCCAAGTTAGTCTTCCCAATCTTTACCTAAACGTAACAGCCATAACATAGAAACATCAGAAGTGACACATATATTAGTTCATGTAACTAGAAACAAGCTATGGGTTGAAATAAACTAATTAGTTGATATACAAAACAAGTGTGAGAGGGCTTCACATCACATGGGACAAGTACTATTAAGCAGTGAGTCACATAATTAAATCTAAGAGATAATCTCATAGCCTCCTAACAAATCTTTCTGACATCTTCATAAATCATAATTATTCGACAATATTAAATATTAATGAAATAAACACTTATGTCTTAACGCCCCCCCAAAAAAATATAAAATCATCAGCCAGATAACAAACAACATTAACTATTATGTTTTACTTTACTTTGGGAGCGGGGCGAAGAGGGGGCGAGGGGTGGGTAAATTTATTACTAATTTTTCGCTAAGTTGGGAGAATTGCAAGTATTTGATGTTTGGGTTATGGATAGAAGAACAAATGTCTGAGCATCGGATAAACCACAAATTAGTAGAAACACTTTAAAATCAAAATCTTCATTGAACGAAAAACTGAATATAAACTAAGTGTCAGGCCGATAAAACAATCTGTAAGAGATGAAAAATTATCATTGATTCCAACTACAAACACGTCTTTCTAGAAAACTAAACAAAAAAATAAAGCATATAACATAGTTATCAATCCCAGAGCGGAGCGGAGCGGCCGAGTCTCAAAATTGGGATAGCGGGATAGCGGTAGCGGGATGACAACTATTCTAATGTTTTTATATATGTATTAAAAAATTTATAATATAAATATATAAGTTGAAAAAGAGAAATATAACTAAAAATTCATGCACTAATTATCATTAACAATAAAAATTCTTAAGCAAAATATATTACTTAGTCATCATAAAATAAGTAAAGTGTATTAATAATAAAAAAGACTGTAAATAGCAACTATCCAAATTAAAACTTAAAAGTCCATTAAAAAAATGTAATATGAAACTGTAGAAATAAAAAAAGGGGGTACAGAAATCAAATCAGGCCCAAATACTATAAACCTAGCATATAATCTGTCTCCTTCTCTACGCTACTGCCTCCTTCTCTCTCCTTCTCTTCGCTGCTGCCTCCTTCTCTTCGCTGCTGCGCTGTTTTTCTTTCTAGGTCGTGCCGGAGGGAGAAGAGGAAACCAAGGCCGCGCGCGCAGGGAGTCAAGGTCGTGTGGGAGGGAGAAGAGGGAGAATGTTCGGGGTCGCGCGGGAGGGAGGAGAGGAAGAAGGTTCGAGATCGCAGAGGGAGAAAATGAAAAACCCATGTAAATGAGGTATTTTTTTGGCTATTTTCGACATTTCACAATACCCACGCAAATCGCGGGCGCAACCACTGCTATCGCGGGCGCGATGCCACGTCCCTGTCACGGCCGCACCCACCGCTATCCCAAACTGCACCGCTACACTACCCACCGTAGCGGTGCCAGGCCGCGCCGCTTCGCTCCGTCGCTATAGTGGCCGCTCCGGCCGCTATTGATAACTATGGCATATAACATTATACTTAGGGAAGATTTGAGCTAGTTGGTGCTCCAAAACCACTAGATCCACGACCAAAGCCAGGCTTTCCGCCAGCACCCTGCAATATGGCAAACCAGTTGATATGAGAGGGAGGGGGGGGGGGACCAAAATGATAGAATGAATAGAAACAAAAAAATATTCCATACTGCATGGTGCACGCCAAAAAAAATGTTCCAAGCTCATGAAAACATAGTTATGGACATTAGAACATCACTGCTTCACATACACAACTACCATAACATAACAACCACAACTTATGATCAGCAAAATCAATCACATGCCACTATTGATCAGTTAAAAATCAAACTTTCATAAAGACAATTTGCATTGCCCTAATAGAGGAAAATATTGCACATGTACATGACACAGATGAGTTCCCAGTACAGGACTTGGTTTCAGATTTTCAGATTTGTTTGAAATCTCTCTCCATAAGTATATATAAATTTGCAACTTCTCTTGGAAACAAATACTAATGAACTTGTCTATGTTAAAAAGCTGAGTTATAAGTTAATCCAAACTGAGCTAAAACATAAATCATTTATCCCTACCAGAGGCAACCTATAAGTACATAACATATCAAACTCATCCAATCTAATGAAAGCCAGCAAACAACAATAACCCAAACTAGGCCACAAACAAATAGCAATATAATTACAATAAAAACAGTAGAGAAAGTGCAATGACAATGAGATTACCCCAAAACTGCAGTGAAAAATTCAGAAGGAAGGTTAAGGTATGTTCTGCGAAACTCGATTCCATCATTGGTGAGGATCCAGTAATAGGGCATCCAAGCAAAAGTCTCCCTCACATACTTGTGATACTTGAAACTCTGCATTAGCTTAATCACCTACAGATTCGGCTCGTCAATCTCAGGGTGCTTCACCAAATTGATGTCCTTTTTATCAATTTGTTTCCTTCCATTCACTAGGAACCAAAATAATCACAGACATTTATGGAATTGCACTAAGTGATAAAGATTGAAGCTTTATGAAGTTGGTGTAAAAAGTAAGAGACAGTGTCACTTTATAGTTACAAAAGTGTTTCCAACACAGAGATAGTAAAAAAAAAAAAAAAAAAAAGCAAAATGGAAATGAATTAAGAACCTTCATCTTGTGGTATGAATTGAGCGTTGGATCCAAAGGGTAGGGAAGCCAGGAACACAAAAATGAAGAACATAGTTGACACACATTTGGTGCTTGAAGACATCACAAAGCGCATCATGGTCCTGCGGTGTGTCAGGATCCGAAAAGAACCACCGTACCTTAACTTGGTTTTGATACGGAGAGTTTCAGAATTGAGTGGAAAAAGAAAAAGAAAAAAAGGCAAACAATAACCCAGTTAATTTTAATCTTTGGCCTCTCACGTGCCTGTATTCTCATTGGTTCTACTGGTCCTTCGTAAGTGCTCCTACTTCTTGGTGGTTGTCCCCTGTTTTGTACCCAAACCAAAATGCATGATTAACAAATCAAAAACAAATTAAGTTACACCACTTTTAGTTTTCAACAAATATATAATTTGATTAAGTTGCTACCTAAATAACTTTCATTCTTAATTTGGCACCTTACCGATCCACCTTCGGGTTCACTAGGTGGACATGCATGCACATGAAGTTGTTTTTGTGCCATAAAACCTTTCGACATTGACCGTACCACTAATCGAGCTGACACAATCTTCAATTTGGAAATTATGTACATGGAGCAGTAATCTGGGGCTGATTTGATCATAGCTGTTGGTATGTACCCTGCCAGTGATGCTGTTATCTACCCTGCACCAGCATTGTTGGATAGCAACGTAGAGGAAAAAGACAAAGTATACCCCAAATTTGTGTTTGAGGATTACATGAGGCTCTATGCTACACTGAAGTTCTAGCCAAAGGAGCCAAGATTTTCAAGCTATGAAAGAAGTGAACTCATTTTAGTTTAGTTCCAACTCGAACAACTTAATTGGAGTTGTGATATACTATATTGCTATAAATTTTTTATTGTTTTGGAAAAAAAAAAAAAAAAGGGGGAAATAACCTGCAATTAAGCCATGAAATATTGGTTGTTCAACTATCCAATTTCTTTTTACAGGGGTGAATTGATTATTTGTACTTCAACAAAAACAAAATGTTCAATCAATAGGCAGCATTTTTTGTTTTATATTAACCTTGCTTGATCTATTCTTTTTCTTCCTCTTTTATTTTATTCTTATTTAGTTAAATATAGAATGATATCAAGTGTTTCAATTTTTCCTGATAATAAGTGGTTCAAATTATGATATAAATTTATTTTTAATTATAGATATTTTTATTAAAAACATTACCTAAAAGGGAGGGGCAAAGTAGAGTTTAAAGAAACTACCTGCTGATAAACCTGAAATCATCTTCCAGGTAATTTAGATGCTCAATTTGGTGCGCTTTATCAATCTTTCTCATGGCACGTGAGTGAGTAGATTTTGAATCCGGTTTTGGAGTTTGCAGCATTGCTCCTCCCAGAGAGATTCTTCTATTAGTTGCACCTCCAAACATCCTAGCTAGGTCCCTTTTTAACACTTTGGGGCTTTGAAGGGCTTGGTTTTGACCCATATAGTGCTTCATGTTCAGCTATCATTTGTCCTTGGAGTTTCCTCAGATCCTGAAACAAAAAAGTTTTGGATAATAACATTAAACATATATTTCTTCAATGATAGAAGGTCAAAAAAATGTTGCTGGGATTCCAAAACTCAATTAGAGACAATTTTAAAGGTTTTATAACTGGAAATTTTCTGAGATGCATATTAAAATGCAATTAGAGGACCTTACTCGCTGCCTACGATGTTCTTGTTCTTTCTCTTGCCATAATATATTGTATCTTCAAGCATAGAAAGTAGATGAATCTATAAAGTCACACAGTAAGAATCACTTTGAAGCAGATATGCTTCGACAACAAAATCGGCATTAGCGAAAGCACTGTCATCGCCCCCAACGTCGGCTTCCCATCTGGCCCATACTACCTCGGCCTCCCTCTCTTCTTCTTCTCCTCCGTCGTTAGCACTCCATCCAGCCGTGTGACCTGCCACGAATGTGGGGTCACTGTACACGTGTTCACTTACTGTGTCAACCTTGCTACAGTAATGATGCATAGTTACTCTCTAAGTGTCGACCCTGACACCCTTGTCCGCCCTCCGTGTCAGTCTTGCTACAGGAGTGCGGACACAACAGTGAATCTCTCCTTAGCAACAACATATCTATTATGTCAGGTCATTCAAATTGGTGCAACCATCTTATCTCCTAATATCTCTCCAATTATCTACAAGCTGTTACTTATCTATAAATAGCAGTATATATATAAGGTACACATTATCTCTTATTTAAATTATATAACTGTCTGCTATTATCTGTTATCTTATCAACAGATTACTAACAAACAAAGGCTGAAAGCCCACACTCCACGTTATAAATACATGTTCTCTCTAAACCTTTACTAAGTCATTACTCAGAGGACAACTCCTTATTATTCATCACTATTCACCCACAGTGGACATCCCTCCGAGACACTCTCGGAAGCCTTTTACACACTTTTACACACTCAGTTATTCTCCAATAATTGATGTACTTACTTGGGCATCAGAATCCTTTCCTTTGTTTTGCAGATCCCCCTCCTTAACAAGGTCGACTCACCATCCGACGTGCAGAATTTGGAACACACCTACATCTCGTCTAGCTCACACGTGGAATTTCCAGATTTTGGTAAGAACATTTGACGTCCACCATGGGGCAGCGGTAAAACATACCCTGCAGCCTCGCATCAATGGTCAGTACGCATTCCAGCATCAGACGCGACACTCTTGTTGGGGCGCCCAACCCTTTGCAGATGACCATGACAAATGCAGACAACTCTCAACATCTCCAAAACCGCATGGCGGAGATGAAGTGAAGGTACGAAGAAGAGATTCGAAGGCTAAAAGCTGACCGTGATTAGTAGGAGACTAGAGTGAGACATCCACAGGGAGACGAGAACTCCCCTAGCACGAGAAACAAACCAACTCAAAATGAATCACACCCTCGACAACATGTCAACCCTTTGGGCGGTCCCAGTTCAACACATGTATACATACCCGAGGGGTGCTATACACGGTGATATCCTTTTGTCGACTATATTATAGAGGTCGACTTTCCTCCCGAGTGGAAATCTCTCCACTTGGAGAGATATGATGGAAACATTGACCCAGACAAACATATGGACGCTTTCTTCACCCAGGCAAATCTATATACACAAATAACGACCCCGTGCTATGCCGAGTATTTCCTATTTTGTGAAAGGGGTGACCTTGACATGGTACAATGGTCTCCCTCCACAGCCCTTAGACAACTTCGACACCGAAAAGTTTAATGCACAATATGCGACTAGCCGGTCTCACAGGTTAACCTCTGCTGCACTAGCCACTCTACGTCAAGTAGATGACTAACCTCTCCAAAGGTTCATGGAACGGTTTGGATAACTAGCGGTCCAGATCAAAAACCTCAATCCTGAGGTAGCATTACATTCCATGATGCTGGCCCTATGACCTGGTAAATTCATGGACAATCTATGCAAGAAACCTCCCTCTAGCATGGACGAGATACGTGAAAGAGCTAAAGGTTACATACAGATGGAAGGGATGTCAAAGTTCTGAAACAAAGTTCGACAAGTCGGACAGAAGCAGGAAAACCATGAAACAACTAAAGTTGACCCCTAGAGGCCAGACAAGAAGCTGAGATTGCATAAACAACAGCTTCTCCCGAAAAGACCCAGGTACGAGAGGTACACTCCCCTAACGGTCAATCAATCCACGATCATGGAAGAAGCCTTCAATACGGAGGTACAGGTGACACTACCAACTCCCCCATCGTCTCTCAAGCCGGGAGAAAACCTGAACAAATACTGTCGATTTCATCACGGCAATGGCCATAACACTGAAGAATGTTGAGCCCTAAAAGGCAAGATAGAAGAACTCATCCAAGTGGGGCACTTGTCACGGTTTGTGAAAAAGTCGGACAATCCCCTAATAGAAACCAGACATAGGGAACGACAGGGAGATCAATTCAGAAATAGAGATACCGATAGAAGAAGGGATCGAGCAGAAGACAGAGGGAGACAACGACAACAATAACCCAGATAGGAGCGTCAACTCCCTCGCCAACAAGAGAACAAGCTTGCCCAACACATTAGTGGTGTAACCAACACCATCGCGGGCAGTTTCTCGCATGGAGGATCATCCAGCCAGTCTCGAAAGAGGCATTTACACGCCATACGGGACATCGATATAAGTTGTGTTGTGCTCTCTCACCACAGAGGCTACCTCCTATAATATTCACAAATGCAGATTTCAAGGGAATTGATTCTGTCAACCAGGACGATCCAATGGTTGTTTCTCTTATAGTCGCTAATTTCAAAGTGACCAAGGTACTCATTGATCAAGGTAGCTCCATCGACATGCTGTATTTTAAGACTTTTCATCCGACATAATTCAACCCCACCCTGGATCTCTCTTGGGCTTCGCAGTAGAAAGGGTAGAAACTTGGGACCACGTCGACCTTATGACCACCTTCGGTCAGGGTTCACTTTTGAGGAGTTTTACTATCAGGTATTTAATTGTCGATGTCGACACCTCTTACCTTGCTTTGATTGGCGGGAAAATGCTGAACAAGCTTGGAGCTATCGTCTCCACACCTCACTTGAAGATGAAATTTCATACCATAACGGGCGAAATTGTTATCGTAAAAGCATATCAGAAGCAAGCCAGACAGTGTTACGTAGAAATTTTGAAAGCGGCATTGTATCCTCCTAACAGGGAGTCAGACAGATATATCGGCCGACTTCCGGGGGGGCGGGAGGGCACTAGCCAGGTCATGAGCATAAACAAAGGGTCCACCCCTAACACTCTAACTGTCTATACAGCTCACCAGGACGACACCTTCGATGTGGATTCACGCGATGACAACATCGGCAAAGGACCAAAACCAATTGAGGAACTTGTCAAACTGCAGCTTGGACCCAAACCTGGGCAATGTAGGTAGCTCAGCAAAGACCTCACCGATCATGAGCACAGACACATAATTGATGTACTCCGCAAGAACACACCTTTTTTCGCCTAGCAACCATCCGACATGCCGAGCATTGACCCTAATGTCATACAAGCTGGCAATATGTCCTCAGACCAAACCAATAGCTCAGAAGAAGCGGAATATGGGAAAAGAAAGACGAAAAGTAGTAAAGGAAGAGGTAGACAAAATTACTCAAGTCCAACTTTATCAGAGAAGTTAGGTACTCTACCTGGCTTGCCAATGTCATCATGGTCAAAAAGGCCAGTGACAAGTGGCGTATGTGTATAGACTTCACAAGTCTCAACGAGGCATGCCCGAAGGATGCTTACCCATTACCCAACATTGATAGACTGGTCGATGGCGCGTCCGGTTTCCAAATCTTGAGTTTCTTAGACGTATATTCTAGGTACAACCATATCAGAATGCATGCCCTGAACGAAGAAAAGAAAGCATTCATTACTGAGGATGCCAATTATTGTTACAAAGTCATGCCTTTCGGCCTTAAGAATACAGGGGTCACATACTAGCGACTGATGGACAGTGTCTTTAGAAAACAGATCGGACGTAATGTCGAGGTATACGTTGATGACATGGTCATCAAGTGCTAGAGTGTATCCTTACATGTATCGGATCTATAAGAGGTATTTGAATAAGTACGAAAGTATGACATGCGTCTAAACCCTAAAAAATGCACATTTGGGGTGGGTGGTGGTAAGTTCCTTGGCTTTATGATTACATACGGAGGAATCAAAGCCAACCCGGACAAATGTTCAGCCATATTACAGATGCATAGCCCGACCAATGTCAATGAAGTTCATAAATTGAATGGAAGACTAGCGGCTCTATCAAGGTTCCTCCCGAAACTTGCCGAGAAGGCAAAACCATTCTACAAACTACTCAATAAGACAGAACCATTCCTTTGGGATGACACTTGCGAGCAGGCCTTCAAGGCATTCAAAAAGACAATCGTCGCACCACCTGTCCTAAGTCGACCTCGACACGGGATACCATTGCTTTTATATCTTTCAGTAGGAGACGAAGTTGTCAGCTCAACACTTGTCCAAGAGGAAGGGAAGCACCAACTCCCTATCTATTTCACTAATTGCATGTTACATGACGCCGAGAAATGCTATCAGATAATCAAAAAGATAGCCTTAGCACTAGTCACTTCCATTAGACGCCTTCGACCCTATTTCCAAAGTCATCATGTGATAGTTAAAACTAACTATCCCATCAAGCAGGTACTGTAGAAATCCGAATTGGCAAGAAGAATGGTGGCATGGCCAGTCGAGTTGTCAGAGTTCGACCTTCGGTACGAACCATGTGGTCCCATGAAGACACAATTCATGATAGACTTCCCAACGGAGTTTGCGGGAAAAAATAAGTCTACCCTAGACTACTGGAATCTCTATGTGGACAGAGCGTCCAATGTGCAGGGAAGCAGAGCAGGCATTATTCTTGAGGGACCTGGCAACATCTCGCTAGAGCAAGCCCTCAAGCTTAATTTCAAAGATTCAAACAACCAAGTCGAGTATGAGGCACTCAGAGCAGGACTCAAACTAGCAAAAGAAGTTAAGGCTCAATGTCTGAGGTGCTACTCCGACTCACAGCTCGTCCAGGAGCAAGTAGCCGACAAGTATCAAACTAAAGAACTCATACTCCTCCAATATTACCATCTGGCCAAAACACTCATTGAAAGCTTCGAGTATTTTGAGATGTATCATTTACCATGAGAGAGTAACACCAGGGCTGACCTGCTCTCCAAACTGGCCAGTACTAAGAATATTGGATGCCTCAAAACCATCATCCAAGAAACATTCCAAACTCCCACCATAGACACCCAAACAGTAATGGCTGGCGAAGTGGAAGAACCTAACTAGATAGCTCCTTATAGAAATTTTCTCACTAAAGGGACACTACCAACAGACGAAAACGAGGCTCGAAGTCTAAAGAGGAAAGTTAGTTACTATGTTATCCTAGATGGCGAACTATTCAAAAGAGGGCTGACAGCGCCTCTATTAAAGTGTCTGGACAACCAACAGGCGAACTATGTTTTGAGAGAACTCCATGAAGGAATATGCGGCCTCCACATAGGGGGGTGCTCCTTTGCCACTAGGTAGGGATGGCAAAACTGGCCTGGCCCACGAAAAAATGTGGTTCGGACCGAGATTTTAAACCCCACTACAACGGGTCGAGCCAGCCCGACCCATAAAAATGCGGGCCAAATGTGGGCCAGTGTCAGGCCAGCCTATTGGGCCAACAGCCCACCAACCCAACAATAAGATAAGAATAAATGAGAGGCTGAGAGTCAGTTCGGAACACGAGACCCCATCTTCCCCTTCTCTCCAACCCACGCGCTTCCGTTCCAAGTTTCCATTTTTCTCCCTCTCATCATCGCCAAACCCATCTGGGTATCCTCTATTCGCACACTCTCTTCTTCTTCTTCTTCGCAGAGAGAGAGAGTCTGAAAACAAGTGCTCCCGCTCCCTCACCGCAGTCCGTAGAGAGTGAGGGGCATGATCGCACCGTCGCACTCGCAGTCTCGACGTGTCCATCTTCGGTCCCCGATCCGCTCTGGTTAAGTCGTAATATTGAGGAATCACAACCTCCACCGGCGAAACCTATAACTGTCGGTGATGGTCAACACTCGCACTACGCCGATAGGTAAACCTCCCCAACCGATTTCACTCTCTGCTGCATAATAATCACTATCTTTTTAGTATTTATTTGTTAACGTAGTTTTCTTATTGGTGATTTAAGTTACGACTTGCTAGTAATATTAAGGAATCGAAAATTCTATACTAGTATTTTTTAATAAATTTTTTAGGTTTTATAGATTTGGTTGCATTGTGTTCATTTTTGTTTTGATATTCAATAAGGTAATTGTGTTTTGTGTTTATTGATTAGTGTGTGGTGTCGTGTGAATGATGGTAATTATGTATCAGATGCAAGGTTTTGGGCTGGGGGTTGTTGTGATCCTATGTTGGTTTTTTCTTGATAAGGTGTTATTGTTAATAAGCTTGTTGTTGAGTGTATGCAAGATTTGATTGCTTTGCTCAATTTGCTTATTTTTTATTCTGATAAGTAAAGAGGTGTGCAAAGCTGCAAGTAAATAATATTTTGCAAATGAGAAGTATAGGAATAAATAGGTGTATGTGTGAAATAAGTTGATAATTCATAGTTTAGATAGCTCATTACTAGTGGCAATCGCAGAGTAGCTATAGTTTTTGTTTTGTGTCCATTTTGTGATTGACTTCTGAATAAGCATATCTATGTGTTGCTAGGGTTCTATTTCTTTTAACAATCTAGGGAGCCTGGGTGAAAAGCAAAGTCAATTGCTACTACAGATTGCTTATAATAATTTCTTTTTTCCCATTTGATATGTTCTGGATTTTGATCTAATCTCACACTAGACATAATGATACCAAGTTTGAAGTTTGCATCTATTTGGTTGGGAATATCTATTGAGGTTTTCAAGAGTGTTGTCTTTATCCTATATTCCTTCTTTAGGGAGGTGAAGAAATTGCTTATTCTATTTTGTGTGAGGTTTTGTTACCTTTTAGAGATCGAAAATGAAATTTCTCAAGGCACTTTAATTTCTATTGTTTACTTTTATTTAACTTTGTATTTTTTTATAATTTTTTTTGTATTTTTTTTAAAAATAAATTATTTATTTATTTATTATTTTTTAGGTGGGCTGGCCCGTTGACCCACTAACCCACCTTAAAGTGGGATGGGCTAGCATTTCCAACCCACTTTGCAAAAGTGCGCAAACTTGGCCCGACCTGCATTTTTGGTAGGCTAGGGCCAGCCTGACCTATTTTTGGTGGGCTGACCCACTTTGCCAACCCTACCACTAGGATAGTACTAGCAGGATACTACTGCACAACACTTAGAACCTACGCTTCCGATTTCACTTGGAAGTGTGTAAAGTGTCAAGAGATTACGGACGTCCCTTGGACTCCCCCTAACAACCTTCACACGCTAACTTCCTCATGGCCCTTTTCCATGTGGGGGATGGACATCCTGGGACCCTTGCCAAAAGCTCCAGGAATGGTCAAGTTCTTACTGGTGGACATCGACTATTTCACCAAGTGGATCGAAGATAAGCCTCTACCATAGATAACGACCAGTGAAGTGGAAACCTTTACATGGAAACATCTTGTATGCAGATACGGTCTATCCTTCGCTATCATTACTGACAATGGTACATAGTTCAAAGCACAACCTATGAAAATTTTCTTACACGGTTGGGTATCAAACACCTGGTCACCTCTGTCGAACATCCCCATACCAACAGTCAGGTGGAAATAGCAAACAAAGTCATCCTCCAAGCCTTTTGCACCAAACTGGACAAATCTAAAGGTCCGTAAAAGGAAGAGCTCCCCAACATACTTTGGGCCTACCATTGTTCACCTCAAAGTACTACAAAGGAAACTCCTTTCCGACTCACATATGGCACTAACGCCATGATCCCCGTTGAACTTGGGGAACCATCGACGAGAAGAATGTTGTTTCAAGAATAGTACAACAAGGAGAATAAGAGGGTCAAACTAGAGACTGTTGAAGAAGTTCAAGACATGGCCAGAATTAGAGAAGAAGCTGCCAAGCTCCGCATGACAAGAAGATATAATTCCAAGGTTCAACCTCAAACTTTCCAGTCAGGCGACCTAGTCTGGCGTGTTTGGGGTGAAGCCAAAAAAGATCCTCGCGCAGACAAACTTGGACCTAACTGGGAAGGCTCATTCAGGGTTGTCACCAACCTGGACAACGGTGCTTACAAGCTACAGGAACTAAGTGACAAAGACATTCCAAGAACGTGGAATGCTACCCACCTTAAGTTCTACTACAACTGATAAATTGAAGACCAAATGGCGTACTCTTTTTCCTACTCAAGCTTTTTGTCCTAATAAAAATAAGGTTTTGGCTTGAATGGTTTTAATGAGGCTAATTCGGAGAACAACGGGGAATATGTACTTTAATTGCAATATTAATAAAACGTATTTCTCTTTCTATATCTACTTGTGTCAACATTACAGGAACACGACAAAAGCAAGACCAAAGCCCGGATATTTTCCAAGGTCCAGCCTCAACAAAATCCAGGACCATGTCCTGGTACTACTCGCCAAGGTCTACCTTGGTAAGCCTTACTAAAATTCAGGGCGAACGCGTCCTGGTACTCTCCAAAGTTCTGCAAAACCCAAAGGCTTTCCTAGGTGGACCTCCAGCAAAATCCAAGGCAACCCTTTGGTCGATAACAGGTTCTTAATACCCATTCACTCGGTGAACCTCGACAAAACTCAGGGCTAGTCCTTGGTACTCTCCAAAGGTCCACAAAACCCTGGGGCTTCCCTAGGTGGGCCTCCAGCAAAATCCACGGCAGCCCCTTGGTCGATTAAAGGTTCTTAATACCCATTCACTCGATGAACCTCAAGAAAACCCAGGGCCATTCCTTGGTACTCTCGAAAGGTCTACAAAACCCTAGGCTTCCCTAGGTGGACCTCCAGCAAAATCTAAGGTAGCCCCTTAGTCAATCATAGGTTCGTAAATCCAAACTCTGGTAGACCATCAAGGTTCATAAACCCAAGTCTTGGTAGACCGATATCTCAAAAACCTAGGACCAGTTCCTGGTACTCTCCAAAGGTTTGTAAAATCCTAGGACTTCCCTAGGTGGACCTCCGATAAAACCCAAGGCAGCCCCTTGGTCCGTGACATGTTCATAAACCTAAACTCTGATAAACCGTTAAGGTTCCTAAACCCAAGCCTTGGTAGACCTCTAATTCAAAAATCCAAGACGGACGTGCCACTGGTATATCTTTAATGAAACACAAAACCCAAGATCATCTCTTGGTAACTTACAATTATCAACAAAACCCAAGATCCACCCTTGGTCAGCCTTGTTATCACCAACTCTTGGTAACTAGCGATTTTCAATGAGCCCAAGGTCCACCCTTAGTCAACCTCATAATCATCAAGTTCTCCGCAATGGAAACTTAAGGTATTTAAAGCTCATCCCTAATGATTTTTAATGTTCATAAATTTTATTTTTGCAGCAAGAATACAAGCTACAAAACCCAAGGAATCATCTTTGGTATACTAAAGTCCAAGGTCCGCCCTTGGCATGCTAAACCCAAGAAACACTCTTGGTATACTCATTCCTTGGAAACCTCGAACAACAAGGATCAAGGATTATTTGTTTTGTAGGAACAAGTGTCCAAGGTCCACCCTCGACACTTCAAACCCAAGAAACACTCTTGGTGCTTTCATCCATTTGGAACCTCGACAATAGGGTCCAGCCTTGACGTGTCAAACCCAAGAAACACTCTTGGTACTTTCACTCTTATAGAACCTTGACAAACAAGGCTACAAACTTAGCCATTTGCAGAATCAAGAAGAGTCCAACACAAATGTCTGTGGTCAACCCTCAACACCTCTAAACCTAAGATATATTCTTAGTACACACAAGCACTCAAAAAATCGACAAGCAAGGTTAAAGACTTGGCCATTTTGCGAAAATAGGAATCCAACATTAGTTCATGACATGCAAAACCGAAGATGTACTCTTGGTACTTCAGTTACTTGAAAAATTCAGTAAGAAAAGTCCATGCACTAAGCCATTAGTTTTCTAAAATAAACCAAGACATTATCAAATTACGGTGTCTTATTGTTTCGATGACAATGTTATTCAAATGACGTATACTCATTAACATAAACATTCATAGAAGACAGTATGCAACATATAGAAGATCGAAGAGGAAGAAGAAAGGATGAATATTTTCATTAAATTGATGATAACTCTACATGGCCTTCACGATCAAAAAGACAAAAAAGAAACAAAAACAAAGCAGCCTACACATTGGTCGCATCACTTGCACTCTTCTTAGTAGAGCCAATCTCCTCCTCATTGACCAAGATACCACCTTTCACATCCTTGAAAGGGTCTAAGTCAAGGTCCTTCACGAAAAGGTCAACCTATTGAACAACTTTGAGAAAGCCTTTCTCGTGCTGCTCCACTATTTTTCTTTTGTAGACGACCAACTCCTCATCAAGCTCTTTGTTGACCGACATCTCTATTGCAAGCCCAACCTCAGCCTCCCTCAGCTTTGCCTCCAACCCAGCCACCTTCTTGGCCAGCTCTTCCTTCTCAGCAGCAACCTTGATAGCCATGTCTATCTTCTCCTTCAGCAAAGCCTGGTCATGGGTGACTAGCTCATAACCATCAACCCGGGTACGCAACAGCTTAGCTAAAGCATCACCAGCCTTGACAGAAAGCTGGTGGTTAGACTGGACCATCTCAGTAAGGCCCACCACAATACTGTTCAGCTTGGCATACTTCACCTGCCAGAAATTGCGGATAGCTGACTTCAGTTTGGCTAGCTCCCTTTCCAAAGAAGTCGCCTTATTCACAGCCTCTTCATGAAGTTGTCTATTCTCCTCCATAATGGCAAGGCTCCTGTGAAGAAAGAGCTTCGCGGCATCAGTATAGTGTTGAGGGCCGACCGATCCAATCAAGTTCTTGTTGAATGGGGTCGACATTCTACGCTCCTAAGCTCCATAGCAAGTTGACCTCCCTTGGAGCATTTACAACTCAAGGGAGGTGACAAAATGAGCAGCAGGCTCCATCATAGAAGGAGGAGGCGGAGAAGGAGTAGCGGTGGTAGCAATAGTTGGAGTAAGAGCAACAGTTGGAGCAGGAGGAACAACAACAACGGAAATTAGAACCAAGTTGGGAGTGGCAATCGGAACCGGAGCCGGGACAACAGAAGGAGGAGCAAGGGAAGCAACAACAACAACCACAGAAGGAGAGCCAGGACATGGGGAGAAGAAGTGGGCACATGAGGAAGAAGCCCGGCGGCAAGACTTCCCAGTACCTTCATCCTTCTTCCCTTAGCCAATGCAAAGGGGGAGGCGCTAGGGAAAGCAACTTCAAGTGTAGAAAGTTCAACCCCAACAACGGGTCGACCCTCTTCTCCAGCTGGAGAGGGAACAGGGGGTTGCGCAACATCGCCACCCACGTTCTTCACCAGCGGCATCTATGAGAAGTTACCTATAATACCTGCAAAAAAACAACAAAAGAAAAAAACAAATGAAAGTGCAGGTTAGGGTACGTATACAAATAGGGAAATAAGGCATAAGGAAGATGAAATACCGTCTAGTGCAGCAAAAGGGTCGTCTGTCGAGGGCAGCGACAAAATGGCACACTCGTCCAAAGAGGCCAGCAACATTTCCAAGATCGCCTTGTCAGACCTCTCCACTATTGTCAGCAAGTCCTCATCAAAGGACCTGAACCTCGTGGGGTCAGCCTGCTAGTAGAAGGGGAAGCAAGCCTCCCCATCCCTGCTGTGCATGAATGGCAGTCCGTCAGGCACAACATCACTTTCGCAGACCTTAAAAAATCAATCCTTGAAGCGGCAGAAGATGTTGGTGTCAACCTTGAATAGTTTCTTGGAGACACTGTGGAAGAAGACCCAAGCAACCTTCCCGGATAACTTGGTTTGAAAGAAAAACAGGAAAAGAGGAACAGTAGCACGAATTTTCAAAATAGAACATAAAATTTCAAAGGCCTGCACCACTGCCCAACTATTAGGGTGATGTTGGGAGGGTGCCACATTCAAGTATTCTAGGAGGGCACACTGGAATGGTGAGAAGGGAAGGAGAAGCCCCAACACTTCGAAGAGACATCGATACATATAAAAGAAAGGCAGCGCACCAAGCGCCGCCTTCAGACAAGGGAAATCATCATTCCCACAAGGCTCGACAATGACCTTGCAGGAATCCCCAGGAGCTATCATCTGCAACTGGTAGCCACGAATGCAGGGGAGGTTAGGGATGATTGATACTTGAACATATCCTCCCTCACCCACTCATAACCACGAACAGTTAGGGAGGAGGATGGCGACCCAACACTAGGGTTGTGACGCGCAGGAAGAAGTTCTTATGCCTCTGGAACCACTTTGCCTCATCCTCCCTGAAGAAGGAGGGGGAAGGATGGTAAGCAGCAAAGGCTCACTTGCCCTAGCGGCGAAGGGAGACCTTGCCTGTTGACGAGGGCGAGAAGTGCCCTCACTAGCCCGACAGGAGCTCGCCCTCCTCCTGAAGGAGGAAGACCCATCAGAAACTTCACCATGGGTGTTCTCCTTCGAAGAGTTACCCACGGAGATGACTTCGTGCATAAAGGGACTCTATCGAGCCCCCTGAATCGCTACCTCCCATGTCCAAAGCAGAATCAGAAATGGGGGAGATGACATTTTCAGAAGCAAAAGTGGGGTACCTCAAAGAAGAAAGAAGGTTTGAGCAAGAAGAAGATCAAGGAAGCAAGGAAGTTCAGAGAAGCAAGGACGCAAAAATGGCGGTAGGAAATGGCAGAAGTCTAGTCTATTTAAATGCACAGTGAGGCTCGACGATTATTAGCGAAATTTGATAATGTCCCTTGGAAACTCGTGCCACGATTGACTCCACTCACCCACTACCGCATCCCTCCAGTACATATCCACTCCTTGAGTGACACGTATGCATGAGTACAGCTGCATGGGTGGCACGTGCCTGCAGCATTTAAAGAGATGTAACACATGTTTTCAATGCCCACTCCAATAGTCAGATATTGGCCGAAATTCTTAGCCTTGACGCTTCAGTAGCCTGACATGTCCAACCTTATCCACAAAACAAATCAGTCAATCTTAGAAAGCTCAACAATAACAACCTGGACATCTTTGTCCAGGTTGGAACCTCGACATTACTCTGCAAAGCTATCAACCTCAACGCTGGACATCGATCGTCCAACCTTGGGGACTTTTTGCATTCATTACTTTTTACTTATCTACCATGATACTGGACACTCTTCATCAACGCTCATTCATCCTATGTCGCCTATAAATTGGCTTAGAGGCTGGGGGGCTTATGTACAATCCAAAATGGTAAAGTTACACATGACCATTAATGTGGGGTCACTGTACACATGTTCACCTACCGTGTCAATCTTGCTACAGTAATGGTGCACAGTTACTTTCTAAGTGTCGACCCTGACACCCTTGTCCGCCCTCCATGCCAGGCTTGCTACAGGAGCGGGACGTCAACAGTGAATCTCTCCCTATCAACAACATATTTATTATGTCTGGTACGGTCATTCAAATTGGTGCAACAACCTTATCTCCTAATATCTCTCCATTTATCTACAAGTTGTTACTTATAAGTAACATTATATAAGATACACATTATCTCTTATTTAAAATATATAACTATCTGCCATTATCTGTTATCTTATCAACAGATTACTAACAAACAAAGGCCTAAACACTCCACGCTATAAATACAGGTTCTCTCTAAACTTTTACTAAGTCATTACTTAGAGGACAACTCCTCATTATTCATCACTATCCACCCACGGTGGACATTCCTTCGAGACACTCTCAGAAGCCTTTTACACACTCTCAGTTATTCTCCAATAATTAATGTACTTACTTGAACGTCAGAGTCATTTCCTTTGTTGTCAGGTCCCCCTCCTTAACAAAGTCAACTCATCATCCGACGTGTAAAATTTGAAATCCACATGAACCTCGTCTAGCTCACGCTTGAAATTTTCAAATTTTGATAAGAACATATAGTATTACATATTTTATTACAAATGTAGTATTACATTGAAATACTAAAATAACATTCAATTTTGAGACAATTTTTTGTATCAAATTCTACCTCTTTGAGACGGGAAGAAGTATCATGTGGAGCTCTTTTCATAGTTTCAATCAACCATATATACCACTACTACTATTTGCTAGTGGTCCAAATATGCCAAGCAAGTGAACAAAATTATGAAAAAAATAGGTTTAAATATAATTTTTTTCCTTATTATATTAGCTTTTTAATTTTTATTTTATTTTTGTGCTTGTAATTTTTTTAGTTCATATTAAATGTGTTTATCATTTTGTTTTTGTCTTTAAAATATTTTAAACACTAAAAAATAATATCTAAAATATTTTAAGAAAAAATAATAATCATATTTTATAAGAATTAAAAAAAAAGAAAAAATTGTTAAATTGTACTAAACCAGAAAAGTATATTTATGCAATTACGTGGCGCTTGCTGGAGCAATTTCTACCCCAGCTGTAAACTGAAGTCAGGTGGGTACTGTGTTGAGTGTTTGACCCACCCAACAACATCCACAAGTCTTCCTTAGCATTCAAAGCAGAAAAATGGTTGGAAATAAAACTGAAAAACTAACCAAAAACATCCAACCACAAAACACTTTCATAGTACAAAAATCCATATATAGAGAGAGAAAGAGAGTAAAAAAAACCAGTGCTTGTGATGCAGGTTTTGACTTCGTCTTCCATCACTCATTGATATTCATTGTCAGTTTCACTTTTGCTTTGGAAGCACAACGTGACCATGACGATCAAAGCAAGGGAACCACCATATGTCACCACCTTATTTATATTTAATTGGTTTCAGCCGGCTCTGACATTGACCCACAAGACTATACCTTGTCCTTACTATATTCCAAATCAAACATAAGAAAAAAATCAACCACCTTGTTTTACCCTTCTTCTTTCAAGGCCAATAACAAGAACAAAAAGAAAGAAAGAAGAATAAGTGGGATGGTGTTGTTATTCTTTCATTTCTTTGCTATTTAGATTGGGAATTTATTTGGGTATTTGAAAAGTTCTCAACTTTGAAAGATGTGGTTGTGGTTCTAAGGTCAAATTAACAGACCAATTATCTGTTTCCTTCAAGCATCCTTGCGTTTTCTCAGCAGGTTCAATTCACCCTTTTGTTCTAATTCTTGTCTATATGTGTATGATTTTGTTTGATTGTGTATTCATTTACTGTTAGCAGTTTTCTCTAGATATCTACTGTTTCCCAATTGATTGACGATCTTCTGTAACTGATGAGGGATGACTGATATGTCTTTTGCTGCATAAACTCAGTTTTGATTGACAAGATGGACATCATGGAAGAGAGAAATTTTTCTAAATTGTTGTCAGAGCTGATAGTTTTGGCTGATGAGGTTGCTTCTATTGTTAAGAACTCTGAAATTGAGGTGGATATTTTTGCTGAGTTTGCCATGTTGGTTGAGAAATTGCCACCAATCTTCAATGACTTGAGGGAAAAAAACACTGTTTTGGACAAGCCACCTATAAGAAAATCCTTGGAATCTCTTGAGAATGAGCTGAGGCGTGCTAAAGCTTTGATAAAAAGCTCCAATTTGAGAAAACCTATCAAGCAAATTGAGGACATAACGCATGATATCGGTCGATCATTGGGCCTTCTGCTTGTAGCCAGCCTTGAAGTGTCCACGGATTTCAGAGAAAAGATCGGTACATTACAAAGACAATTGATGAATGTGAGATTTGATGGCAGTTTAAGGCTAGCTTCAAGTCCAAAATCAGAATTGTCCGCCAGTGACATGAGGCTGACTGGAGAAATAGAAGAGGAAATAGTTAATGTCTCTATCGATGATGTTGTTTTGCAACTTAAGAATGGTAATGATGAAGAATTTGCGGTTGCACTTTTGAGACTAAAGCAGTTCATGAGGAGTGAAAGACTGGATGGTGGCTTGTTTAACGAGGAAGCAACTCTTGCCATTCTTTTCAATCGTCTAGGTTCATGTAAGGCAGACAATAGGTTGGCGATCCTTCGATTGCTAAGAAGTATTGCTTTTGGAAATGATGAGAAAAAGGTAAAGTCCTTAACATAAGGTGATGTATCTTGTAAATGTTGGTCTAAAATGATTGCAGCTATGGTTGATTTAGCTTACTTAATAAAGTAGTTCAATGCAGGATAAGATGGTAGATATTGAGTTTTTATCAGCAGTGGTGAAGTCACTGACTAGAGATTCAGAAGAGAGGAAGGAAGCAGTGGGGCTGTTGCTAGACCTCTCTGACATTCAAGCAGTTCGACGACGAATTGGAAGAATTCAAGGGTGCATTGTTATGTTAGTTGCTATACTTAATGGGGATGACCCTGATGCCTCACATGACGCAGCAAAGTTATTGGATATATTGTCTAGTAATACTCAAAATGCACTTCATATGGCTGAGGCTGGCTACTTTAGGCCACTGGTGCAGTATTTGAAAGAAGGTAATGCAGGACTTTCCTTCTATGTGGACCATCCACTTATGATATTACAAGTAATTTAGGAGTATATATATCATTGAATCCATTATTTAAAAATTTTGGTGTGGAAGAAGCTAGAAATTGGTTGGTTTTGTAGACTGTAGAAACTGGTTTAAACTAAACTTATCTACTAAACTTCTTGATATTTATTGGAGCATGTAACATTTTGTGTACTCACCTTTGTCCAGAGGAAATTGGGTTATCATAGATGAAAATCATTATGTATATATTTAGGATATTACAATTATCCTTAAATCCAGTTTAATCTTAATTTGATAGTCTTGTCTTGACTATGTTTCCTCAACTGAATTAACAGTTACCGTGTTCATACATGTAAAATTTTGATGTGTTTTCTTCTATCCAAATGCTACATGCTGCATGCATGGTAAATAACAAATTTATTTTTCTTATCATGGTTTAAACATATGTTTTTTTCCTATATGTATCACTCGTTTCCAATTTGATGATTATATGTAAGAAAATCAATTTAGTCCTTGTACACACAATTATTACCAATTTTGTCCTTGCCATCTGTTGCCATATAAAGTATGGAGTTAAGTTACTATAAAGTTTATACTGTTATTATAGTAACCAACAGCAGGACCAAATTGAAAACAATTGCACGTGTAAAGTCTAAATTAAACTCCTTTTTAGTATAGGGACCAAGTTGAAATTTGAGTGTCATGCATGCTATAAATATGTTTTAACCTTGTATTATAGTAATATTTAGCGGGGAGAGGACCAATCACTTTCATTTGGATTTGTTATGTGTATAGCTTCTAAATCAACAATGACCAGAACTGAAGTAAATGATTCTACATTCCCTGTACCTGAATATTGAATAATGTTATTGTAGGGTCTGACATGAACAAGATCCTAATGGCGACAGCACTTTCTCGGTTGGAGCTCACTGATCACAGCAAACTTTCCCTTGGAGAAGCTGGGGCAATTGAGCCCCTTGTGAATATGTTTTGTACCGGGAAACTCGAGTCCAAGTTATCATCTCTAAATGCGCTACAAAATCTGTCTAGCATGACAGAAAATGTGCAACACTTGATCAGATCTGGAATTGCAGGATCTCTGCTACAACTTCTTTTCTCAGTAACGTCTGTGCTCATGACTTTGCGCGAGCCTGCATCAGCTATTCTTGCAAGAATTGCTCAGTCAGAATCCATCCTTGTTAATGAAGACGTGGCTCAGCAGATGCTTTCACTTTTGAATCTTTCTAGCCCTATAATTCAAGGTCATCTGTTAGAAGCTCTAAATAACATAGCCTCTCATCCTGGTGCATCCAAAGTGAGAAGCAAAATGAAGGAAAAAGGTGCACTTCAGCTTCTCTTGCCCTTTCTGAAAGAAAACACCACCAAAGTCAGGAGTAAGGTCTTGCAATTGCTATATACTCTCTCAAAAGATCTAACAGATGAGTTGACTGAACATCTTGATGAAACTCATCTTTTCAACATTGTCAATATTGTCTCAACGTCAACATTAGACAGTGAAAAGGCTGCGGCTGTTGGCATACTGAGCAATCTTCCTGCTAGTAATAAAAAAGTGACAGATATATTGAAGAGGGCAAATTTACTGCCCATTTTAATATCCATTATGTATTCTAGCACAGGAAGTAGTTCATCCACAACAAATAGCTTCTTAACAGAGAGTATTGCAAGTGTTATTATTCGCTTCACGATTTCCTCTGACAAGAAACTACAACTTCTTTCAGCTGAACAAGGGGTGATTCCTTTGCTTGTGAAACTTCTCTCAAGTGGTTCACCAATCACAAAATCAAGGGCTTCTATCTCTCTGGCTCAATTATCACAGAATTCTCTGTCTCTTAGGAAGTCAAGAAAATCAAGGTGGTCATGTGTTCCGCCCTCGGTAAATGCATATTGTGAAATTCATGAGGGATATTGCTTTGTCAACAGCACATTTTGTTTGGTCAAGGCGGGTGCTGTTTCTCCCCTTATCCAGTTATTGGAAGATACTGAGAGAGAGGTAGTTGAAGCTGCTTTGCATACCCTCTCAACTCTTTTGCAAGATGAAATCTGGGAAGGTGGTGTCAATTTCATTGCCAAGTTGTCAGGTGTGCAGGCTATTATAAAAAGTCTACAAGTTGAGGATGCAAAGGTTCAAGAAAAAGCAATATGGATGTTGGAGAGAATATTCAAGGTTGCAGAACATAGATTAAAATATGGAGAATCTGCTCAGGTGGTTCTTATTGATCTTGCCCAGAAAAGTGATTCTAGATTGAAGTCAACAGTTGCAAAAGTTTTAGCTGAGCTGGAGCTCTTGCAATCTCAATCAAGTTACTTCTGAAACAAGTTTTTCTCTATGAGACACACTGGCAGTGATTTTGTTTTAATATCCATTCATTTATATTATTTTGGTGTACATGCTTTCTTCTTTTGGATGAGCCACATAGTGCCATTCTGGTATATGTAATTTATAAGAAATAGTAAAAGTTTGGCAATGCATCAAGTTTGATTCATTCTATATTAATGAAAGAACATATGTTAAGAGAGGCCAGTCTCTTAAACAAATTTCAATATCTATTGGGATTAGTCTCTATCTTTTGGCTGGAGGATATAAGGTTTAAAAGGAAAGAGCTAGATTCATTCTGTTTCTTGAATGACATTTGTTGTCTCAAATTTGTTTCTCTATTGGTTTTTTGTTCCCTCATTACGGTAATAATATTCATGTTCCTTAAACTAATATTGTTGTCCTTCACTTCTTGTGTGGTACATTGGCTATGCACAATAAACCATTAAGATGTCAAAGCAATATGGATGGGAGAAAAAGATTTGAGGCTTAAATATATTTTTAATCTCTTAAATGTGAGTATTTTTTTAGTCCTCTAAATTTAAAGTTGTTTTTTTAATCCTTGAAATCTGTAAAATGTTCTTTTTAGTCATTCTATAAATTGTGAGTTAAATAAAAGAAATAAGAGATTTATAATTTTTGACATTTTTATTGACATAATTTGATTTTCTATTTTATATTTTAAAGTATGATTTTCTGAAAATTTGAAACTTCCATAATCAAGTTAATAAAAAATAAAAGCATTAAAATGGTTAATGGATTTTTTTCTAACTTGATTACAACAATTTTTAATAGTTGGAAGCGTACTTTAAAATATTAAAAAAACAAAGTAAGTCAAAAGTTATCACAAATTGTGAATCTCTTATTTTATGTTTGGCTCGTGCTACGTATATAAACTAAAAAGAGTATTTTGTAGATTTGAAGAACTAAAAATATATCTTTAAATTTGGATGACTCAAAAGAAAATGACTTAAAATTTGAAGGACTATAAATACTATAAATGCAGGGATGCAGACAACTTACACAACAAAAATATGTTTCTATTTTAGATTTTGTACGTGAAAACACATTTTCGTTGAATATTTTGTATGCATCCCTTATACTATAGTATAAACACATTTCCATTATAGCATAGGGGGCGTATACAAAATATTCAATGAAAATCATGTTTTCACATACAAAATCTAAAATAGAAACATGTTTTTATCGTGTAATTTTTTCGCACTCCTTTTTATACAACAAAAATGTGTTTCCATTAGTTTTTTTCATGAAAATTTAATTACAAAATTAAGATATCTTTTTTATTTGAATTAATTTTGATACAAATTATATTAATGACTACACACATTATCTATTTTAACAGTAATTAAATTAATTGTTATATAAATTACCTTTTTTATTTAAATTTAAATTAATAATGACATAAATTACTCTTTTCAATTGTAATCAAAATAATATCATGAATTGATTTGATTATAATTAATAAAGATAATTCTTATAATAATTAATTTGATTACCTTTATAAATGGTAACTTGTATTCAATTAAAAAAATATCAAATACTATTAAAAATGATAAATTGTAACACAATTAATTTGATTACTTTAAAAAAGATAACTTACATTTACAGTTAATAAAAAATCATAAAAAATATATAACAAAAATATGATTTTATTGTGTGTCTTAACAAAGATCATAACATAATCATATTTTTGTTGTGTATTTTTTTTATTTCAAAAATATAAAATGAAAATACAATTTTGTTGTGTATTTCAATAAAAATAACAAAAGAATAGTCTTTCTGCTGTGTTTAACAGAGGATGAGGAAAAGGAGGACATTGGGAAGAGAAAGGGGGAAAGAAGGAGGTGGTGGAATGTTTGAAGAAAGAAGTAAAATATTTTCCAGGGATTTTAAAGTTTGGTAGAGACCAAGATCAACTCCGAAACAATTACTTACAAAGGAAACGGCTGAAGCATGAGCTAACAGAAATAAAATAAAATAAAAACTCAGAGGAAATTCATAATTAATTCACCCATAAATTCATCTGTTTCGCATCCGTCAAAAAATTTGCCTCCCTGAAGACATGGTGCCACAGGATAGAAGATTGAACAAAACAAGTTGCGGAACAGAATTTAAGAGGCCTTAATAAATTGAATCCGGATCCTTAATAAATAAGTTTTGGATTAACGAAGCCATGTAACATTTTCATTTGTGAAAATTTGAAGAAATATAATTTCGGAACTATTTTTTTAAAATACGGATTAAGTAATCTGGAAAACATAATATTTTCTGGATTACTTAATTCAAAATATTAATATTAAGTTACGAATTAAAAAATTCATAACAAAAAAAATGGTGGAAGTTTTCATATTAGCAACTCTCAATGAAGAAGAACGTTAATTAAATAACATGTATGAGTATTATAAATTCTCTGATATTGCATTCAAATTCATAACTTATGAATTTGTTTTTGTTTTACGAAATTATGTAACTTTTTTTAAAAAATCATAATTTTTTGACATTAAATCTTCATACTCCAAGTTTAGTTATATCGTTCAGATTTAATCTCATCATTTTCATATAAGATATATTATCATTAGTAATTTTAATTCAAATAAACTCTTATACTAATAATTTTTATACTAAAACTAATAATAATAATTACATTAAAATTTTAGGAGAGAGAAACTAACAAAGAGATAGACAGAGACAAAAGCACAAAAGAGGTGAATGAGGTACACTTGGTTGAAGGTCCATTGTAGGAGGAAGAAGGGTCAGGCAAGAACTTATAAAATGGAAGTGATAATGTTGGGATAATAGAAATTAGGGAAAAATATGTTTTTAATTTTTATATTTTTATGAAAATTTGTTTTTAATTTCCATAATTTTATATCATCCAATTTAATTCTTATTTTTTTAAAAAAAAATTAGTTTCTTCTTATAAATGTTATTGACATCATTTCCAACGTGATAAATTATTTATGCATATAAAGTATAAACAATAATTTCAAGGAAATGATGGGGTCTGCCAGTACAAGTGGCTCTGGCGTTCCTTGTCTTTGATTAATACGCATGCCCTTATATATATGTAAAGATTTTGTTTTTCTAAAGAAAAGTTGTATAAGTAGAATGAAGAGCACTCCAATACTATCGGACGGATTTTCAATGACATGTTGGAGTTACCAGCTGAGGGCTACCTAGAAAATTTTTGTACATGCCCGAATCAAACAATTTCACCCCATTATTGCTACTTAATTAGTCCATAGGCACTAAAAGATCTCCCCAAAGAGAGTTGTCCACCTAACAGGAAAATTGGCAAAACGAAAATTTGAACTCACATCCTTAAAGGTGAAGATTTATTTTGAACTCACAATCATATGTGTGAAGATAAATGAGAATTTAGATCTTCTAAATTATTCAACCTTTTCTTCAATTAGAAACATTAATGACAAATGCAAATGGGCTAATTTAGTAATTTTCATGTGATTGTTGAAGACATTTGTAATGATCCTTGAACACAATTTAAACCTTGTGGACTTTACTGAATTGCCAAAAGTAAACAAAACAAATCAAGACACGACAATAAAAAACAAAAAATTCCAAATGCAAAAACAAATACACGTTCTCTTGTTTCTGCATAATACTGCTGTCATGCAGTCAGAGACAGTCCAAATCACACTATTATTCCAAAAAGGAATGGACCAAAATCCAAAGCTTATTTTAACAATTTTTGAGAATCAGAAATGTTTCAATTTTTTCCTTGAAGTCTAAGGGTAAATTCCTTCAAGGACAGAAGGACATCCTTCAACCTATTCTTGGCATCTTCATCAATCAAGTCACCATCATTGTTAAACTTTGCAGGTGGCTGGAATGCATTGAGGAAGAATTCAGGTTTGTTGATGAAATGAAGATCCAAGAATACTCCAATTTGGCGTAGATGATATTGTGATCTTCCACCACCAAAGCCTCCTCCAGCACTCACTATGGCAGCAGGTTTACCAGCCCAAACATTTGGTGCCCTTGATGCCCAGTCAAGTGCATTCTTTAAAGGACCTTCAACAAATGAAAAATATGCATTTTAGTTTGATATTCTATCCGTTATTATTAAGGTATCATCATATTGAAGGACACAATTTTTTTCACAATCCAGGCTCATAATAATTAATCATTAGATCCATCAATTTAAGATTGATTAAATAATCATTTCCTTCTCCTTTTGTAATCATGCCATATTATTCAACAATAGCATATGTTGCAAATCCATTAAAAAATTGGATTCTCTTATATTTAGATTTGAGTCTGACGCACTCTAAAAAACTAGTTTACAGATGAATAATCTCCCACTTATACATACTATTTTGTTATATTATTAATCAATGTCAGATCTTCAATACACAACCTTTTGAAGACAGAAGGTTTCAAAGTGTAAAGTTTGCATCAATACACAACCTTTTGAAGACAGAAGGTTTCAAAGTGTAAAGTTTGCATGACTAGACATTTATAGATAATTTCATAAGTCTCATAGCATGTGACTCAATAGACTCAACAACAACCGTTAAAATAAACTCTAATATCAACTTAGAAATTTGAGTTTAATTTGTGGTTACTCCAACTCCAAAATTTAAGGGTGTATTCAGTTTAATGTCATGTTGAACAAACAAGCATTTATATACACATTTTATGAGAAATACGAATTCAGAACTTTTAATTCAATGGTTGTTTGGGGGTATTCTAACGGTAAACCAAAGACACATTAAATCATAGTATAAGAATTGTCTCAACTTATATACACTATTTTGACTCCCAACTTTGAATCATTCGGTACTACCCAAGTTTGATTTTTAACGAAAATAATTTCTGGTCAAGCTTTACTTAGAGGACTAAGACAAAATATAAATATTATTTTGACTATATTACAAATTAACGTCGAATTTCCAACAATATTAACAAATTAAAAAAGAAAACAAGAAACAGATAGTTGAGCCAGCATACTTGCGACAGAGTAATTGTACTCAGGGGAAGCAAAGAGGATGCTATCAGCTGCGAGAATCTTCTGGCGAAAGGCTTCAACTTCTGGCGGGTAGGTCCCATTCACCTCAAGATCGGTGTTGAGAAGGGGCAAAGGCGAAATATCAACGTACTCGATTTGAAGGCCTTCAACTCTACCTTTGCTTAGCTCAATAGCTATCAATATCAAAGTCAACCCAAAATAAATTAAAATCAAAACAAACAAACAAACAAATAAATAAATAACAAAACGGAAAAATAAAGTGACTTTGTCTTAGAGTGTGTAGTAGGAACCTACCAGAACGAATGAGGGCTCTGTTGTAAGAGCCTTTCCTTAAAGAACCGGAAAGTGCCGCCACCTTAATCACGGACGAGGATGCTCCGGCCACCGCTGCCATGTTTTATACTTTTCTAACTTTCTAGTAATGTTGTGTTCTTTTGTTGTCTCGAAACAAGGGTGAGGGAGGGATATATATATATATATAACAAATGCATTGGTGCGGGTCAAAATTATGGTGTGGGGTGGGTGTGGCATGGATTCTCTGCCGACAGGTCACAGTTCCAAATTGAATTCAACTTTGGAGGATTTCAAAATAGAAAATGCCAGCGGTATCACAAAAAGAATACGGGCCCTGTATGTATATGCAAAAATATTTTCAAATGAAGAGAGTAATTATTCATTTATTGGGTTTGAAAATGGAGCCTGTATTTATTTGTATTTTGTTTTTGAAGATGAGTACATATACGAATACTGTAGTGTCCACCCATCCGCTCTGCATGTCATATATGTATATAATTAAAATACGTTAGTTAAATAATTTATATTATATATACTCTTTTTGTAAAAAAATAATTATATTTTATAATTTATGATTAACCGGTAACAATCTAACAAAAATTAGTGAAACCTAATTCAACATATATATTTTATATTAGATTTGTTTCAAATTCTATGTAAGAATATTAAATTATTATTTATTTTTATATATAAATTTATAAATTTGTTGACAAATTATTTTTAAGATTGACTTTCAATTATGAACTAATGTTTCATATTGTTTGGTGTTTTAAATCTGTACCTATTTAATAACTTATCTTGTAATGTTACATACTTCTTGGTAATATTGTTTATTTATAACTTAAGTTTAGAGTTTAGATGAATCAAAGTGATGTTTATTATTATGTATTGATATTTTTAATGTTGTGTTTGGATTAAAATAAATTTTAAAATATAATTATTTTTTTACAAAAAGAGTATATATAA
>PYAF01002150.1:415170-454939 GCA_007407185.1 Glycine tomentella | reverse complement strand
TATTTCTCATTTATTTTTTTACACATAAATAAAGTGCAGACCATATGAACGAATATGAATATTTAATATCTAACAGCTACGAGGATGAATATTAAAGTTATTATTTACTCAGATATAAGACTAAATACAAATATTTTGTTAAAATATGAATATGAGAATAAATATTATAAGATCCTACTCATTATTTTCCTTAATCATACATGTATTAGAAAAATCATATTATTCTTAAAATTATTTCAGAAAGTTTCATACCACACACATACAACAATTCTATTAAAAGCATGTTAAATCATCAATTTATTCAAATTGCTTCAACAAATTCGATTATTTGTTTTTTTTTTCTTTAATGCTCTATTTAACTGTGAAGAGAGAAATATATAGGATGAAAATAGAGGAAAAATAATTAGATAAAGGAGAAATAAGTGAAAAATAAGTTATTTGATTGTAAAAAAATAAATGAGAAATAAAGTGATAAAATTAAAAAATGCTAACATGCCCCTATCAATATGTTTTTTATTTTTATTTTTTATTATCAAATGTGGATCAAATTTAAACTTGAATCAGTTATATTATATGACCTTCTTCAGTCCGATCTCCCAATCAATTTGGACGACGCTGAAAAATGTTAATATTAGCGTAGGAAAAGGAATAAAAGATTATTTAAAAAGAAAAAGTGTTTCCAATATTCTTTATTCCCCTTTAAACCTTTTCAACTCTCGCCTCTATTTGGCCGAGGCAGCTTTGGCTGCGGGTGATGCTATATGTTGCGTAATGGTGACAACAGACAACCAAATGAAATTTTGGTTGTTACTTTTTTTTTTTTCTTTCTTTCTTTTTAAACATGCTATTATATAAAATTGTTCGGCCGAAAGCAGTCATAAAATTTGATGGAAGACCTTTAGCATACACAGTAAATATTTATAATATAATTTATTTCATATCTAATAATTAATTAAAATTAAAATCTTAAATTATTTAATTAAAAAATACAAATCATTATCACTTATGTCAATTACCTTAATTATCTTCATATAACGTCAAAATGCTAGCAATATGAAAGAATAATAAATTGCATTTGCTTCCTTCCAAGACTTTTATAATTTATATTATTTTATTAGAATCAATTACCTAAAAGGCCACTCATGTATACTCTTATTATATCATCAAATTTCGTGAATGAAATCTGCAAATTGCCGTAGTTGACAATGATCTTCCTCTATTTTCAGTTTGCGTAATACAAGAAATAAGAGTGTTGAGGATGAGTCTATAATGGCGATTTACCACATGAAGATAAAAAAGATAACTGACTCGCCATTTTTTCAAGTAGATCTTGGTTTGTTCCTGCACTTGCAGTTCATAAGGGAGCGTAGTGTCCCAAACATCTACCTTAATAAAATTTATATTATTATTATTGTGTTGTAATTTCTTTTTCTAATAATGAATAAGATAAAAAGTTGTCTTATGACTTGAGTAATTGTTCTTCTTGTGATGAACCCTATCAAGCACACTTAGGATGATTATGTCTCGAATGGAATAGTGAGTTCAAATGATTAAAGTTTGTAAAAATATGTCGAGACTAAATATAAAAATATCAATTATGGTGGTTAAAAAAATACATAAAAATGAAATATTTGTGGTTTTTATCAACAAATGTGTATTTGTGTGACTACTTTCCATAAAGGATAAAATGTTTTTCACCCTATAAAATTGGTGAAGTTCATTTTTCATTTCTGCAAATTTTTTCATTTGTTTTTCATCCCTACAAAATTATAATGCATTACTTTTTGGCTTTGAGTTAGGTTTGTATGACTCCAAACCTATGTGTTTGGTGTTTGTTCCCCAAAAATTGGACACGTGTAACTTCGTGTTTTCTTCCCTTTCTCTTCTCCCACACTTGTTTTTCACTGGTTTGCGCTCCTTCCTCTTATTTTCACTCGTTCTTCTCCTACATCGTGCTCCTTCCTTCGATCTTGTCTCACCTCGACTTCCACTAGCTCGCAACTGCGACGCCGCCACTCTCTGACACTACAACCATGAATTGCATCACTTGGATCAATCTTTCTGCTATATTCGCTCCCTCCAATGCTTCTCTCCATACATTCTTCTGCGCTCTATTCTGAACCTCTTTTGCAAACACCCACCTTCGACATCACCACCAGAAGTCAGATCTGCCCCATAAACCATTATTTTCATCCACATCCAAACCCAAATTTGCTAAATTCGGTTCCAATTACAAGCCCCTGTTTCAGCGTGTTTGGCCATGGACAATGATTTTGATGGGTCAATTATTGCTTTTGATTGAGGTGATCTCACTTTGATGAATTACAATGATTTCACGTGGATAGAGATTTTTAACTTCGATTTAAAAAATGGCAAAATTCCTTTCTTTGTTTTGGAATATCCCACCGTTACAGTGTGAATTTCCTTCTTTGCCTATGATTTTTTTCTATTTCGTATTTGTTATTTTTGTCAATTGTTTTGGTCTTGTTGATCGTCCTTTTTCATAGGAAGTTCATGATTTTGGGGGTCTAAATGCATTCCTTGTAGTGATTGTAGCTCATAATTGATAATGGATCCTTCTTCTTTTTGTGTGTCACATAATGGGTTTATGCAAGTATGTTTTTGTTTGTAGGTTTCAGACCTCATATTAACTAGTCAGCTATATTTTTGAGGTACAAACCTTTGCAAGAGTTGCTATAAATTAGAGAAATAGAGAAATGAATGAATGTAGTAATAAATTTTCACATATTCTCATAATTCCCAAAACAAATTTAGATCTTTTCTTCTGCAAAGTTTAGGCACTGCATAAGGTTTGACAGTGCCCATGGATGCCACAACCAACGTCCAATAGAACCTCAAATGTACCGTATGACCCACGAACTCGGCTAATACTCAAATCATGGTCGCCCTCAAATCCCTACAATCACGCATGACACGTAGAGAAGGAGTTATTCAACTTGGCTCCTCAAAATATGTAACCTCCCCAAGATTGGATATATATAGATATCGAGGAAAAACTACCAGGTACTTTTTATCATTCCATACACAAAGACTTAAACACCTCAGGCTCAGCTGACTGGATCGTCGGAGTCCCTTTTGTAGGTACCTCATCTGACACCAAGATAGAAGAACGAAGATTCCACTGGGATGAGAGGCAAAGGAGGACAGCCCAACAACTCGTCTAGAACTCACTTGGAACTCAGCCGAAACATTTGCCGCCCATCGTGGGGTCGAGGAAATTTTTTCCTTTAGCCATAAGATGGTAGCAACAAGGAGAGGTGACCTCAGTTCATCTATGGGATCCATAAGGGTAGAGACATCAACAATGTTGGAAACTCTAGAATAGATGGAACTATTATGCAACAAAACCGAGACCGATTTGGAGGCCTCATGGCAAAAACATGAGGCGAATATTTGACAATTAAGGGAGGAAAGCACAAGCCTCAGAGAAAGGCTTGCCATTCATCACCCACCCATACCACCATCGACTTCACCACATTCTTTGTCCTCTCTACCACCCATCCATGTCGAAACATGTACCTGGGAAAGCCATACTCAACTCTCCTCCTACAGTAATTGGGAGGAAACCCCAATCTACTTTAGACTCAGGTCCATGCACATCCATAATGATGCCATTCAGATGCACCTCTTTATCGATGGCATCATGGACACACCTCTCCCTATAACCTGGAAGCCGTTGAACATTGAAAGATACGATGGTACATCAAATCCGGACGAGCGCCTAGATACATTTACCACTCAGGTAAACTTGTATTCCAATGGCGACGCTGTGTAGTGCAAAGTTTTCCAACCTCCCTCAAGTGATCGATGTTAACATGGTACAAGCGCTTACCCCCACGATCCATCGATTCATTCATAATCTTAGCCCAATGTTTCAGAGCATAATATGCAACCATCCGTCCTTATCACACAACATATGTAGCTTTGGTCAATCTACGCCAGGCTAATGAAGATCCATTGAGATCATTCATGGAGCGATATACAGTCATTTTCATAAAATATTAGAGAGCTTGACCCCAGTGTCGCATTGCATTCCATGATCACAACACTGAAGTCGGGGCCGTTCGCCAACAACCTCTGTCGGAAGCAAGCCAAGTATTAGAAAAAACTTCAAGCAAGAGCGGCATGATACATCCAAATAGAGGAATTATCCGCTTTCCGAAACCAAATACATTTTGGGGAACAGTAAAAATAGGAACAAAACAAAGATAGGATCAAGCCCATTCAAGACAAATCCTTCAATAAATCTGGCTGGCTACCAAAGTACAACCACTACACACCATTGAGCATCAACTGAGCACGCTTACTAGAGGAAGCATTCAACACAAATTTTTTGTCTCTACCACCTCCAACTAGGTCAGTCAACTCAGCAGACAGATGAAAGACATGCGAATGTCATTAGAACTTTGGCCATACCACAAAGGCATGTGTGGCCCTGAAGTGCAGAATAGAAAAGCTAATATAAGAAGGCACCCTTGCCAACTACATATACACCCCTAGTAACAACATGGGTAGTTATCGAGATTGGGGAAAAGGCCGAGGAGGTTACTGTGGTGGTCGAGGATAAAAATTCCCTGATGAAAAGCAAGAAAAAATAGAAGCCAAATCAGACCAGGTTGGCACCTTAGTGGTCGGGGAAGTAGGGAGACATAGAGTTATTAACATTATCGCCAACAATTTCGCTAGCGGAGGAAGCACCAAGTTAGCTCGGAAAAGACACTTGCGCACCATCAAAAGCGTAAACCATATTATGCGTGCTAAGAGATCATTTCCCCCAATAATGTTTACAAATTTCGACTTCACAGGAGTCGATCCCAAGCAAGACGACCCAATGGTGATTATAGTTGGAATAGCCAATTGGGATGTCAGAAAAGTCCTGATAAACGAAGGCAACTCGGTCGATATACTTTTCCTATCCACTTTTGAAATGTTAGAGATCTCTCCAAAAGTAATAAAACCTCATTCATAACCCTTATTGGTTTTTGCAGGGGGACAAGTCCACACCCATGGGGTTGTAGAGCTTGAAACCATCTTTGGAATGAGAGAATTGTCAAGAACACTATTCATCCAATACGTCCTCATTGACGCCAACACTTCCAACGATGTCATGACTGAAAGAGTGTCATTGAACTCTCTAGGTGACATTTTCTTAACATCGCATCTCGCGATGAAGTTCCCCAATCTAAAAGGCGACATCATCACTACCAAAGCAGATCAGATGGAAGCTCGCAAATGTTATGCCAAAAGCTTACTAGTTCAACCATACACCCTCACCTCTGAGGAACACACCAGAGCAGTAGACATCACCCACATCGAAGGAGATGACTCAAGAAGAAATGAAGAAGACAGAGGAGTTATGCCGAGCTAGGTCGACATCAACCCGAGGCCAAATGAAGAGGATGGAAGGCCTACACCAATCGAGGAACTATGATCGTTCCGACTTGGAAAAGAACCTCACTAATACACCAAGATGGGCGAGAAACTTGACAAACACCTTTAGAAGAAGATCAAAGAGGTGTTAAAACAGAACGCCGACTTGTTTGCTTGGAGTGTTGCTGAAATGCCTGACATAGATCCCAATTTCATATGCCACAAACTTTTTGTTTTCTTTGAAGCAAAAGGAGTAGCATAAAGACAACAGAAGCTCGACGAGTTGTGAAGGAAGAATTCGAGAAACTAATTAGAGTTGGCTTCATTAGAGAAGTCGTGTATTCAACATGGCTGTCAAAAATTGTGATGATCTAGAAATCCAACGAAAAGTGGAGAATGTGTGTCGATTACATCGACCTCAACAAAGCTTGCCTGAAGGATGCATACTCGCTCCCTAACATGGAATGGCTTGTCGATGACGCCTATGAATACAAAATTCTGAGTTTCCTTGACAGATACTTAGGTTACAATCAAATCAAGATGTACCCACAAGACGAAAGTAAGATTGCATTCATGATCGAAGATGCAAATTTCTGCTACAAAATTATGTCTTTCGATTTGAAGAACACTGGTGCCATATAGCAGACATTAATGGACAAGGTCTTCAAAGATCTATTGGGGAAGAATATCGAAGTGTATGTTGATGATATGGTGGTGAAGTCATCACTACTGCATAAGAGGTATTTTAAGACGCGCATTCTAAGTTGGTTATACCAAAACCGTCTTTGAATGGCAGGCGGTGGCAATTTCGTAATAAGTCAAAATTTACAAAGACGGTTGTACAATAACCGTCTTAGAATGTTTAAAATGAGGTCTGCATAAATCGTCTTTGTTGTTTTGTAATCAAAGATGGTTCCTTATAACCTGTCTTCGAAGGTAAAGGTGTTTTTTTTTTTTTTTAAATCCCTAAAATTTACTTTTGCAGTCTCAGACACACAACTTTGCGACCTTCCTTGACGTAGGCTCGTGGACACTCCGTCAGCCGCTGTGGGTGGTTCCCTCCGTGACTCTGTCGTGGTCTCCGTCAATCGGTGGTGGTGGCCGCTTCTCCTTCGACAAGGTTCCCCTGACGTCTTCGTTTTTCGCAAAACTAGGTTTGAAATCAGAAATCTTATTTTGGTTTAGGGGTTTGACATTTAGAGGGTTGGGGTTTTTGTGTTGTTTGTGTTTTTCATTTCGTGTTTATGGGTTGAACAACATTATTGTTTCATTCACAGGTGTGTTTGGGTTTGTGATGCCACTGAAGCAATGGTTCTTGATTTCGTGTTTATACAGCCACCTTTTCTTTGTTTGACATTTGTTGACCAACAGCTTTTATACTACATAATTGAATGGTTTTTCCTTCGATGACTATGTCTGTATGTTGATTGATATTCAGTTGAAAATTTGCTCCTTAGAATATGGTAACATAGATTTCAGTAAAGCAAAGTTCCCTACTTCCCTTTTATGTGTGATCATTGTGATAAGGCTAACTATTTGAGAAAGTGGGACACTCCACAAGGTTGGTTGTGTCAAGTAGGATATGGTCTCACATCTGATAGGTTTTTGGATTGAGTGTGTTCTTTAAATTCGAATTCGAAACTTTGTCATTATTATTGATTAGAGATTAAATTAATATAATTTTGGTTGTAGTGTTTACTGAGAACATGGCTTAAGGGAAATTCACGTCACTATTTTTCTTACTCAATGTATAATCACACAAAATATTGTGAAACATAGTATGTTCATTCTTTGAATTGAGAAGAAAAAAATTATTAGGAATATAAATAACTAGCGAAGTAGTTGACAGTTGTAAGACTATATATGATTTTCTAATTTCTTCAACCTCTACATACATTGTCACTGTCATGATGTTGGTACATAAATCATAAACAATTGTTTAAAGGACATGAAAATTGACGTTTTTATTAAAACAAGGCTGAAAACATAACAATCAGATCATATATATATATATATATATATATATATATATATATATATCAATCAGAATCGGACTTCTTGGTTATCGAACTGCTCAGCTAGCCAACCTGAGAGAGTCACCGCAACCAAAGGAATTAGCTGACAATGATGAATTGGTATAATCAATCTTCTCTTGAGAAACTGGCACAGTACTGTTTCCTTGTATCTCCAAATAGTGCTTCAGAAGTTCCTTCAATTTCTTATCATCCCAAGACTTAAGATGAATCAAATTGTCTTCATGCACTAATTTAGTAGTCACCTCCTTTTGCCTCCTGGTGACAATGACAGCACCACCAATGCCTGACATAAAACTTGAGAAAAGAGTAGCTTGGTCTTATCATCCCGAGCATTTTCATCAACAACATATAACAAATCACTAAACCAATCATTACAATGCCACACACAATCCAACACAACCAAGTACTTCTTGTGATCCTTGAGGAAACCATGAAGCTTTTCCACTAGCCAATCATCCTCAGGTTCCTCCGTGAATAGATGAGGGTCTTCATTCAATTGTGCCAACATCTCCTTAACAATCTTTATATCCATTTCATCATTTGATTTCAAGTCATACAAACACACCCATATTGGCTTCTTGTACTTGTCTTGGCCACGTTGATCATCCAGAACCATTTTTGCAAGCGTGGTCTTTCTCGTGCCACACATCCCATGAACCCTGATAGTGTTAAACCCATGATTTGATTCAAGCCAATTCACTATGTTTTCGATTTCTTCATGGAATACAGGGAAGTTTGGTGTATCCTTTCTGGTAGGGAACATGCATGAAGTGTATAAGGTTGAGGTTGAGTTTGCATTCGCTTTAGCCTTCCCCATGTTGATGAGTTTTTGATTTATTTCGATCAACGCCCTGTCGTTTCAACTTTTTACCTGATGAAGATGACAGAACAAGGACAAGGTTCTCTTGTTTACTCTACCCTTAGCTAGTACATGGTCAAGCTAGTACAAATAAGATAAGGACTCAAAAGGGGGAGGTGACCAGTATGCTTTGTTCTCTGTGAATTTGTTTTTTATTTCATTCAATAGGGAAATGATAGTAGCTGATAGGTTAGGCTCTTTGTCTTGAACAAATTCTAACAAGCTTTCTTTAAGGATTTCAACAGTGTCTGAGGCCATGATGGAGGGCAAAGGTACCTACGGTTGGACGTATGGACAAGTAGTAAGTGGTGGTGATGGTTGACAATACAAACAATGGTGAACTATTTTAACTTTTATTTCCTAATTGTGATGTTCAAAGGCCTCGGCTGATGCTGAAGCCAAAATTGTTGGTTGTCTCAATTACCAAGGAACATAAGTTTTGGATTGGATTCTTTTCTTGTAGAGGGGAACGATGTAATTGGAGTGCCAATTTTTGTTGAGGGGAAAAGAATATGATGCTAGCCATTTCAACTATTCGTACATGTTTGTTGTGTGTTGGTTTATCCACCCTATTGATTAAATTAGTTCCAATTAATTGTGTAGAATATTACAAATGGGTGATCAATGGAAAAACCAAATTATTTAAATTGCATCAAATAGTTGTCCTGATTAGTGGATACAGTCACAAAGTGGACTTTGGGATGTAGTTCAAAACTTAATGAATTATCATATACTCTTCAAATTAATTGTTGTCAGTTATCTTGATTGGTTTTTGGTCGTGTTCATCACTCCATAACAATTGCATGTCCCTTGACTGAATTTAGATTAGCTAAAATTTAGATTAGTAAAAAATAATGTATTAGTATTGAAGGAAAGGGCACTGAATTGAAGTTCATGTACCCGTGTTTATAATCAGTTGAGTCGAGAGTTTGATCATGTTTTATAACATCACGGGTTTTGTTATAAATCCTTCCGTTTTGTCGTAGGCATATCATGTGCAATCATTATTATTCTTTGTAAACAAACAATACAAGTTGGCTGTTCTATACTAATCTTAATTTCAAATACCTCAAATGGAGGAGTTTGCTGTCCTGCAGCCTCACCACCCATCACCAACTCCAGTTTGATATCTTCAATTGATTAAGGTATTTGTTACTTGTATGTGGTGGTTGTTAATAAAAAGACTTCATATTAGGGCTGCTCCCTTTACCAAACATATTACGATTGTCTTAGTTCAACTTTCTTTCTTTTGGCCCCACTTGTTTGTTTGATAGTTCAATTAACTCCTTTATACATACATAGGTTTTATAATTAAGATCCCTTTTGGTTTTCCATGCCTTCAATCAGGGTAAATGTTAATTACCTGTTTATATCGAGCCTTTTTATACCACAACATCTTCTCTTCATGAAGAACTTCATTATATTGAGCTTGCATCTGCCTTTGTAGTCTTATAAGCTTACAATAGGGGTAGACATCCAATTGTTTTACATCTCCTTTAATTGTAGCATCAACTTGTTGTTTTCTTCTAAAAATGTTGCCCAAAATATTTTCATGCATATACCTAGACTGTTTTATGATGTATCCAAGTTTTCTGTTAACAGTACCATGAATGGACCTTCATGGTAGATAGCTTCTTTGATTATGACTGACCATAGTGGACTAAGGCAGATACCTGTAAAGACTTTGAATGCCCAAGTCAGTAATGGATTAAGCGTGTCTTTGGGATAGCTGGTAATTTTATTATTAAGTGCCTGGTTAATTGATGAGATAAAGTTATTTCAGGTTAATCAATTAATTGTCTCAAGTTCAAGAGTATTGAATATGCAACTATACATGTGTTAAATACTTAAAATGGAAACTTTGTTATCCATACATAATGTTATCCAACTACATTAGGTATATTTAGTTTTAAGGTTACATGTGATCTTAAAACAAACAAGTTTTAAATTCCTTTAATTTTTTTATAAATATTCTGTTAGTATTTGTCAGCAGAAATTCTCTGATGTTCCTCTGTGTGCATTTATTTGTAGTTCAGTGAATTCATTGAGTGAATTGATAAAAAGCTTCACATGCTGGTTGCTAATGATGTAATGAATCAAGCCTTGTGTGGTTAGATGATAACTTGAGTATCCTAATTTTAAAATCAGTTATGTGATAGTTGAAAATAATATATGACACATTGCTAACTCCTCATGGATTTTTTTTGCTGCACATGTAGATTGGTTAAACTTGGGGGAGTATTAGTTTACAGTACATGCTCCATATATCCTGAAGAGAATGATGATAGGGTAGTGGCATTTCTTGTAAGACATCCGGTAAGCATTTATACTGTTGACTAATCATATTAAAATATTCTAATTTTTGGTTTCAAATACAGTTGTCCTTTATAAATACTTTAAGTAACCTTTAGTTGAATATGTATTAGGCAAGTTACATATTGTGTATCTAGTTTGTTAAGCATGTGACCATGGTTATATGAAATAGAACCAAATAGTTGATTGGCTTGCAAATGTTTCCTCATGGTTATAACATTAGACTTCATGTATTGGAGTTTCCTCCTCCAACATATGGTAGAATCCAAGGAGATTTATTTGATGTGTGTTTCTTTAGGAGTATTTTAGCTGGTTAAGGGCCCTGTACACATGGTCAAGCACATGTTACAACCCAACTAACAATGAGTCGATTTAAGGAGATGAAGCACATATTTCCTTTGAGAATTAAAGATACCTTACTTAAGAGTAGGCAACTTCTATCCCAAGAATGTACTTCAGCTTCCAAACATCATTCTTGACAAACTAAGTAAGACAACTCAATTTTCACAACTCTGATCACTCATGATCCACCTTCAGCTTCTTCCCAATTCCTTGCAGATCCAACCCCCTACAGAACCAAAAATTTACCCTCCTATGTCCAGCTGATGCTTCTTTATATGATCCATACAACAAAAAAATTTGTGTGCTACGGATTTTCTTTTCCCTGTATCTATGTCCAGTCCTGCCACTTTACCTTTGTGAAAAGTTCAATCCAAGACTGGTTGCATCATCTCTCAATTTCTTATTGCCTGTTGGTGGACCCAAATGAAATGGACTAGAACAGGAACTAGTACTCTCACTAGAATAGGAAGAATCACTATCAATGTCATTCAAGGCATTCATCTTTGTATCCAATTCGCGCGAAGCAACAAACTTTCTTTTGACATTTCCAATGTTTTCAGCCAGTCCTGTTAGACAAAGGTTTTTCTGGGGTGCTCCTGATGATTAACTGTTATGGCTATTATTGATAACAATAGTAGATCAAGTAGTCTCTTTTTTGTTCAAGTTGCTTGTGGATTATTCTCATCTTCATCATTGTCTTCTATAAGAATTGCAGATTCCATTCCCAATTTCCCCCCTGATGGCATTAAAGAGAAAGACAACTGTTATTCCTACGCAATAGTGTATATCTGCCACCAAAATAATCTAAGCAATAGCTTGGGAAATGAAGTGCAGTAGACTTTGTAACCCTAATAGAACATTGACAATATGCCAGCATTCATAGAAAATTCATCCTTCAGCTGTAATTGAAGATCTATGTTTTTGTCCCCTCAATGTACCCCAAAATCCTCAATCATATAACCAATTATTAATGAGTCAACAACACGTCCTTCATTTCTTGTAGTTCAAATAAGTTCATTTTTAAGTCTTGTTGCCTACATTCTGCCATTTGTATATGTATTTCTGCCTTTTGTATATCCTTGAGCCCTGGTAATTCGAGATGAATGCCGTCTTTAAAAGTTATTCCTGTAATGGTGAGTTTGATATTCATCAAACAGAATCAATTGTGCCCTGGTAATTCATGAGACATAGTATGTCTACTTTAACATGACTTTTATTTCAATATATATAATTGGGCTGCTGTGAATGTCCTAAGAAATATTCTGCAACACTATGGGTGTTATGAATGTGAGGTTGAGAAATATTGTTGATATATTTGAGACTGTCTGGATTCATGTTATAGTTATTTTCGTGCAAACTACTTTTGAAAATGTTACTGTTACTAATATTGGTTTATTTGTGGTCAAGGTTGCCATGCTTCCATTTTGCTTGCATCTCCAAACAATAAGGCAGAGAACAATCATGTTCATGATATTTAATTTCACTTGCTGGGGATGGCTTTGACACAGTGGGTAAAGCAAAGGCAACGATTGATAGTGAGTAATCAACAAAGTCTGTTGTGCTAATATTATTGCTCAAACTACTAGAGATGTGATAAATTTGGTATGATAAAATACTTCTAGTATTTTATCATATATCAATATAAGTAATGAATAAATATTATATACAATTAGGCATACTAAAAAAAATTTATAATGTATATATCATTTTCTTTTTTAATGAATGATAGTTAAACTATTTTTTTTACTGCAACTAAATTACTTTAGGAATTGGAAACTTTTACTTTTCTTTATAATTGTTCTTATTTTTTATTTCAGTTCAAAATTTTCTTAACACTTGTTAGTAAAAACATCAAAAGTAGTATTCGTAAACTTCAAAAGTTTACGCCATAATTTCTTGAAGAACAAAAAAAAGGCAATTTCGTGTGGTGCATGCTTGAAAGACAACCGTGACGTTTGTGGATGTGTTAGTGCATGAAGGACTATGTTGACTTCTCATTCTTCCAGTGGTTGGGCTTTTGAAAATTGAACATCTTGGTGCTGGGTAAAGTCAGCATGGTTCTTTTAGTATAATAAATACTTTTTAGCATTTTTTTATTTTTTTAATAAAAAAATAATATATATATATATATATATATATATATATATATATATGTGTGTGTGTGTGTGTGTGAAATAAAAATTGTTGAAAGATTCCTGTTGCCTTTTAGCCAGTTGAGCTTTAGTTGGCTAAAATGCCATGATATCAAGACTCGAGTTCAATGTATCTAAATAAATTATTAATATTTTTTATGTAAATCTTTTACCAATATTGTCTTTATATTGATCTAGGTAAATCTTAGTTTTAGGCACCAAAGAAATCTAGCATTGGATCTATTTTAGATTGTTGGACAGAACTATGATATTATTATTAACACTCGTATGCTTTATAGTAAAAACACTATTATTTATCTATTTAATTACTTTTATATAAATTACTCTTAATTTTTATAAATTTGATCACTCAAACTTTTTTATAAGATACTTAATTTTTCACTTTCTTACTTAGTTAGATATTTAAATTTTAAATATTTAATATACTTTTTATAATTTAAATTGTATCAACATATACATATTAAAAATACATGATACTGTATTTGAATTATGAGATCATGGACAATGACAAAAATCTTGAGTAGCTAATTCATATGCCAAGGCCAATAAAAAGAGCAAATATTGTTCCACTTCAGTATCCCTGCCTTAAAGTAAACCTTAACTACTTTCATTGCGCAGTTAGTTTTCCAGTGTCCCAAACCAACATTTTTTTTAATTAGTTGTGGATCTCAGATTAGATAAGCAACCCCTATCACAGTAGCCTCAATAATAGAATTTAATCTGTCAAAAACTGATTCTAACGCATGCCATATAGAGTCTGTTTGGATAGAAGACTAGAAGTGTTTTTGAGAGCTTGTCTACTAAAAAAAAACTCTATATTTTCAATAGAGAAGCTCTCAAAAGTACTTCTAACTTGTATCCAAACAGGCTCATAATCATCTCAGGAACTTAATTTATTATATCAATTTTGCATGCATGCTAGGTAAAAGTCAAAGACACTACAAAAAAAATGGGATTTTCTGACGGACAATATTCCGTCGGTAATTTAAGCATTTCCGACAGAAAACAATCTCCGACGGATTACTTTCCGTCGGAAATATTCCGTGGGAAATATTTAGATTACTGATGGAAAATTCCGTGGAAAATAATTCAATTGCCGACGGATTTATCGACGGAAATATTTGTGGAAAGGCCAAAACAAATTTCCGACGGATGTTTTCGTCGGTAATTTTCGACGGACAAAATTCTGTCGGTAATTTTAGCATTTCCGACGGATATTTCTGTGGGTAATTTCCGACGGATATTTCTGTGGGTAATTTCCGACGGATATTTCTGTGGGTAATTTCCGACGGACAAATTCCGTCGATAATTTTAGCATTTTCGACGGATATTTCCGTGGGTAATTTCCGACGGATATGTCTGTCGAAAATTTTCAATGGACAATATTCCGTCGGTAATTTTGTCCGTTTCCGACGGATACTTCCGTCGGTAATTTTAGTATTTCCGACGGATTTTTCCGACAGAAAATATTTTCTAAATATTTTATGAATTTTCGTCGGATTATTTTCCGTGGAAAATATTCTGTCGACGGAATGATATGTCGAAAAAATTGTATGTAAAAAATTTAAATTGTATATTAATTTTTTTTACATTTATCCATTCTTTACTTTGCATTTAACATGTAAGATATATGCTTTACTCATTTGTTTTGAGATTTTTATTATTATGTCTAAAATAATGGCAAAAAAATTAAAAAATTGTACTTTAAATAAAAAATTACGAATACACTGCACTTTCAAAATTGCATGATATATATTATATTAGTAGGTTAGTTAGTTACGTAGTTTAGGGTACGTAGGTTATGACATATATTTAGGGTTTAAGAAACAAATAGTTGGTTACCTAGGTTTAGGGTTGATGACATAGGTTTTGGGTTTAGACCTAGGTTTAGGTTTATTCTGCGTCCTTAAACTTAACTACCTAATGTTATTTTGGTCTCTAACATGTGTTCATATTATCACTTAAGATAAACATTACATATATCTTTTGATTAAAATGAGTGACAAGTTATAATTTTGAGAACTTTTTAAATTCCCTTAATTCTAAGGGCTAAAGTGAAACCAAATCACAAATTTAGACTAAATTGACTATTTAGTTATTTGTTTTATTTTGGGGAAAAAAGTGAAAAGAAAAATAATAGAGAAAAAAAAGGATAGCTTATTTTTAGGTTTTTTTAAAAGAAAGATTAAAAAACATTTTTTTTCTTGTTTGATTATGTAAACTATGTTGAAGAATATTGATAAGTTGAATAAATTGTCGATGTAACATCTTAGTTGGTTAGATTTCAATTTGTTGGTTAGATTTCATCGTATATTAATATTAATAGAAAAATAACAAGGTTATTGACTTCATATTTATAGTAAGCATATCCATAAATATATGTCTTGTATATCTATAAATAACAAAGAAACCACACGAGTGAACTTTAAACAATATTTTGATTCGAGTTTTGTGAATGAAAAAAATTAAGCATATGCAGACAGTAAAACTCTCATGTCTACGAATGCTTAAAAAACGTTTAAAGAGACCTTTTAAAAAGTAAAAAAGAAATCTTCCATTACAAGTTTTTTACTTATGAGATGACTAATTGTGATGAGAGAAAGGTATATAGCATATTGAAACACTTGTGACCAAAACAAAAATAGACCTTTTTATAAATAAATAAAAAAACTTGTCGTTGAAAACAAAGTATAATTAACAAAGTATAGCATATTGTTGACTTACAATATGATCAGTTAGTTACTTAGATTATCAGTGTGTGTAATTACTTTAAGTAAGATGCTAGTGTTGCTTACTAACTAATTATTAAATTATCTTTTTTAAAAGTTTAATAATAATAAATAAATAAATTACACTAAACAAACTAAAACCATAACTTTAATTAACCCTACCATAAACCAATATAGGAGTGTCAAAAAATAATTTAAAATTATTTGGTTTTGAATTGAAGTTTATGAATGATGAATTTAAAGTCAAATCGACGTATTTAATTAAAATGATGTAAATTATGATTTTCAAAACAAAACCGGTGATGTTTTCCATTCGTGATGTTTTCCACTTGTGTTGTTATTTTTAATAGTGATTCCAATTTATTGTAAAAAATTAAAATTTATTTCAAAATATAAAATTAGTTTGGTTTGAGCATTTTAAAGTGATTCCAATTTATTTTGTAAATCATTATAGGACAGGTGTTCTTCACAGTATGATTTCTTTTAAAAGTGCGGAATATTTTCTTAATTTAGGCTGAAAATGAAAGTTTTGACAAATGAATTCTTTTTAAAAAACAAAGACAAGGTAACAAATCTTCATTTATTGTTTAAGTTAAAGAGAATGAAAAAAAATAAATAAATATCTAAATTATGTTATATCTACATTTTTTTTTACTTTAATTCCAAACGTTGAAGTTGGTTGACTTTAATTTTTGAAGAATGTTTGGAGAAAAATAAATTCTTTAGAGAGAGTTTAAAAATGGGAAGAAAAATAAATTTTTTGCCTATAGTTGAATTTCTTATTTCATTGTGAAGCCTTATTTTTATTTTATTTTCAGTTCTTTTATGGTAGGTTATTACTTTATATATATAAACTCTATTTTTTAGGATATAGATAGATAAAGAGCATTGAAGAGGTTGTTGAGCATTCGAGTTCTTTACTATTTCTTTTTCTATTACATTAAAATCCTATATATATATATATATATATATATATAATTTTTATCTCTTTTTCTGGGTGTTTGAAATGTTTATTAAACCATTTTAAAACATTACAGCTTCTCCATGAAGCTTTTTAAAGCATTTTAAAACATTTTAATTTCAACTTTTTCCTAACGTTTATTATTTTAAAATTTTAAAATTTCATGATTATTTAGGTTAAACATAATTAAAAAATATATAAAAAAATGTAAATATTTAATAGGTAGTTTTTTGTTTTTTACTTTAATTAGAAACTTTGAACCTGGTTTATTTTATTTTTTATATTTTCTTCAATCACGTGTGTTTGACTTGTGAAATCGCAACCCACACCAAACATTGATCCAAAATAGAACACGATCACACACAATTTTAAAATAAAAATAACTACCATAAAATCATCTGAAATAGTAAAGTATGTAATTGTTGTATCAATATACGGACAATGAAAACCCATAAAAGGATAAAGAAAACAATAAAACTGTCACGATCACTCCTCACTCCTCGCCCTGTCTAATGTCATCCTCAGGCTCAGCAACCTGAGCTGCCTCATGAATGAGTATGGCTGGCTCTGTACCATCTGATGGTCCTGGAGGAGTAGGAGCTACTGGTGACGCCAATGGTGGCTGGGAACGTGTTGCTGTATCTGGAGACTGGGGTTGGTACCCATTGGTGTTCACGCCAATCTGGTTGTATATGTACTCTAACATCCCTGTCTGGTAATCCAGCTGAGTTCGGATGAAGGCCTGAAGGGCTACATAGCTGGGTGAGTCCTCATAAAGAAGCTCACGTCTGGGTGCCTGGTTGGGGGGGGGGGGAGAAGAAGGCGGAGCAAACTGTGGTTCAAGGACTTGTGGCTGAGGAACCTCAGCCTCAGGTAACTCGCGAGGACTCCTCGCAGCAAGCTCCTCTGGTAATAGCTTTGAAGCTCTGATGACCTGCTCCTCTGTAGCGCTCTTCATGGCATCAAGGTAAGTCTTGTGGCTCATCAGAGAAGCGATCTGGACATCCATTGGCTCCTCATCAGGGATCTCAACACCCGCTTGTCGACACAGGTGAGAAATCAACGACGAGTGACCTAGCCATGACTTACTGCTAGCGTCCTGAATCATGTGAATCCGGTTAGATAAAATGTTTGCGATGTAAAGATTACCTTCGCTCCGGAGTACATATAAAAGGATGGCGCGTTCTACGTTCACATCCGTCATATTTGTGGAAGGAATGACAGTGTGATTCACAAACTGGTGCCAAAACGCTGCATCACCCACTAGATCGTGTTTCCTCATCTTTTCCGGAACGTAATCTAAACTGCCCTTCATCTTCCAGCTGGTAAATAATCCTGTGATGCCATGCCTGATCCTGTCGGCTAGCTCAGGCATTTCATCTCTGTACATCTTCGTCATTACGTCCGACTGCATCCTTATAAACAACTGACCAAACTCGCATCCGTCGAAAGGATTGTAGCTGGTATCGAGAAATCTCTCGATAGTCTTGTCGTCAAACGGGACCTGTATCCCTCTAACCCAGCTAACCCTTCGACTGGCGACTGTGGTTTGGTCGACGTTTGATAGAAACTCTTTTAGAATGGCACTGGAACTAGGCTCTACGAAGCTGACTAGCCTATGCCACTATCGCTTGATGATGACCTCCAATATAGGGTTCTCCTCAGGCAATGTCTCCCATAAGATCTTCTTCTCGGGGATGATCTTCTTGGGGAGGTACCACGTGTGAAATCTATCCTCACACTCTTGGGAACCGAAGCGGCCTTCATCATACCCTGTTACACGGGTCCACTTGTTGGTCGAGGCATTTGTGCTTTTCTTCTTCCTCTTTTCCACTTGTTTGCCCTGAAATTCATAAAACACGAATGCTTTTACATCCACTTATAACATATTAACGACAGAGTACTAACACGAATTTCAACCGTTTATAACATTCTCATTTAGAGTTGCAATAAACACAAGGACACACAGATTTAAGGAATCAAAATCATCACAAGGCTGCAATTTCACATTAACAATATATTTAAATTCATTTAAATCATAATCCACTAAAATTGATTCCACTAAAGCACACATTAAGTATGAAATAAAGGAGGTGCTCTGAGCAATATGACTAATGACTCAGGTGTGGTCCTTTTGTGACAAGTAGAGAAGGTATGTCTGTGATACATTCCTAGTTCCTTATAATAAGGATAACTGCAGGCATTAAAATAAGTAGGATCAACAGAGTAAGAACATGCATATATGAAGCATAGATTTATGATCTGCAAGAAGAAGCAATGTGTAACAAAGTTGTATATAGGCTTTTGAACTCTAGTTTTGAGATTGCTCAGGGATTTTCTTGCATTTTTTCTTGCAGGAAGAGCTTTCTTATATTTCACACACTATTCAGGGCTCTCATGATACCCAAATAACTAGCTATTTCACCAATTGAAAGCAGTGGGCATTGGCTGCAGCTGCACTGATGCTTATAGACAATAACCAATGGGATTGGGCAATTGAATTTTCAAATTGGGTCTCTGTAAAGCTGTGTCATCTTCAATAGATTATATGTATATTGGATATCTAATCATTTGCTTTTCTCCCACATTAGCAACCCACTTTTGTGCCCGATCCATCTGTTATTCACCTTTACTTGCTGAAATGACATGTTTTCCAAGTCACACTAGTCTTACCACTATGTTGTCACCAAAATCTATTACCAAGTCTATTAAGATATTAAGATACTATATATATGGATGATGTGCAGAACTTACATACTACACATTCTACTGAATAAGAACCTGTTCCTTTGCCTAAGGTCTCTCTTTCTCTCTAAATGAAGGTGAATCTCCCCCCTAATTGGGTAAATAGATTAATTAAGCACTTATTTATGAGTCCTATAGCAATGAGTATCATAGAATAGTTTATTCCTTTCTACAAACAACTTATGTCTTAGTCATGATCAATGCAAATTACACAACCAGGCTCAGCAAGATTTGATCAATCATTCATCATAGGAAAACAATATCATGAACCTGCTCACATTATATGAATATCAGCAGTACACAAGCACATGGAATCTGAACCCCAAGCCAATAACATTTACTCATGTTATCACCTAATATTCAAATGTATAAAAAGCTATTCCCAATCACTTATTTATGAGTCCTATAGCAATGAGTATCATAGAATAGTTTATTCCTTTCTGCAAACAACTAATGTCCTACTCATGATCAATGCAAATTACACAACCAGGCTCAGCATCATTATATGAATATCATCAATACACAAGCACATAGAATCTGAACCCCAAGCCAATAACATTTACTCATGTTATCACTCTAATATTCAAATGTATAAAAGGCTATTCCCAATCACTTATTTATGAGTCCTATAGCAATGAGTATCATAGAATAGTTTATTCCTTTCTGCAAACAACTAATGTCCTACTCATGATCAATGCAAATTACACAACCAGGCTCAGCAACATTTGATCAATCATTCATCATAGGAAAACAATATCATGAACCTGCTCACACTTTGGTCCTATAGCAATCACTATCATAGAATAGTTTATTCCTTACACCAACAACTAATGTCCTACTCATGATCAATGCAAATTACACAACCAGGCTCAACATCATTATATGAATATCATCAATACACAAGCACATGGAATCTGAACCCCAAGCTAATAACATTTACTCATGTTATCACTCTAATATTCAAATGCATAAAAAGCTATTCCCAATCAACCGTTCCCATATCCACGTGAATCGCGTGAAATCCCGATTCCACCTTTTATAGTTTGCACATACGTACCCCTAACCCAAAGTTGACAGCATTATTTAGTCAATGTTCACATACCTTATCGCTTGCCATTGCTTCCGATTTTGTTCAAACTCGACTGAAATTGAGCGCTACTACGGTGAAATGGGGGTCACGATTACTGCTACGAAGTTGGGGTTAGGGTTTATATTGAGTGATAGTGGTGATTGCGCCGTAACTTCAGTCAAGAAATTGATGTTATGGCGATCAGTTACAAGAAAAAATGAAACATACGCCTTATGCTGTGCCTTTCGAATTTTTTAAAAACCAGAAGCATACTTCCGCGCGAACAGCGCCAAAAATCACGCTAATTGTGTCATTAACATCCCAATAGATATTTATTTTTGAACAACTGATGCGACTAGCGCCAAAAGCGACGCTGATAGCGTTGATTTGCATAGGTGTGTTCCTGGCATTGGCACTGACCGTGCCAAATGCAATGCGAACCGCGCCATCAGTATAATTATGACATTTTGGTCGAACATATGGCGCTATTAGAGTGACGGCCGCGCTAATCGTGTCGACTAAAAATGAATCGTTTGTCATTTTGATGACCTCGCGCGGGTCGCGCAAAAAACGACGCTGATAGCGTGAATAACCTAAGTGGGTAAGAACACTGGTGCAGGTAGCGCCATATGCCACGCCAATGGCGCTAAGTCCGTCATTTTTATATGTTGCTCGAACAAGTGACGCTGTTCGCGTCAACTCCACGCTAACAGCGCCCACAACCCTGGGGATCCTCGAATCCTCTGCGCGGATAGCGCATGAATCGGCGCTGATTGCGCCATCAAAGCAGTATCATATGGATGGTCGGTTTTATGGCGCTAATCGCGTGACATTTGACGCGGTTCGCGTGGGTATGGTAATAAGGTGTGTTCCTCTCGAACATGTGGCGCGCATCGCGTGATCCCTCACGCTATCCGCGTGGGTTTCGTAATAATGATTGTTCCTCTCGAACATGTGGCGCGCTACGCATGAGCCTTCACGCTATCCGTGTGGGTTTGGTAATAATGTGTGCTATCCTCGAACATGTGGCGCGCTTCGCGTGATGTCTCACGCTATCCGCGTAGGTATGGTAACAAGGTGTTTTCCTCTCGAGCATGTGGCGCGCTTCGCGTGAGCCCTCACGCTATCCGCGTGGTGATGAATGCTTGTGGCATCGACTAAGTGGCGCGATCAGCGCTGTCTTCCGTGCGAATCGCGTCAAATCTTGCAGGATCACTTGGAATGTCGGCCACATGACGCGGTTAGCGTAGTTTTCACGCTATTAGCGCAGAACCCTTAATTTTGAAATCTGAGGCTATTAATTTACTGAAAACTTAGTTGCCATTCTTTTAAAGGTAACAAAACAAAAGACTCTAAAGACACAACTCATTCCTCAGGTTAAGACCCCAGAGAAAGAAGGTTTCGGTGCTCTCCAGGTACCTCGCTTGTCTTCTAGCTTCCATTTCTTAAACCCAATATCTGTATTTTTCCTTAATATTGTAGTTATTGGATGTAAGTGGAATATTAAGCTTGCCTGAGTAAACATTAACATGTTTACAAAATATATACATTTGTAAAGAATGGTTTCTATTCGAAACAGTGAATATTTGCGGTTTACTTTTCCTGGGTTGACATAAACAGCAAATTTTGGGCCTTAGAGTCATGATGTCAGAGAAATGAAAAGACAAGTCACACTAGTCTTCATTCAAGATGTAATCTTGAAATAGATTCAGTGATTAGGGTACCTTATATAAAGTTCACATCAACAACACTTCATTCTCTTAATCTTTCATCAAATGAGTTCATGGGTGATTTGGATGTTCTTTGGAAGCTGTGCTGACTTGTTCTGTCAAACGACAAATTAGAAGGAAACTTGACCAGGAACAAAGAAGTGTGAGTTTCAATTCACAATACAAGCAGCAGATAAGTAGTCTCTGAAGTAGAAAACAAAACAAAAGATAGGGGTTAATATTAATATGTTATGGAGAAAGAATAGTATAGTCTTAGGATGGTGCTGCTTTTTAGGATGTTGTTTGGGGAATTGTAAAGATATGTGTTGATTGTAGAATGTGGATTAAACTCCAGCAGCTAACAAGTAGTCAAGTACTGAGAAGTGTCATGTGTGTTGCATGAGTTGACTCCGGATTAATTCTTTGAGGAAGACCTCATTGAATTGATAAATTTCAGTAATTGGTTTTTGCATAATCTCTTCAAAGAAAGGAAAAGAATGGTTCTTTTAGTATGTTTTACATTTCTCCTATTTTGACTGTAAAATAGTAGTTAGCTTAGTTTGGTACAAAGTTCAATGAGTCAAAATTATCGGTTCACCTATTCCTTAGTCAAAAAACAAACTCATGTAAGTAATATCTTTTAGAACATACCCTTTTTAAAAATAGGTTTATAAAAGATACCAAAGTCAATCACTCCTAATAATAGTGACTAGGCCTTGATATTAACTTAAGTGGGCTTTAAAAGCTCTGTAAATATATTTTCGTTTGGCTATAACACACCCTCTAATTGCTAACCTGTGTTCCCTTCCCCCCACCCCACCCCAAATTACTCCTTTCCCCAAGCTAATATTCGAAAGGCATCTATATTGATGGCTAAATGTTAATATGTTTCGGAAGGGAAATTTTGGAAGCAAAATTGAGAAGAATTCTATATACTTGTAGATTAAAGATGTGAATCAATTACTCCTCTGCCACAAGTTCTGTACTTGTGTCTTCCTCCTCCTTGTGAATAGATAATAGGTTTCTAGTCATGACTAGATCTTATAATTTCTAGTTGATTTCCTTTGCTTGTTTTCTTGTGTGGGTTGAAATTACTGAATTCTTAGTTGTTTTGTTTTGGTACAACCTGCCCTTTTCGGAATTACTGCCTCGTGATTTGTCCTCTTTTTTTGTGGTGTTCTGTTTTATGTATGAATTATGATATTTGAACCTCAGTTCTTGTTGGTTAAACAATTTGGCGAGAGAATTATTTTTTCTTTTAAAGAATGCTAAAATACCAAACCATAAAAGGACTCAAATTGTACAATGTCATATACATTGGGGTTACTGTATACATTGTAATTAATTATGGTATGTTTGATGACATAGTTTCGTGGACCAGCGGAAACAACATTACATAGGTGTGTGGGATCCTCAACCTTTATCACTAACTATCAAACGCAGGTACTTTTTCGACAATAACTTGCCAAACTTTGTCATACATTTCACACGTCTAACATCTTAAAAGAGTGTGAACATTCGTATTTTACAAGAGAACGTTATAAAAAATTAATTGTTTACATATCATGCATGTCCTATTTATATTTACGATATTCTTAATGTCATTTATTTATCATACCTTGTTCGTTTATGAAAGCAAACATTATGTATGTAATGTTTGACTTTACGTAAAACATGATTACCATTAGGAAGACAAATTGTATCATTTATGTGATTTATGAATGTTCCTATTTTTTGTCATAATATACAGAACATGAACTATATTTATTCCAATCGACTTTGGATGTACGATAAATGTTATAGTCGTAGAAATGGTCTGAAAGAGTCTTTTGTCAGGGGGGTTGATGAGTTTGTCAACAAAGCTAGCCAACAACAATGTTGCCACAATGATGGGGGATCAGATGTCCTTGTGTTAAATGTGATTGTACTAGGATTTTGGAGGATAGAGTTGTCAAAGTTCATTTATACAAATATGGGTTTAGGCCTAATTATTGGGTTTGGACTGATCATGGTGAAGACATGTTACATTCTCGTTTAAATGACGAGCATAATAACATGGATGCATCAAATACCACAGCAAATGTGGGTGAAGTAGAAGAATTTTTGTTTATGCAAGACATCGTGTGCAATACTCTCAGACAGGCAGAGACATTTGAGGTTCCAAACTCAAATAACATGGAAGAGCCTCCCAATGAAGATACACAAAGATTTTACAATTTATTGTTGGATGCGAATCACCCCTTGTACGAAGGGGCATCAGACTCAAAATTATCAATATCCGCAAGACTTTTAGCTTGCAAGTCCAATTGGAATGTTCCAGATCAATGCTTAGAGTTTATTTCAAAAATGCTTTTGGATGTCACACCTATAAAAGAACAGTTGCCAAAAAGCTTTTATGATGCAAAGAGGTTAGATCTAAGTTGGGATTGGAGGCTAAGAGGATTGATTGTTGTGTCGATGGTTGCATGTTATATTATAAAAATGATGGGGCATTAACTGAATGCAAATTTTGTAACAAGCCCAGATATCGTGTTAATAGTCTGGGATCAAATAATAAGAAATCAATTCCAATAAAGGCGATGTTCTACTTGCCTATCATACCAAGGTTGCAGAGAATGTTTGCATCCAAGCAAACTGTTAGCCAGATGACATGGCACCATGACAATAGAAATAGTTCGGGGACATTATGTCATTCCTCTGATGGTGAAGCTTGGAAGCACTTTGATCAGGTACATGGAGACTTTGCTAGTGATCCTCGCAATGTTCAACTTGGTTTATGCACAGATGGATTTAACCCATATATTCAAGCATCAGCTACACCTTATTTGTGTTGGCCGATCATTGTTACCCCATATAATCTTCTGCTTGAACTATGTATGACTAAACCTTATATGTTTTTGACTTGTTTGGTACCAGGGCCATGTAATCCAACAGTTGGGATTGATGTTTATTTACAACCTTTGATTGATGATTTGAAAATATTGTGGGATGGTGTTGTGACTTATAATGTTTCAAGAAGTAAACATTTCATGATGAAGACAGCTTTGATGTGGACCATTAATGATTTTCCTGCATATGACATGCTGTCTGGGTGGGGGACACATGGTAGATTGGCATGTCCGTATTGCATGGAGGACACAAAGGCCTTCCAGTTGGCAAATGGGGGGAAAACTTCTTGGTTTGACTCTCATCGTAGGTTCTTACCACCTGATCATGCATTTAGAAGAAACAAAAATGCCTTCAAGAAAGGGGAAACGGAAACAGATGACCCACCACGTCTGTTGACACCTAGACAAGTTTGGCGGAGGGTTAGGGATGTACCAAAAGTCACTGACACTGGTGTACCTCCACCCACATTACCTGGATATGGGGAGTGGCATCATTGGACAAAAAGAAGCATATTCTGGGATCTTCCATATTGGAAAGATAATTTGTTGCGACACAATCTTGATGTCATGCACATTGAAAAAAAAATTTTTGACAACATATTCAACACTATCATGAATGTCAGTGGTAAGACAAAAGACAATGAGAAAGCTAGGTTGGATCTAGCTTTGGACTGTAGGCGGAGAGACTTGGAGATGAAATTGGGGCCTAACGGGAAATTGTTAAAGCCAAAAGCAAATTACACTCTAACAACAGACCAAACAAAGTTAGTATGTCAATGGATAAAAGAACTAAAAATGGCACATGGTTATTGTTCTAACTTTGCCAGATGTGCTAATGTTGCGAAGGGCACCATGCATGGGATGAAAAGCCATGACTGTCATGTATTCATGCAGTGTTTACTTCCTGTTGCTTTTAGCTCATTGCCACCACATGTCTTGAATCCAGTTAGTGAAATAAGTCATTTCTTTAAAGATTTGTGTTCTTCAACTTTGTTGGAGGATGATCTGCGTAGAATGGAACAAAATATGCCATTGATCTTGTGCAAGTTGGAGAGAATATTTTCCCCTGGTTTTTTCGATTCAATGGAGCATTTGTCTATTCATCTGGCATATGAAGCTAGACTTGGGGGACCAGTCCAATATAGATGGATGTATCCATTTGAAAGGTAACATATTAATTGTTGTCCATGATTTAAAAAGTCAAATGTTTAATGTTCACTGATGACTGGTATCTTATGAAAATGTTGTAGATTCATGGGTGATTGTAAACGAGCTGTGAAAAATAGGGCAAGGGTTGAAGGATCGATTTGCGCTTCTTACTTACATCATGAGACAACCCAATTTTATTCGCATTATTTCCATAACTTTATGTTGTCGTCACGCACGTTAGGAATCAAATTGCAATTGAAAGTGATCCGCGTCCACGAATGTTATCAGTGTTTGACCAACAAGGTCGCCCTTCTAGAAAGGAGGTCATACACTGGTTAACTGATGAAGAAAAAAACTCAGCCCAAGTTCATGTCCTGATTAACTGTGCCGAAGTTAGGCCATACCTTAAGTAGGTTGACACACTTTTATTCAAACAAATATTTACTTATGGTTGTTGTCCGTCGGAAGCCTAACCTAACTGATGTATATTTGCATATGGACAGTTCATTTGTGCAAACCCAACAAATTACTGAACCAAATGGATATACTCATAATGTACATGCGGATTTTCCTAGATGGTTTCAGGAACAAGTATGTCTGTTATTAATTAGTTAATTATTGTATTGTATTGTGAAATTTTTTTTGATTGTTATAGTATATGTAGGTGGTAAATTCTGGTATAAATGTGACAAACCAACACTTAAAGGATTTATCATATGGTCCTATGAGTTACGTTAAACAATGGCACACATACTTTGTCAACGGATACAAATTTCATACTCAAGCGTGGACTGAGGGGAAAAAAACCATAAATAGTGGGGTTTATGTCAAGGGGGTTACAGAAGGAGGAGCAGATGATTTTTATGGGATCATTAAACATATATATGAGCTACAATATAACAGTACAACTTATGCTAAGCAAGTTATTTTGTTTTATTGTGAATGGTTTGATCCATCTATTAGGGGAACAAGAGTGGATCGAAAAGATGGAACGGTGGAAATTCGAATGGATAGAAAATATAATCTATTTGATCCATTCATTAGTGCACATAATGTCAGACAAGTGTATTATGTGTCCTATCCAGCAATAAGAAGGGACAAACGTGATTGGTGCGTTGCAATTAAAACAAAGCCCAGGGGTTACATAGAATATAATAATGCACCACATGATGTGCCTAATCAAGTAGAGGAAATGTCACATGGTAATGAAATCATCGAAGTTGAAAGCATTTCTGGCTTGCAAGATCAGAGAGGTGGGGTTGAAGAAGTGGACCCAGATGATGTCTTCATAAATGATTCCCAATCAAATACTTTGCATGGACAGAAAAATAATATTGACGAAGAAAATGAAGGCGAATTAGAAGATGATTTTGAGGTTTATAATTCTGAATAGGATTACAAATGGATTGATGTTACGAATCCTTATTTGACTTAATTTACGTGTGTAAAACACCGTACCTAATTATTTGTAACGAAATTTCAGATGAACCACCTTTTTTGTATACTTAGGTTTATTTTATATTTTGTCATGATTACATGCTTGCGCTGCTAATATTGAATGTTATGATCAATTCATACGGTGATTATATTTCATTAGCATTTTATTTAAACATGAATGTATGTATTCGTTTACGCAATTTGGATGTTATAACAACTTGAATCATGTATGATAGCTGATTTTATAACGAATGATTATGAAACTAAAGCCAAATAAATACTATATTCCATTATTGTAACAGACTTGAATAGTTGTTGAATTTAGACATAGTTTAAGACTGTATGAATGATTACATAGTTGATTGTGGATAACATTGACCAGAGTTTATGGATGCTAAGAGAGTGGAAGATTCTTTAGATTTAGAGGGATCCATGGATGTTGAGATAGTTGAAGACTCTTTAGATTTAGAAGATGATATGCATGTTCAGAGAGTTGAAGACTCTTTAGATTTAGACGACGCCATGGATGTTGAGATAGTTGAAGACTCTTTAGATGTAAATGACTATGTGGATGTTAACAGAGTTGAAGACTCGTTAGATTTTCAGGACTGTATGGGTGTTCAGAGAGTTGAAGACTCTATACATTTAGAGAGAGTTGAAGACTCTTTTGATTTAGAGGACTCAACGGATGTTAACATAGTTGAAGACTCTTTTGATTTACACAAAGTTGAACCTATGTTTGTAAGATCAGAGACTGCGGAGAGGGAATGCCAGAAAGTAATTAGAGAAATGTTAAAGATATATCTTCCGAATTTGGGAGATGGAATCGATGATGACACAGTTGAAGACTATTTAGAGTTAGAAGATTTGGTGGATGAAAAACACGATACTGAACCTATTTTTTTGAGAACTGAGATCACAGATAGGGATTGTGATAAAGTATTTAGAGACATACTAAGAATTTGTGTTCCGACTTTAGATAATTGTATGGATGTTGAAAGACTTGAATATGGTTTAGAGTGTGAAGATTCTACGGACGTAAAAGCTAACATTGAAAGCATATATGTACGATCTGAAACAGCAGAGAGGGAATGCTAAAAAGTAGTTAAAGACATGTTAAATATTTATCTTCCGGACTTATGAAATATTTATTGTTTTATTGTAATGGAATGGAACTTTGTTAATGTATTTAATTTTCTTGTGTAAAAGGAAAATATGCATGCTAGGTAAAAGTAGTTAATGGTCACATACTTTAATTCCCCTATCACTTTTTTGTATATATAGAAATGTCATCAGGTGGTGCTGATCCTCCCCGACCGCCGATGAATGCCAATATTGAGAATCGGACAGGTGGAAAGAAAAAACAATATGTGCTTAGACTATTACCACCTAGGGATAATTTGTCGTAGTGTACGTCATCCCCGTCTAGTGTATCTATGCCAATAAGAGCATTAGATGTTTTACCTACACCATGTCCACCTTCGAATGAAGCTATACCACCTACTCCAATTAATGCTGCTGCACCGTCCACAGTGCCTACAGAAACACCATCTCCTACTCCAGGTGTACCGAACATACCTTTGATATGCTGTTAGCATATGTAGTTTTTAGGATAAAATAATTAAGAAATTAAAGATAAAATATCAAATAAAGGCTTTAAATAGATAGAAATTATCTTATCATTAATTTTATCATTAATTATTGTTATTTTAATGTTTAGGAACAATAAATAGAAGAAAAGAAGCAGAATAAAGAAGCAACTGAAATCCAAAAATCACGCGGATCGCACCAGAGTCGCGCGAGTCGCGCCATACCTACTGTAAGTCCACGCTGATCGTGCCATATCCGCGCGGATCGCGCCACAGTCACTGGAAGCTGGCGCCAGTCGCACGGACGCTATGGGAAATCTAAAAACTGAATAAGATAAGATAATAACAGAAAGATACTAGGGTTCTGGAAGCTTGGCTATAAATAGGGAAGTAAGGGGACGTTCTAAAGCGACACTAGAGGTAGAAACACCAAAAAGGAGGCATTGGAAGAAATCAAGAATCAAGAGATTAAGAAGAAAGCGAAGATTGAAGGGTTTGATTGCTCTTCTCCCTTGTATTCTTTCCCATTCTTTAGTATTATTGTATTGAGTTAGGCATACCATGTCTGGCTAATCCTCCTTGATTGTGGTAAAGGCCAAAAGCCAATGTGAACTCTTGTGTGAATTGGATTGATATTAATGAATATTATTATGATTGCTTCTCTTTATCTGGTTCTTCAATTTTAAATTCCATTAATAGAATTGATCACTCTATTAGAGGCACTAAAGGCTTTAATTCACAATATGGATATTGGGATTTTAGTTTCTGAAAGCGATAAAGCGACAGTTTGACATTACCTAGGGATAGGGATGAAGGATTGCAAAGTTTTTATATGCCAGCTTAAAGCTTAATCTGAAAGGGGGTTACTAAGGGATTAGAACACTTAATTAGGATTAAAGGGTTAAAAAGACCGAGAAATCTGGGTTTAACCAATTAATTAAGGTATATCTTTGCGTAGTTATAGTAATTGAAATTAATTCTCAATTCAATTAAACAAGTAGGGATCAGAGGTAATTGTGCTTTTACCGCAATTACTCTTCATTACTGCATAATTTCCTTTTTAATTTAATTCTGTTTACAAGTTCATTCCAATTTACAACATAAATCATAAATCTATTTCTTTCTATTTTTATTTCATCCAATTTTAAGATAATAATTACAATTATCTTAGTGCCTCAATCCTCGTGGAGACGATACTCTACTTATCAAATTATTACTTGAACGATCGGTACACTTGTCGTGAGTTACGCATCAGTTTTTGACGCAACAACCTTCTGATGAAGATGGAACAAATTTGGTGGTGGAAGACCCCCTATCAATGATTGTCCTACGATTACACTGATAAATGAAGCGTAAGTATTAACAATATACATAACTTATAAATATATCATGACCTTTTATTAATTTTGTACATAGGCATTGACAAATTATTTGTTGTCTTAAGTTTTCATCCATCTAAGGTTGCGGCAAAGGCTATCACTTTGTCCATTAGACAACAATTTGATCACCCATGGCCAACATGGGGAGCAATTCCAAAAGACCATCAAGAACTGTTTTTCCAACGTTTTAAGGTAATATAATGTTGCATTCCTACTAATTTCAATGGCATACATAATACGTAATGATTTCCGAATTTTTTACGGTTTAAATTGTGTTCTATTGTTGGTCATTGAACATCTAAATTGATTTATAATTGTTGTTGATGTTAAATTAATTCATGGTTACTGTTCGAAGTAATAGTAAAATGGATTTCTTTCACCAACATTATTTGTGGTGAGATTGGTCTTGATGTATTTATATTTAATATGATAATTTTGTGTTACCTTAGAGGAAATTGGTTTGGAGAGCAGAGGAAGAGAGTGAAATTAAAAAAGTTTTTCACTCAAAAGCCTCTTATAGGCTTTTTGAGATGTTCAGCGATGACCGGAATGAAAATAAAAGCCCATACTGGATTGGAGATCGTGTCTGGAATGATCTATTATCACATTGGAATGCACCCGAGTATCGTTCCAAGTGTGAAAAGGCTAAAAAATATCGAGCATCTGAAAAGGGTGGTTGTATGCACACAGGTGGTTCTATTAGCTTGCAGGATCATGCCATTCGCTTGGTAAGATTATTTTACAAATATGCATGTTAAATTTTTATCCAATATAAAATGTAAATATGTTATAATTTTGTTGTAATGTTTGTAATTAGTCTCAGGAACTTGGTCGATCAGCATACATTGATGAGATTTTTCAACAAATACATTTACGGAAGGATACTGGTGAATTTGTCGATGATAGATCTAGGCAGACACATGTGAGATGCTAATTTGCCATGGTTATTGTATTAAAACATCATGTTTTATTCAATTGATGAAATAATAACTGTTTTTCAATGACAGGAAAATTTTGAGGCTAGATTGTCTCAAGCTAGGTCTGATGTTCAATCTAGTGTTGGTGATTCTGAAATGACTCTGTTGTCTCCTGCTGAAGAACAAGGACTAAGGAGTCGGTGTTGGATTGCAGCAGCTGGACCTATGCGTAAGGGATGTCTTTACGGAACTGGCAATCTTGCTCATTCTTATAAATGTGGAGATGAGACATTCATGCAAAACTTGCATAGATCATCTAGCCATGCCTATGACTCAGTGGAAATTAATTAAATAAAGGAGGAGCTTCGTCAATCAAAGGAGGAGTTGCACCAATCAAAAGAGGCGTTGCGTCAATCAACAGAACAAATGCAAGTTTTTCAATCAGTTGTACTTCAGTTTCTACCTCCAGAAGCTCGCAGCATTATGCAGCAGCAACAATAACTCACCGATGAACAACACCAACAACATGATCAACCACATGATGCGCAGCAACAAAACAATGATGAACCAGCAAATGACCAGCAAGGACACTCTGACAATGACTATTTTGATTATTGACTTGGAAACAGTTTATGAGTAATCAAATGTTGAACATCGTGCTTTTATTTTATTTATATTTTGAACTTATTTTACTTTGTTAAAACATTTTGCTTTCAATGTATGAATTCAGTCTTTCATTTTATAATATGCTTTATTTCGATAATGATCTTATATAATATCAATAAGTAAACAAAATCTTCATACAACAAAATAAATTATTGTATCTGATAATAAATTACCCACAGAAATTACCGACAGAATTGGCCGTCGGAAATTTTCGACGGCTTATTCCGTCGGAAACTTCCGTCGGAAATTACTGACGGACACAAAATCCGTCGGATGAATTTCCAACGACCGTTTTTTTGACAGATTTTTGTCAGTCGGAAATTCCACATTACCGACGGATTTTTGATATTTCCGACGGATTTTGGCCGTCGGAAATACCGATTCTTTTTGTAGTGAGAGTAATTTGGAACACTAATGGAAGTGGAACCACAAAATGAGGGTCCATTAACTATCTCATGGATTAAATTTAAGCAGCTAGATAACAATAAGATTTTGGGCTTAATTTGAACAAGCAATATAGGGTTTTCATGTTCTTGTAATAAGCCATGATTGTAGTAGGGAATGAGAGGAATATTAATTAAGGTTAGGCCTTTCCAAAAAAATTAAGGTTAGGGTTTTGATGAAAATGAAAAAAAATTAAGGATATGAAATTGGTCCTAACATATTTTTAATCCATTTAAACATTTGACGAGTCATTTAACAGGAAAAGCAGCAAACACATTTCATTAAAACTATACTTAAACTAAGCACAAGCTATGTGCCCAATTTAAGCCATCAATGCCGTTGAAGTCCATCAGGTCCCATATCCCAATTGCAATATAACCTAGCCCTGACAATTTCTTCACACCTTTCTAATTTTCGTCTGAAACCTCCCCTAAATGCTCAAAAACCGTCAACGACCCATGCATCCTATATATATATATATATATATATATATATAAGTTGCATTATGTACATGGATGCTGTAGAATTGTGGAAATGCAATCCTGATCTACAACGCATGTGTGACTACCATTTGTTTTGCTGTGGGATAATTAAGGTTAAATTATTGTTTTAGTCCTCTAATTATTTTTTTTACATTCAATCACCTTTAGTTTTTTTTTGGCTCAATTTGGTCATCTAATTTTTTAAAATCGATTCAATTTGATCCTTTGATCTAAATTGTAAGGAATCACACATGTGACAGTTCAAAACATATAGTTTAAAATGGTTGACTAATAAGCAGACGTGAAACTCATTGAAATGAATATTTTTATTTCAAATTTTGCAGTTGATGCTCAAACATCCGTCAACTAAACAACCACCTAAAGTTTTGGGCATATGGAAATGGCTATCATCATCAGGAAAAACAGATTCTGATAATGAAAAAAGCTCAGTGCTTGGTCCTGCATGTTTTGGGTGTTTGAAAGACCCCTCAAGTATTTCCTCGGTATCAAAAGAACGCTTCTGCACCATGATTACCTGCAGGACAGGATTCTATAAAGAATATGACAACAACCTTCATGCATCACAGTACATTATTCTGGTTAATTTGGGATGTGGGATGAGGGATGATGCATGCAATATAACAACATTTGCCTACTAAGTGAGACATTGCTACAAGATTTCTTTTTGAAGAAAAAAGGTAATAACTATTTCTAAACAGTCAGTGAAACACCATCAACATATCTCAGTATTGTTCAGTCTTAGATTAATACTAATAAATGATCCCACACTTCAAATCTTTGCACAACAAATATTCAAGGCTTGACATAAGGAAATATGTAAATTAATAAGGTCCACTATCCTTTGTTTACTCAAACAGCTTGACCAATATCGGATATTGGTTTGCAACCCTCCAACACTTAATTCAAAGACATGCACTTCATAACTGTATTCACCAGTTGGTTGTATTGTCTAAAAAACCAAGAATTAATACTTAAAAGCAAGAAGAAATAGAAATGCTACAACACTAATCACTTGAACATATTATAGAACTATAAAACATACCACAGTTAGTAGAAGAAATACTTAAAAGCAAGAAGAAATATTTTATAACAGCTACATTATAAGAGCATTTAGTAGAAGACTAGGTGTTGAACCTCCCAGTTCTGAATAAGAATATCTTCTATTCAAGTCATTGTAACTCGACATTTTAACTAATATTAATATCATAATCATACAAGGCTGGTGGGCCCAATCAACAAGGCAACATTGAACATTTCCTTTCATAATCAGAGCCTAGTGAACACACCATTAGCAATGGCTGGTGGGCCCAATCAACAAGGCAACATTGAACATTTCCTTTCACAATCAGAGCCCAGTGAACGCACCATTAGCAATTACAGTACAACATTTAGGGACAATTTGGTAAATTGACATTATTTACTCTAAAAAAACAAAAAATCACACCACTTCCCAAATGACCAGAAAATTAAAAAAAAAATACCATTAAATAGATGCAAGAATTTTTAATCATAAAGCAAACACAAAAATAATAATTGTCACCAATAATAATAATAATAATAATAATAATAATAATAATAATAATAATAATAATAATAATCCATTTATGATGCCTTAAACCAGTCTCTGTCAAATTATATGGCACACGGCTGAATCAGACAATTAAAACCTCAAATTAGATGTAATCAAACAGGAGAACCCTAATTACTCACGGAATTGAAATGTCCCCAAAGAAATTCAACCAAACAACAAAAGCCCCCAATATAAGAGAACCCTAACCCTAGATCTTTCAAAATCCAATGAGAACGATGGACAACTATCACGATTCAAACCAAGTTTAAGAAGGATCGAACCCAAATCAAACACGCATAAAAAAAAACACCCAAAATCGCAGAAAATGGGATGATACGAAAAATACCCAGAACCCAAATCAAATCGAAAATTTCCCCTACCAGATCTCGTGTTGGGAAATATAGATCCCCGACTATAACACCCCGTATGCATCCGGTGTATTAACAATTACTTAATCAGATAATCGCAGTAATTGATATAAAACTCTATTAATTAACCCACGAAAGCGTTTTCATTTTTAAACCATATTTCCTTATCCATTATGTATAGTACAAAAGACCACAAAGCATAACTAGCCCCTTTCGATCCAGGTAACAAAAGAAAGGCAGATCACAACAATATCCAACAGATATAGTAGGAGGAATAAAACTACATAACTCAACTAGTCATGTACATATATACATCAAGTTCTCAGGACCACACCTGTGGTTGTACAAAAGAATAAGCACCAAGTGCTCTGATCTCAAAGATCACTTCCTCACACAAGGGCATACAAAACATATAATGTCCATATACATAACAATCCACAACATGTGTACACACACATCTTCCCTCACAAGGGTACAAAATACATCAAAATCAAAACAAAGGAGCCACGAAGCTCTCAAAATGCTACCACGCAGCTACGTAGGAACTGTCTCTACTGGGGCCTCTCGCCCTAAGACCTATCATCTCTGCCAGATGAGTCACCTACAAAACATAATTCCCACACGGGGTGAGATACACATCTCAGTAAGCTCAGGGCTCTTGGAGGCTTCTCCTCCCCCTGGCTCACTTCCATGACACACATCATCAAAGGCATCACAATCACTGGCCTCTCTGCCCTCACAACAATACATAGCCATCATCTAGCTCTAATGTATATCCGCGGTACTACGCCCGCCACAAGATACATCATCATCAACATCTGAGACTCTCAGTCCCCAGTGTGAGACCGGAACTCACACCAATGCCATCCTATCGGGAGCTACCCCTTTACACATGGATGCACGTATATGGCACCTCCGAAAATAGGCTTCAACCGTGACGAAACCACCTATCTCTTGGTCTTAAGGGATCATCATCACCCTTTATGTGAGCAAACCAAACTAGGAGGTGCGCTCTACTCCTAGGAAGGTTCATATCTGTCTAACTGGCCAGAAGATCTATTCAACAGGTAACCATACATACAAAGCATAGAAGCATGCACACATATTATCATGAGGAAAGTAACAACCAATTCAATGCACATGCATCATGAATGCAACCATCACTCCTTCGGAGTATGGTGGAACACAGGCAGTGGGAAACATTCCCCAATAGCGAAGAACTTACCTGGCAAAGCCGTGCTCTGCAGTTCAACCCCAGAACGGTGGTCTACGCCACTGACACCCTCGGTGTCACGCCCTATCCATAAAACCTCTTAGTCATCTATCTTAAGGTTATAAAACTAACCAATTCACTAGACAACTCACAAACCCTCAACAGTTTATCTCGGCCTAACCAAGGCACTAGAGTCTCCCCAAGACTCGGTATAAGCCAATACAAAGAGCTCAAAGCTCTGTACAGGCCAACACTCAAGGATTAACAACGTGGCTTAAACGGTTTTTTAAACACAATATCACTGTTCATATAACCTCTCAAGCACATAAAGAGCACGTATCAAGGCTCATGCATGTTCTACAATCATCAATAAACCAACATACTAGCTACACATGCATTTCTCAGAGTCGAAAACCAAAGTCCATGAAACCAACACTTCAAACCTAATCCTTCATCACAACAACCTCCTAAACATACTTTTCTAAAGGACCCAAGCCTAATTTCAACTCTAACTCAAATGGATCACTATTCATCCCAAGAACAAAATCACAAATCAAACGGTAAAACTCGAGTTTCTTACCTCAAAAACGATAAGGAAGGCTAATGGACCACTTCCCTAAGCTTGTGTCCGAGAATCGCCTCCTATCCCTACCGAACTCGAGTTTTGGGAAGCTCCCTAGAGAACACGATCTCTCCGTTTGATGGTTTTTAGGGAAATGTGATGAAGGATTCTAGCTCATAAGTGTGGAAAATAAGGAATACTTTCAAATAACCAAGAGGGGGGGTGAATTGGTTATTTTGGGAAATTAAAAAATCTTTGTACAAATTCAGAGTTTAAAATTCAGAGTATGAAGTCCTTTGGATCTTTATCACAAAAACAAATGAATATCTTTAACCAATAACCATCCAGGACTAGTTATGCTTCAAGTTTCAATCCTCAGAACAGAGTTCACTCAACAAATAAAGATATCTGCAGAATATAAATCAAGATAAGAGATTTATACTGGTTCACCTCAAACACTATGAGGCTACGTCCAGTTCTTCTACTCAACACTAGAGCAGAGTTCCACTATTGCAAATATTTTCTTACAAGAATTACAAACTTCTCTTCTTCAACCCTAGAAGAAGTTCAGAGATCTAAAACACTATTAGATCCTTAGAAGTTAAACCCACTTCTCTTTTTCAACCCTAGAAGAAGTTCAGAGATCTAAAACCCTATTAGATCCTTAGAAGCTAAACCCAGACTGAGAACACTACTCAGCTGTATTTGGAGAAACCCTATCTCCCTTTGCAAGAAAACCCAATTACAATAGAATCAACAAAATATAATTTGTTGCAGAAATCTTAAAATACATCCACAAGAGTTTTAGGAAAGAATTCACCTGATGATCCAAGATTGATATGAATGTGAATGAAAAATTCAGGTTGAATGCAAACCAATTGATGCAGATCAGCTTTCCTAATATTATGTGGATGAACAAGCTTGCTTCACTTTTGCACTTTAATGATTCATGAACAATATGATGGAAGCAATGCTAAAAGAACTCAGAGGAATGCCTAAGTGATGCTCAGAACTCGTAGAGTATAGCTAAGAGTTAATGTCTGTTATTGTTCTTCTCATTTTTATCACACAGGCAATGAGTTCTATTTATAGAACATTTCGTACCTAATTTAATCGATTAAATAGGCTCCTACGGCGAGTGTAATCGATTATTTTTAACGTTGGAGCTCAAATAACGGCTAGTGTAATCGATTATCCCGTTCTGTAATCGATTAAATCATCCGTTGAAAGTTTCTCAAAACGGGCAAAATAATCGATTACACCGATCCGTAATCGATTAAACCAGAGGGCATGAAAATATGTTTGAACCAAAATAATCGATTACATGTAATGGTAATCGATTAAAACAGAATGCTGTATGTTCTGATTAAGGCATGTAATCGATTACGTTCTCCTTGTAATCGATTAACACAGTCACGTTGAAAAATCTTAACTATATTAAGCTTGATGTAATCGATTATTCCGTGCTGTAATCGATTACATTGTTTATATTTTGTTTTCCAGAAAATTTGATGAACAAAATAATCGATTCCAAAAGTCCAGTAATCGATTAAAACGAATCAAACTTGTTTTTCAAAATTGTTTAGGCTTTTTCTAAGTTTCCAAAAACATTTGGCTTAGTATTTAAATGATGCAATGTTTAAAATCAATTATGAATGAGATGCAATCAACCTTGGATCATCATGGTGTGTTCAATCCTTTACATTGAATCACAAAGATCTTCATTCTTTGTTGAAGGCCATTGAAACCATGTTGAAAGCCAAAACCTCAAGCCTTGTTATCATTGATTCTTCACTTTATTTATTAAGCTCCCCCTCAATCCAACAATCTCCCCCTTTTTGGCTTTAACCATGCCAAATTTCCAATTGAAAGGCAATGGGTCTTTGTGATTTAATGGGAAAGCCTTTGTTATTTTTGCACTTGTGTTCATCACCTGAAAATCAAAAAATTCTTTCCAAGAACAAGTGTAAAGCGTATCTGAGCTTGAATCATTTATTTATTTCTATCATATATGAACCAATTTCAATCCTTAACTCCCCCTATATATTCCAAATGATGCAACTGAAATATATGGTAAGAAATAACACGAAAAACAGAGGTGAACAGAGTTTATTATAGAGTTTCCCCTAATTTGGCAATTTAGTTTCAATTATTTCTCCCCTTTACTTATTTCTCCCCCTCCTTAATTATTTCTCCCCTTCAATTATTTCTCCCCCTAATTTGGCATTTTAAAGGCAAAATATGAATGCACAGCGGACAATTAAAGTAGAAAATATCATTCAAATTACTAAGGAAGAGTACATAAATGAAAAACAGAGCACAAGCATTGCAATCATAACAAAGTTTAAGACTAATGCCTAAAGTTCTTCAGATTCATCATCCATGTTGAGAGTGGCCTCTATGCCATCCAATCTTTCATTGATTTGTCTGAAGGATCCTTGAACTTCAGCCTTGAAGTCATGGTGCATTTGCAATAGCCCATCCATTTTGGCTAACATAAGATTTTCGAACTGAGTGTAGAGAGGAGGTTCATGTTGATTTCCAGTGCTTGCAGAGCCTCCTTCTTCTTCACTGTCAACCACGAATTGCTCTTGCTGCTGCTGTGCTTGTTGTTGAGGTGCTTGTTGTTGAACCATAACCCATCCATCCTGAGTTTTGTGCAGACCAAGTTTGGAGAGATGTCTCTCTTGGATTAGACTATTGGATGCATTGGTGTTATCCACCACTTCATTGGATACATCAATGCCAAAATAATCTATAAAGCGTGACACAAGAAC
>PYAF01002150.1:319001-406501 GCA_007407185.1 Glycine tomentella | reverse complement strand
AAAATACAAAGAATATGACATAAATTTAACATTGTTGATTTTAGTGTATATAATGGGGCAATTTTTCTTTGAAGAACTTGAGATGCGATACATGCAACAACGCTTTGATTGATTCATTTTTCTAATATATATTTTATTGTGTATATAAGAGAAGACAATACTACCTTTAGAATTTATTTTTCAATCTAGCACAAAAAGTTACCTATTTTAGATATTTATTTTTATTTCTCTGTCTTTTTTTCGTCTACTTTCAATTTAAATAAATTTGATTTTTTTTAAGCTAAGTTGAATTTCATTTAAGGATTATTTTTTTAAAAAACAATACTATTCTTGATAAATTTTATTTTTTTATAAATTAGTAAAATATAAAAAAGTTAATTTTTATAAAAATTATCTTTTGAAAGAAAGAAAAAAGCTAATTAAGAAATTGATTTTTGAGAATCAATTTCTTAACGAAAGAAAAAAGAAGGTGAGAAATCGGTTTGAAGAAATCAATTTCTTAATTAAACAGTAATTTATTTTTGTAAATAATTTTTGGGGTTATTATTTAGATAATTTATATTTTATTGGTATATTTTGGATAAAAAATTCGAAGTAACAAGCGAGAGGAGTTACGTTCTCTTCATTTGTCCCTGCAAGTAGGTCAAATATTTACATGTCTCATATCAACCGATAGATATAATCGACGGCCCTGAGACAATCCAAATGCGTTCTCTCTGGTTGTCTTTGTCCTTTGTTGTCTCTTTCCTGCCTCCGACCTCGAACGTGGTCTTTCTTTCTCTAGAGCCCTCTCTCTCTTTCTCTGTTGGCATCCTCAGGTAAGTTTTCATCCCCTTTGATGGCTTCTTTGAGTTAATTTTTTTTTTTATGCATTCTCAACTTTCCTACCTTGTTTCCTGTCTATTCTATTGCTTCTAAGAGGCCAAACTCTTTTAATAGGGAATATTAGGTTATTTGAGTATTCACTTTATTTTTTCTATTTACTTCAACATTCTTTTTCTGAAGAATTTCTACGTTTCTGGGCCACCGGTGTATTTACTCATCTCATTTTATTGTAATCAGTGGTGAACTCAAGAATTTTTTTTATGTCCGCACACTTAGTGGCGGGGGTTCAAAATGAGCACGAACTATGTCCAAAATTTGACTCTGGACCAAATACAAATGTTTTAGGCAGAAAATAATTACCAAAGGATGATGGGTTGCTTATATATGATATATATTTTGCATGATACCATAAACGTTTACATAGATGAATCTTGCATTCGGATATTGTTGAATAATTGGATTGCAGAATTAACTCCTTCAACTCATGTTCTACCATATGGACTGCTTTGGGCCAATGCATAAGGGCTGCAACCTATTGGACTAATCCCAAATACCACCAGTTTTCTTGCCCCACAGTTGTACATAACCTAAATCACAACCATACAAAACAATTAAGCTTTTAATTTGTGAACCTTACTTGTACTTCTAACCTGCACAATTTCGTACAATTTTGCACGATAATCATTTACTTTCTTTGTTGTAATTTATATGTATAAGGCTTAATTTTGTTTATTTTTTGTCTCTATTTTTTGTCGAGTTTTGTTTCTACTAATTAAGAAATTTTAGTTCTTCTATTAACTTAAATTGTGCGCAATTAATTAATATGTTTAACTTAAGGTTGAATCATTCGTATACTACTGAATTAAATCATTGATCGAAATAATTATTGATCAGATTTTACTTATCTCTTAACTGAACTCCAGATTAATTAGGATCTTTTTTCTAATAAATATGAGGATTAAGACATGTGAAATGAATTTCCAAGGACTAGAAACAGAAGCTTAGTTTGTTGCATTAGCATTTGATTGATTTTGTTCTACTAAGGTTAACCTAATTTCAAAAGGGAGTGAGGTGCTAGTGAAAAAAAACACCACACCATATACATTTTAATTGCCAGAGCATTATTCGTTGACACACGAGAATCTTTATTTTTAGGATGATATATAAACCTCTAAGCTCGTCAAAGTATCAATTCTCCAATATGTAGCATCTAAGCAAGGAAGATACATAATGTTTTTTTTTTCTCATTGAATTTGCAACTCCCACCAGAATAAGTGTTACATCTTCCAGTGACATTTGATAACATTTGATACAAAGATTACATATTACTTGTGTTTGCAACTATGGATCAAGTTTTCTATCTGGGCTGATAAGAATTTTAAATTTTTAACATCATCTTTAGAACCACTATTGTCAGTTCCCTTAGTATGTGCTCTGGAATTAGGCTGATGTATTGTATTTTATATTACTTTATGCAGTGATAATGGGGAGTGACAACAGTCTAAAGACATGGGTATCAGATAAGTTGATGTCTCTACTAGGATATTCTCAGCCCACAGTTGTCCAGTACATGATTGGACTATGTAATTCATTTAATATTGTTTTCTCACTTTAAAAATTCTTCTATAGTCAATTTGGAAATTATATGTCTGGGATTCATGTGCCATATTTTGCTAATATCTTTTTTGGTGTTGCAGCCAAGCCACCAACTTCTCCATCTGATTTGGTGGGCAAACTAGTGGAGTTCGGGATCTCGTCAACGGACACTCGTGCATTTGCTGAAGAAATTTACTCAAGAGTTCCTCGTAAATCATCTGGTATAAATGTGAGTTTTTCTATTTTATCTAGCGTGCAGTGATAATACACTACCATCTTTGTAGCGTTCCTCTAGCAAATCCTTTCCTATAGAAATATCTAATATCTGTTGTTTATTGATACTCTTGCATTCTATATCAGCAATATCAGAAACAAGAGAGAGAAGCTGCAATGTTGGCGAGGAAGCAGAAGACTTACACAATTTTGAAGGCTGTTGATGATAGTGATGATGACTATGTAAATAAATCTTCAGTAACTACTGCATCATCTAGAAGGTCTGACAACCATAAAAAAACGTTTCAGGTAGAAAACTGAAGTTCATGATGACCAAGATGATCAAGATGACAAGGAGAGGCAAGTTAAGAGAAGAACTTCCCCTGATGAAAATAGTGATTCTGAGGTATTTTTCCCCTTTAAATGTATAAATAAATGTGCTTATACATGACTTAGTCTGTAACTGTAACTGATAATGAAATTTCTGCCATATCCACTTGTTTGATTTATGTATGTTATTGCACTGCCAGCTAGATTGTTGTTTTTCCTAAGGTGTATTTCAGTAATCTTTAATAAACATATTCAACTCTATTAGTCATTGAGTTTCTGACTTTGTTTGTCGGGTAATTAGGAATCTTACTGATATTTAGATTCATATGTGCCATGGTGGTAATGAGCTATTATTTGCCTGTCTTAAATATGATTTATGTTTTCAAAAGAAAACTAAATTTTGTGCAGTCCATTTTTTGTTGATTATGTCAAAGAGGAATTTGTTAAGAAAACTTCCCTTTGTGTATATGATGTTTTATTACATCAGTTTTGTAAAAGCATTTATTATTATTATTATTATTATTATTATTATTATTATTATTATTATTATTATTATTATTATTATCTGTCTCTTGTCTTCACATGATTGCTTGCTTATTTGCAAACAGTCCGAAGAAGAAAGATTGAAAGATCAAAGAGAGAAGGAGGAATTAGAGCAGCATATGCAAGAAAGAGATGCGGCAGGGACACAGAAGGTACTTGTCGATGTTCAAATTATTTGCCCCCTTGGTCAAAGGGCCCTCAAGATGCAATTAGGGACTCCTTGATGACCAAAGGGCCCTCAAGAAACAAGGATATTCAAACTTTCAGTTTTAAACTAGCAACAAATTTGTCCATTCTATTCACATATAAAATTTTTTGTCCCCTTAACTAACGATAGCTGTAGCACCAAAGAAAGAGCATACACTAAACTTGTCCCATAGCATATGTAAGGGCATAAAAACACCTTTGAAGATGTATGCATTCTACTCCAACCATATGCATGGTAGAACAAAAAATATTGCACTCTGCCACCAAGTTTCTGCTCTAGGCTAGAAGTATATAGACATACCCAACATTCATCAAGAACTCCAAATATATTATTCTTTAAGAAAGTAGTAATTCTAATGCAAAATAAATAGACACTTAGTGGCTAGATATGGTAAATCAAACTACTAACCTTGCTTGCCTATGTCTCATGTGGTTGTATTACTGTAATTAGTGTTATGTTGCCCAACCCTGTGAATAATTGTTAGTGGAATTTATGCCTGTTATCTTGGCTTGGGGCTGACTTAGATACTAACTGTATTTTGGCACATAAAATTTTCTGGACTTTGCTATTATCGGCCTTAAATGCATGTGGGGTCATACTTACTCATAACATTATGAACTTGTTGTCCAGTTGTCCTTTTAAAGCTTGCTAGACTCTTTAATATCATTGAAGAATATAATGATGTTTATATTAGAAGCACATTTACCTAGTTCCATGCATAGATTTGTAATATATATCTTTTTAATGTTTTATATTTTTTGTTGCTTCCTTCTAATTGTTTTAATTGTTTATTGATTGTCAGTTGATTGAACAAAAATTAACATGAAAGGAGGAAGGTATGTCAGTGGTTTGTTAAACTGATATATATATATATATATATATATATATATATATATCCATGTAATATGCCTTATATTCCTATGTTGATTAATCTGTCTTCCAACAAAAGAGGCAATTCGAAGATCTAAAGCTGTAGAGCGAGATGATATTCAATCTTTGAGGTTTGTTATTACATTTTTTGTGTGTGTGTAGGGTGGGGGAATGTTCTTTTACATGAGAAGTACCTTCAAGATTTGCCATTTGCGGGGTAGTATAAGGTTCAGAAAAATAAAGTATTTTTTTGGGAATATTTAGGTGGTGGACAACTTATAAGCACGTTGACTGATGTTTTAAGAACCTGGTTAGTCATTGAGGCAAAGAAGCAGTCAATTGAAAATCTAGTAGAAGTACTTTTAATAAAATAAATAATATTACAAAATGTATGAAAAACTTAACACTTAACTGCTAAAGTTTAGATTATAAATAATACGTCTAGCAATTTTTAATTATTTTAAATTTATTTTATTGATATGTACAATCTGATGATATCTATTATTATTTTAAACTTTATAATTGTAAAAAATAGTTATATTTATTGGTTGTGAAAGGAGTGGAAAGTATAGACCATGGAAAAAAGGTTTCACACTTCAACCACTAGCACTAGAAAATGCGAGTGTCATTTTATGCTGTGGGGAAAACCAGTCCCAGGAGGTCAAGGGTGGATGGTGAAGCTAATATGTGACAATCATAATCATGTTTTGGCTAAGTCATTTTATGGACACCCATATGCTGGTCGAATAAGTAAGGAGGAGAAGATCATTGTAGATGATATGACAAGGTCGATGGTGAAACCCAAAAATATTCTTCTAACTTTGAAGAAACACAATGTCAATAATGTCACAAGTTTGAAGCAAGTATACAATGCAAGATATTCATACCGAACGCGTACAAGAGGCAATAATACTGAAATGCAACAATTACTGAAACTTCTTGAACGCGACATGTTGATTTGAGGGGGAGTTACTTGAAGCATAAAGAGGATTGAAGACATGGAAGTGTTTTGGGATTTCAACATTTTGAAGATTTGAAGAAAAAACTTGTGATCAAATGTAAAAGGAAGGAAGTTTTCTGATGATCCAAGTCACTGCATTCATACCATTCATAAGCATTTAGGATTAAATCATAAGGCATTAAGAAATTTTTTTGAATCTTGAAATAAGCTAAGTGTTTTTGGAAAAATAGCATTTCACTGATTTAATCGATTAAAATAAGCAAAGAATCGATTATTTTGTTCTTGATGCTTTCTGGAAAATTTTCAAAAACAGTTTAATCGATTACACTATCGGATTAATCGATTATTTTAACTTTGTATATACATAATCTGCCTAAGTGACCTTTTTAATCGATTACCACTGATCTGTAATCGATTACATTACCCATACAGAAAATGACATCTCTCTGGCATAATTGATTACCATTTGTTGTAATCGATTACTTAGTTCAATGCATGTTTCTCATAATGCCTGCTTTAATCGATTACATAGTACAAACACATTTTTCATGCTACCTGGTTTAATCGATTACATGTCGGGATAATCAATTAAATTGCTCGTTGTAGTTACCTAGAACCTTTATGAACACTTTAATCGATTACAGGAGCGTGTGTAATCGATTACATATGCTAAATAATCGATTACAGGAGCGTATTTAATTGATTACAGACGGTTACAAAAATTTCTATAAATTGAACCCATGCTCAGCTGTTTTTCTAACTAGAGTAATTTGTGTCCTGAGCATTCTAAGGCATTCTAAACATTCACAAAGTGATTTTTCTGGGTTCTTAAGTTCTTGCTTCCATTAAAACTCATATGGGTCTTAAGGATTGAGTGAAGCAAGATTTTCTTTTCAAAGTTTAAGGAAAGGCATGTTCTGAGTTTGATTGTTTGCATTCAACCTGGTAAATTCATTCTTATGCATATCATCTTTGGATCATCAGGTGATTTCTTTCCTTACCCTTTGAGTTTGTAATTTTCTGTTGAATCTTGTATTTGATTGACTATTGTAAAGTGGGTTCTTGCATGAAACTAGAGATAGTGTTTCTCTAGGGGTTGCTGAGTAGTGTTCTCAGTTTGGGTTTGGCTTCTAAGGGTCTAATAGTGTTTTAGACTGTTGAACTTTATCTAGGGTTGATAAAGAAAAGCTTGTATTTTCTTGTAAGAATATTATTTGCAATAGTGGAACTCTACTCTAGTGTTGAGTAGAAGAAAACTGGATGTAGCTTCATAGTGTTTGAAGTGAACCAGTATAATTCTCTTGTGTTCATCTATTTCCTGCATATTTGATTGTTTTCTTTGTGGATTCTTACTTACTACTTGGTTCTTGAAGCATTACATCTTTTGGGTTGATCTTTGGATAAAGATTCTTGGTTACTAAAGTGATAAAGATCCATAAAGGGAAAAACTCTGATTTTGTTCAATAAATTTTTTAAATTACCAAGGTTAACCAATTCACCCCCATTCTTGGTTAAGTGTGAAGTACTCATATATTTTACAATTGGTATCAGAGCTAGGTCTTGTAAGATATTCAAGATCACTTTTCTTTCAAAATGAATAATTCACAAATAACCTTTAAGGAAGGTGCATCCTTAAACAGACCTCCTTTGTTTGAGGGGAAGCATTTCAGTTTTTGGAAAAATAGAATGAAGATCTTTATCCAATCCAATGATCCAGGAGCATGGAATGCTATAGAAAAGGGTCCTAGGGTGCCCATCAAGGTGGTAGATAATAACATGATTCCCAAGGATTGGGATGAGATGAATGATGATGAGAAAAGAATTGTTCAATATGATTTTAAAGCTAAGAACATGATAACTTTTGCCCTTTCTTCTGATGAATTTTTCAGAACTGTTAGATGTACAAGTGCCAAAGAGATGTGGAAAATGCTTGAAATTAACCATTAAGGAACTGAGGAAGTTAGGAGATCAAGAAAGCATTCTTTGATCCATGAATATGAAATGTTCAAGATGAATCAAAATGAAAGTATTTCTCAGCTTCAAACAAGGTTCACACATATAGTGAATCATCTCTTGGGTCTTGGAAAAACATTTGATGCTGAAGAATTAAACATCAAGATTCTGAAGTGCCTCACTAGAGCTTGGCAACCAAAAGTGACAGCCATCAAAGAATCCAAGGATCTTTCGAAAATGACCTGGTTGCCCTCTTTGGTAAACTTCTTGAATATGAGTTTGAATTATCACAACTAACCTTTGGTGAAGATGCAGAAAGGAAAAGCAAAGGAATAGCATTGAAATCTGCAGCACCCAAGGTAGAAGAGAATAAAGACTCTAGTGATGAAGAAGAGGAGGAAAGCATGAACTTGATAGTGAAGAAGTTCAGCAAATTCATAAAGAAAAACAAGGGCAAAAGGTTCACAAGGAACAACAAGAACAATTCCACCAACAACAGCTCTAGCAACAATAAGAAGATTGACAACAACTTTACTTGTTTTGAATGTGGTAAACCTGGCCACATAAAGTCAACATGTTCAATCTTTTTGAAGAAACAACAACAAGACAACAAAGGCAAGAAGGATATCAAGCCAAGAAGAGCATATATTGCTTGGGAGGATAATGAATCATCAACCTCTGAATCCTCTACTGAATTAGAAGAAGCCAACATGTGTCTCACCTCAATTATCAATGAAGAAAATGATGATCTTCTGGATGAAGATAATGAGGTAACTTCTGAACTTGATCAAGCTGTTTTTGCTTTTCAAGAAATGCACAAAGAGGCCAAAAAACTGGCTAGATCAAACAATAAGCTTAAAAAGAGTATTGAGGACCATCTTGCTAAGATAGTGGATTTGCAAACTGAAGTTTGTAACTTGAAGAATGAGAATGAAAAGCTTACTTCAAGCTACAAATCAAGTGGATGTATTTGCACCTCTTCCTCCACTTCTAGTGACAAGTATGAAATGCTACAAAAGGTTTTTGATGAATATAGAACCAATCAAGAAGAAAAATATTTGAAGATTGCTTCAAAGAACCAAGAACTGATTGAAATCTTGGAGAAACTCAACAAAGGAAAATGTGATTTAGATGAAATGTTGAGTGCCCAAAAACAGTTTGGAGATACTTCTGGATTGGGGTACAAAAAGAGCTTTAAAAGTGTTCAAAAAACAACTTTTGTACCTCCAAAATAGAAGAAAAGGAATGGGGGAAGATTCAATCAAAAAAGGTTCTCAAGAAAATCATATAAGGCTATAACTTGTCACTATTGTATAGAAAGAGGTCATACAGCTTACCATTGTTTTGCAAGAAGGTTTTATGTTCCAAATGGTGAATGCATTTGGGTAGAAAAGAAAAAGAAAACAGCTAACCCACTTGGACCCAAAAGTAAATGGGTACCTATTCCTTTGAAGTAATTTGTTTCTTTTGTAGGTATGTCTTAGAGCAAGCTATTCTCTATGGTATCTTGATAGTGGATGCTCAAGACGTATGACTAGTGATATGTCCTTGCTCAAGAATCTTACATTTAAAGATGGGGGCTATGTCACCTATGGAGACAACAACAAAGGAAAAATCATTAGAGAAGGTAGCATTGGGGATAGCTTGAATACCAAAATAAGCAATGTACTCTATGTTGAGGGCTTGAAGCACAATTTACTTAGCATTAGCCAATTATGTGACAAAGGCTATAAAATCTCCTTCAATCAAGATTGTTGTTAGATTTGTGATGGTAAGAGTGAAGAGGTAATTTACATAGGCAAAAGGAAAGGTAATGTTTACTTGCTATCAATAGACCATGCATTATTTCACAAAGCAACATGCTTAATGAGTAAAATAGATGAAACATGGCTATGGCATAGGAGAGCTAGTCATATCAATATGCATCACATGAATAAGCTCATTAAGAAAGACTTAGTCATTGGCTTACCAAAACTCAAATTTGAGAAGGACAAACTATGTGATGCATGTCAAAAGGGGAAACAAACCAAAACATCTTTTCAAAGCAAAAATATTGTTTCCACCTCTAGACCACTTGAACTTTTGCACATGGATTTGTTTGGTCCTTCAAGAACTATGAGTTTAGGAGGCAATTACTATGGTTTGGTTATTGTTGATGATTACTCTAGATTCACCTGAACTTTGTTTTTGAAATCCAAGAGTGATGCTTTCCATTCTTTTAGAAAACTAGCCAAACTTGTTCAAAATGAAAAAGGGAGTAAAATTGTCTCAATTAGAAGTGATCATGGTGGAGAATTCCAAAATGAACATTTTGAAAAATTCTGTGAGGAAAATGGGATTAACCACAATTTTTCATCTCCAAGAACACCCCAACAAAATGGTGTTGTGGAAAGGAAAAATAGATCACTTGAAGAAGGTGCTAGAACATTTCTAAATGAGACAAATTTACCTAAATAATTTTAGGCTGATGCATTAAACTCTGTGTGTTATACCTTAAATAGATTACTCATAAGACCTATTTTGAAGAAAACCCCTTATGAGTTGTATAAAGGAAGAAAGCCCAATGTTTCTCACTTAAGAACCTTTGGCTGTAAATGTTTTGTTTTAAATAATGGAAAAGAATCACTAGGAAAGTTTGATGCAAAGGCTGATGAAGCCATTTTTCTCGGATATTCATTACAAAGCAAGGCATATAGAGTTTTCAATAAAAGAACCATGTGCATAGAAGAATCTGTCCATGTGATTTGTGATGAATCTAATCCTTCAAAAGAGGAAAAAGCTTGTGATGAAGATGCAGGTCAAATTGAACAAAATATTCAGCTTGAGAAGATGTCCATAAATGAAAAGAATGAACCTAGTGCTAAAGAAGGTCCATCAACTCCAAGTCAAAGGCCTAAAGAGTGGAGAACCACAAGAGACCTCTCACTAGATAACATCATAGGTGAAGTATCAAAGGGAGTCTCTACTAGATCTTCTCTTAGAAATTTATGTTGTGACATGGCTTTTGTTTCTCAAATTAAACCAAAAGATATCAATCATGCTTTGCAAGATGAACATTGGATGCATGCCATGCATGAAGAGTTAAATGAATTCAAAAGAAATGAAGTTTAGGAACTTGTTCCTAGACCTCCATCTATCAAACCTATTGGTATAAAATGAGTTTTTAGAAACAAGCTGGATGAAAGTGGAATTATAGTCAGAAATAAAGCTAGATTGGTTGCAAAAGGTTACAACCAAGAGAAAGGCATTGACTATGAAGAAACTTATGCTCCAGTTGCAAGATTGGAAGCTATTAGGCTACTACTTGCATATGCATGCATCATGGGTTTCAAACTTTATCAAATGGATGTCAAAAGTGCTTTTTTAAATGGCTTTATAGAGGAGGATATATATGTTGAACAACCTCCAGGATTTTCTGATTTCAAACATCCAAATCATGTTTTTGAACTTAGAAAAGCCCTCTATGGTCTGAAACAAGCTCCAAGATCATGGTATGAAAGATTGAGTAAGTTTCTCCTTGATCAATCTTTTGAAAGGGGCAATGTTGACAAAACCTTGTTCATCAAAAGACAAATGGATGATATTCTATTTCAAATTTATGTTGATGATATTATCTTTGGTTCAACTAATAAAAAACTTTGTAAAGAATTTTCTGCAGCTATGCAAAATGAGTTTGAGATGTCTATGATGGGAGAGTTAACATTCTTTCTAGGACTACAAGTTAAGCAATTGAAGAATGGAACTTTTCTCAATCAATCTAAGTATTGCCTTGAAGTAATCAAGAAGTTTGAAATGGAGAAAAACAAAGATACTGCAACTCATATGGCTACCTCAACCTATCTTGACAAAGATGAAAAAGGGAAGCAAGTGGATGAATCCAAGTATAGAGGAATGATTGGATCACTACTTTACTTGACAGCTAGTAGACTGGACATCATGCTAAGTGTTTGCTTGTGTGCAAGATACCAAGCAAATCCAAAAGAATCTCATCTTACAGCAGTCAAGAGGATCATCAAATACCTCAAGGCAACACCCAAAGTTGGGCTTTGGTATCCTAAAGGTGCATCTATAAACATTATTGGTTATTTAGATTCTGATTTTGCAGGATGTAAACTAGATAGGAAAAGCACTAGTGGAACTTTTCATCTCCTTGGAAGTTCACTTATTTCATGGCATTGCAAGAAGCAAGCTTGTGTAGCTTTATCAACTGCAGAAGCTGAGTATATTTCAGTTGGTAGTTGCTGTGCACAAAGCCTTTGGCTCAAGCAACAATTACAAGACTACGGAGTCAATCTAAAGGAGATACCCCTTCTTTGTGACAACACAAGTGCAATCAACATTTCAAAGAATCCTGTTATGCACTCAAGGACCAAGCACATTGAAATTAGACATCATTTCATAAGAGATCATGTGCAGAAAGGTAATATCAAGGTAGAATTTATTGATATACATCATCAGCTTGCTGACATATTTACAAAACCTTTGCCTAAAGATAGATTTTACACTCTTAGGAACATGCTAGGAATCCTTGATGAAAACAACATTAACTAGCTTGCTTGTCACATGAAATCTATGTGCTATATGAATGCCTAATATTGTCTTGTTGTATGAAAAGCTGAATTATGTAGAATGCTCTGATTTTTTGCTTATCTGACTGAAATAATCGATTACTCATCGGATTAATCGATTAAATTCATTAAAAACCACTCTCAGTATGAAATTTATGCTTAAGTAATCGATTACGTTAACATTGTAATCGATTATTCTTCAATAAGTCTGAAAATGAGCCTTGCGGAAATAATCGATTACTCATCGGATTAATTGATTACCTGGCTTTAAAACTCAAGTTTGTATTGAATGTGTCTCTGTAATAATCGATTACCAATACTTTGTAATCAATTACATTCAAGTTTGCTAAATATCTGTCTATTTGATATAATCGATTGTCACTCGGGATAATCGATTACATATGTTCTGATGAATGACTAACTGCTATCCTAATGTAAATAATCGATTAAATGAATCATATAATCGATTACAAGTCATCATCTACCTCTGGAAAGGTCAAGTGTAATCGATTACCTTACGAATTAATCGATTACACAGTGTTAATTGTGAAATTTGCTGAACTGAAATAATCGATTACATATGGATTTAATCGATTATTCATGTTGTTATGTGATTTCTGACAGTTTTTCTGGGTATCTGAAACGCCTAAATCATCATTAACCTTCATTAACTGTCCATAACAGCTATATTTTTGAAAAATCTGAACGTTAAGTGCTTCATCCTTGCCTATATTTAGTGATTTTGTGAATCATATCTCCCTTGCACCAAAAATCCTTTCTCTCTTGCTTTGTATTCTCAATATCTCAAGCTTCTCTAATCCCTCAATTTCTGTTTCAATATGTCTGCACCAAAAAGAGTGAGGACTGGGAAAAGAAAGGTTGGTGAATCTTCTTCTAACCCTCAAAACCAACCTCCACCTGATCGTTTAAGTATTTGGTTAACCAAAGAAGCGGATAAAATGACTTATCTGCAATATAATGCCACCAAACCCATCAGCTCACCCAAATATATAAGCCTTGACTGGTTTATCAAGGAAGGATTTGTCTTTCATGCTCTCTTAGAAACCCAAGGTCTTAGGAAATTCATGGAAATGAAGGGTACTTGTAAGGGTGTTTTACACTTGTGGAAGAGGTTCCATGGATGGCCAACACTTTAAATCCACTGTCAAAGGGGTTGAAATGGTGATCACCCCTGAGTTATGGGAGTCAATTGTTGGGGTTGTCAATGATGGGGAGAGAAAATTTGAAGAAACTCCAAGGGGCTATAGCAAAATAGGAACCTATAGAGAATGCCTTTCTGACCCAAACCAACCCATTAGGAACAGATTGAGCACTGGTCCTATGGCACCAGAAAACAGACTCCTCCACTACCTTATCACCTATATTTTAACACCAAGGGCAACCAACCATGCGCAAGCCACAGATGAGGACCTACAATTAATGTATGGTCTCACAAATTCCATTCCTCTAAACTGGGTGCTTATTTTTCAAGAAATAATGATGAAAGCCAAGAGGCTTGTCAAGTATCCCTTCCCATACCCTGTGCTTGTCTCTAGATTCATTGATCACTTTGGGATTAATGTCTCTAATGAAGTGGTGGACAACACCAATTCTTCCAACAGCCTCATTCAGGAGAAGCATTTGTCCAAGCTTGGACTTCACAAGACCCCTGATGGCTGGGTGATGGGTAGACAGCCTCAACCAATGCCTCCACAACAGGAACCTGCTGCTGCTGATAGTGAAGACCCATTGGCCGATTCTGAAAGTGAAGGTGTTCAATCCCGACAACCCCTTCACTCTCAATTTGAATCTCTCATGTTAGCCAAGATGGATGGGCTTCTTCATATGCATCATGAGTTTAAAGCTGAAGTTCAGGGATCCTTCAGAGAAATCAATGCTAGGCTGGACGACATTGAAGCCACCCTGAGGATGGATGATTCAGAAGATTTTTAGAAGTCTTATTTAGTAGTTTTTTTTTTGTTTTTTTTGTACTCTTGTTTAGTTTGGTTTAATCTATGCTATGTACTCAGTTTCTCATGAATTAATGAAATATTATGTATCTAATTATCTTAATCCGTTGTGCCTTGCAATTTTTGTCTTTAACAAGCCAAATAGGGGGAGAAAAATTGAAATCAAGCATGCTCTGCATATTACTCTGTTTGCATCAAGCATGCTCTGCATATTACTCTGTTTGCCCCTGTTTTTTAAGCATTTTTTGAACTGAAAATTCAACTGCATAATCTGGAAAAGATAGGGGGAGTTAAGGGCCTAAATTGGTTGCAATGAATGAATGAATGTTGAGAATGAATGCTTAGCCAGAAACAGATGTCTTTAACACTTGTTCTTGCAAAGGAATTTGAATTTTTCAGGTGTCAAGAAAGTTCAGAAAAATGTTATGAAGATCCTTCATTTAATCACAAGACCCAATGATGTTCAATTTCAAATTTAGCATGTTTAAAGCCAAAAAGGGGGAGATTGTTGATTTGAGGTGGAGTTACTTGAAGCATAAAGAGGATTGAAGACATGGAAGTGTTTTGGGCTTTCAACATGTTTGAAGATTTGAAGAAAAAGCTTGTGATCAAATGTAAAAGGAAGGAAGTTTTCTGATGATCCAAGTCACTGCATTCATACCATTCATAAGCATTTAGGATTAAATCATAAGGCATTAAGAAATTATTTTGAATCTTGAAATAAGCTAAATGTTTTTGGAAAAATAGCATTTCACTGATTTAATCGATTAAAATAAGCAAAGAATCGATTATTTTGTTCTTGATGCTTTCTGGAAAATTTTTAAGAACAGTTTAATCGATAACACTATCGGATTAATCGATTATTTTAACTTTGTATATACATAATCTGCCTAAGTGACCTTTTAATCGATTACCACTGATATGTAATCGATTACATTACCCATACAGAAAATGACATCTCTCTGGCATAATCGATTACCATTTGTTGTAATCGATTACTTAGTTCAATGCATGTTTCCCATAATGCCTGCTTTAATCGATTACCATTCATTGTAATCGATTACATAGTACAAACACATTTTTCATGCTGCCTGGTTTAATCGATTACACGTCGGGATAATCAATTAAATTGCTCGTTGTAGTTACCCAAAACCTTTATGAACACTTTAATCGATTACAGGAGCGTGTGTAATCGATTACATATGCTAAATAATCGATTACAGGAGCGTATTTAATCGATTACAGGCGGTTACAAAAATTTCTATAAATTGAACCCATGCTCAGCTGTTTTTCTAACTTGAGTAATTTGTGTCCTGAGCATTCTAAGGCATTCTAAACATTCACAAAGTGATTTTTCTGGGTTCTTAAGTTCTTGCTTCCATTGAAACTCATATGGGTCTTAAGGATTGAGTAAAGCAAGATTTTCTTTTCAAAGTCTAAGGAAAGGCATGTTCTGAGTTTGATTGTTTGCATTCAACTTGGTAAATTCATTCTTATGCATATTATCTTTGGATCATCAGGTGATTTCTTTCCTTACTCTTTGAGTTTGTAATTTTCTGTTGAATCTTGTATTTGATTGACTATTGTAAAGTGGGTTCTTGCATGAAACTAGAGATAGTGTTTCTCTAGGGGTTGTTGAGTAGTGTTCTCAGTTTGGGTTTGGCTTTTAAGGGTCTAATAGTGTTTTAGACTGTTGAACTTTATCTAGGGTTGATAAAGAGAAGCTTGTATTTTCTTGTAAGAATATTATTTGCAATAGTGGAACTCTACTCTAGTGTTGAGTAGAAGAAAACTGGATGTAGCTTCATAGTGTTTGAAGTGAACTAGTATAATTCTCTTGTGTTCATCTATTTCCTGCATATTTGATTGTTTTCTTTGTGAATTCTTACTTACTACTTGGTTCTTGAAGCATTACATCTTTTGGGTTGATCTTTGGATAAAGATTCTTGGTTACTAAAATGATAAAGATCCATAAAGGGAAAAAACTCTGATTTTGTTCAATAAATTTTTAAATTACCAAGGTTAACCAATTCACCCCCCTCTTGGTTAAGTGTGAAGTGCTCATATATTTTACACGACATGTATATTCATTGGTGTAGACTGAAGGAAGAAAATGTTGTACGTGACTTGTTTTGGGAACATCTAGATGCAGTACAATTGAGCAATGCATATCATATGGTGTTCTTGATAGACAATACATACAAAACAAATAGGTATAGACTTCCTTTACTTGTTATTGTTGGTGTGACACCTGCTGGGATGACATTTTCAACTGCATTTGCCTATTTAGAGGCTGAACGCATAAACAATATTCTGTGGGCCCTTGAATGGTTTAGAGAGATTTTTCTTAAAGGTGAATTTTTCCCAAAGGTCATTGTTACCGATAGAGATGCAGCATTGATGAGTGCTGTGAAAATTGTTTTTCCAGAATCAACCAATTTATTGTGTCAGTTTCACATTGACAAGAATGTGAAGCCAAAATATAAAAACTTATATTCGGCAGAACAACGCATGGGATTATGTCATGAAAGTTTGGGGAAGTGTTGTTGATTGTGCCACTAAGAAGCAATACGATGATTCTATTATGAAGTTTGAGGTTGCATGTGCACCGTGGTCAAAGTTTGTTGATTATGTGAAGGACACTTGGTTGAATCCCCACAAAGAAAAATTTGTTACAGCAAGGACAAATAAAGTGATGCATTTTGGAAATACTACAACTAACAGATAAGTTTGACATTTGACATTGGTTAAATTAAGATTTCCATAAGTTTATTGCCTTTGAAATTAATTGATGATATGATAAATTGCAGGTGGAGTCTGCCCATTAGACCTTAAAGGGGCTACTGCAAAATAGTCTTGGAGACTTATGCACTGTTTGGGATGCTGTCGCAACCTATCCGGCCATGACGGGGACGACGACGAAAAAAGAAAAAGATTAGCATTCCCAAAAAATGGGAAAACTTGAAGGGGAGTTGCCACCAACGTTTATTTAAGGAAAACATCAGAAAAATCAAGAGATAAGTCATGGTCTACGATTTTAGAGAAAAAAGGATTCGGGAGTCGTTTACGCACGGGGAAGGTGCTAGCACCCCACGCGTCCGTCACGAAGACGGCAGCCTTTAATCGAGTGTGTGACAAATAAAGTGACCTTTTAAATTATTTATCTTCCTTTAAGAACATGAATTATGTTTTTTATTTTTGTTTATTTGAAAAAGAAAATCAAATTTTTATTTTTTAGAAAAGAGAAGATTTTATATATATTTTTTTTGTTTTTTAGGTCGACAAGGGGTTTGTCCTCGCTCCTACGTATCCCCAAGTGCAATGAGGAAATCAGACTTACGTAGTTCTTTGTTTTTTTTTTTAAAAAAAGCTTGATTGAGTTGATTTGATTTTTTTTGAAAGATTTATTTTAATTGCGTGAAAAAGAGTCGTTAAGGTGTTGGACCTCGAAACGACCTTGAGTTTGAAGAAAAAGTAGGGATAATCGCTTAAGGCATTGGACCTTGAAGCGATCTCGAGTAATGTGTAATTTCGAGAAAAAAAAGGAATTGAGTGATTCTTCATTTGAGTACTTTTTGCTTCTTTTTTTTAGAAAAGATTTTGAATTTGTGATAAACTCTATGAAATCAAGCAAGTCGGAGACCCAGCATGATTTTCACAAAATCTATCCATGTATTATTGAAACACTACCAAGCAAGTCGGAGACCCAGCATGGAGTTATGAAAATGGGAAGTGCAAACAGCATTACATGTGATGTACCAAGTGAACCAGGCCCAATATCTAAGGGTGTGCAGTTATGAATATGGTGGTGTGAACAGTAGTATAAAGGGGTGTGCAGTTATGAATATGGTAGTGTGAATAGCATCACATGTATTGCCTCAAAATGGGCCAAGCCCAACTGCTGGTGAGTGTGCATTTATTAAAAGATAGGTGCAAAAAGCATTACAAAATTCGTAACAGTATTGGTCAGGCCCAAGCACTAAGATGGATGTACTTATTGAAAATGGAAGTGCAACAAGTAAGTTAAAAGTTTTTTTTTTTGTGTTGGGCCAAGCCAAAAAACAAAAAAGAGGGGTGAACTTATAAAAAGTGATGTGCCAAAAGCAATTTTTTAATGGACTGGGTCAGGGCGACCCAGCCCAACCCGTTTTTTTACTTCCTCTGCAGCAGCTGCGTGAAAAGTCTCGGGAAATAGGGTTTTTCACCCTCCTTGATGATTTCCCAACTTCCTAGGCCATCACCATGGAGGCCGGTGGTGGGAGGGCGGTCGGTGGTGACGGCACGCGGTGGTTGGCCACGGTGGCGGCCGTAGAGGTGATCAGAAAACTCAAAACGGAAAAGAGGAAGACAAAAAAAAAAGAAATAGAAGGAGAGAAAGAAAAATGCAAGCACAATCAAAACCAACGAATCTAACTATAACAAATCACAAATATTTCTCTGAATGAAGTAAACAACAACCCACAAAAAAAAAGTGAAAACGGAAATAATAACGAAGAAAAAGAGGAAGAGATGAGAGGAAATAACAAAAGAAAGAAGGAGGCTATGAAGGGAGAGTGAGACTACCTAAGGAGTCTCCCCCTTTCTCTGATGGAGCATTAGCCCCTTGATTGGTCCCTTTGGTCTCCTTGGGATCCGTGCAATCCCTCTTCTCTCTCCAGCTACTTCATGTTTTCCTTGTTGCCTCATATGTGTCTTATACGTTGCTTTCGTGACCTAATGGGCCTTATGGGTCATTTCCTTTCTTTTTGCTCTTTGCAGTCCTATTTTTCTTTTTGTCATCTTCTCTTCTCTTTTTTTTTTCTCTTTATTATTATTTATTTACTTATTTATTTTAAAAAAACTGTTATATATTTGATTTGTTATCTTTTTTCTTTTTCTATCTTTTTTTAATCTACTACTTATTATTTTATTTCTTTTCTTTTTTTTATACATATTTATTTATTTATGTATTTTTGTTATCCTTTTTTTTTAATACTTGTTATTATTTTTTTCTATTCCTTTTTTTATCATTTTTTTATTTATCATCATTTTTTAATTTACCCGGACAAAATTAGGGTATGACAGCTGCCCCTCTTTACTTATCCTTTTATTGAAAATAAAAGATAAGTAAAGACAAAGACACTAATTTTGTTCAGGTGATCATTTGAAAGATCACACCTTGAGAACGAAGAAACTCGATCGGTGTATCTATAAAGAACCTTGAATACAACGTGACAAAACATGGAAATGAATCTCATGAAACAAAATGCAGAAGACATTAAGTCTTATGGAATATGAAAGCAGAGGACGCCGAGTTCTATCAAAAGTAAAAGAGGAGGGCATTGAGCCCTATCAAAACAAAAAAAGAGGGCAGAGCCCTATCAAAACAAAAGAGGAGGGCACTAAGCCCTATCAAAAGCAAAAGAGGAGGGCACTGAGCCCTATCAAAAGCAAAAGAGGAGGACACTGAGCCCTATCAAAATAAAAGAGGAGGGCACTGAGCCCTATCAGAAGCAAAAGAGGAGGGCATTGAGCCCTATCAAAAGCAAAAGAGGGGGCACTGAGCCCTATCAAAAGCAAAAGAGAAGGGCACTGAGCCCTATCAAAACAAAAGAGGAGGGCATTGAGCCCTATCAAAAGCAAAAGAGGGGGGCACTAAGCCCTATCAAAAGCAAAAGAGGAGGGCACTGAGCCCTATCAAAACAAAAGAGGAGGGCACTGAGCCCTATCAAATGTAAATGACTGAGGACGTTGAGTCTTTTGAAATGTAAATGACTGAGGACGTTGAGTCCTATGAAATGTAAATGACTGAGGACATTTAGTCCTATGAAATGTAAATGACTGAGGACATTGAGTCCTTTGAAATGTAAATGACTGAGGACGTTGAGTCCTTTCAAATGTAAATGACTGAGGACATTGAGTCCTATGAAATGTAAATGACTGAGGACGTTGAGTCCTTGGAAATGTAAATGACTGAGGACGTTGAGTCCTATGAAATGTAAATGACTGAGGACGTTGAGTCCTATGAAATGTATATGACTCAGGACATTGAGTCCTATGTAAATGTAAAAGGCTGAGGACATTGAGTCCTATGAAATGTAAAAAGCTGAGGACATTGAGTCCTATGAAATGTAAATGACTGAGGACATTGAGTCCTATGAAATGTAAAAAGCTGAGGACATTGAGTCCTATGAAAATGTAAAAGGCTGAGACATTGAGTCATATGAAATGTAAAAAGCTGAGGACATTGAGTCCTATGAAATGTAAATGATTGAGGACATTGAGTCCTATGAAAATGTAAAAGGCTGAGGACATTGAGTCCTATGAAATGTAAAAGGCTAAGGACATTGAGTCCTATGAAATGTAAATGACTGAGGACATTGAGTCCTATGAAAATGTAAAAGGCTGAGGACATTGAGTCCTATGAAATGTAAAAAGCTGAGGACATTGAGTCCTATGAAATGTAAATGACTGAGGACATTGAGTCCTATGAAAATGTAAAAGGCTGAGGACATTGAGTCCTATGAAATGTAAAAAGCCAACAGGTAGTGGTACCCAGAGGCTCAAACCTGTGAGAAAGCGAGAGGTTGACTCTCTGAAAGGGTCATTTATTTCAAACTGGATCTTAAATGAGTTTTTGAATGCAATTTGATGAATGAAAAGAAACATGAGAGCTTTGCCTTGAAATGCAATGAATGTGGGCTTTGTACCCAGAAATGTAATGCGAATGCTTGCGAGTTATGAAAATGAGATATGCCAAACTTCAACATTCTAGGATGAGATGAGATTTGAATTGTGCACTGCTCATAACATTCTTTCTCTTTTGTTATACCTTGTTTTTTTTTAAAAAAAACATAGATTGACTGTTTCCTTCTGAAAGATGTGATGCAACCTTATCTTGACTCTTGTTGATCTCTTCAGAGAATCCCTTAGAGTGTATGTTTTGTTTGATCTACTTGCTTGGCAATTTTGAAAGATGACAGTTAAGTCATTTGACGTTCGATCAATCAACTGAAATATCAATTCCAGAGTTGTTCCCCTTTCTTTTAACTTTGATTACCCTGCACAACAAGAAAATATCAAGCTTTGGGATTGATCGCATGAACCATTGAAGGATGGCAATGGATATTTACACCTTGGTATATGACCAAGTGAAACTTTCCTGATTTAAGATCATAGAGGGATGCCATGAGTCCATCGATCCCATTGAAGCTTGATGAAATGGGCTGATCCCGAAAGGATTTATGCAACAAAGGCTACCCTTTGATTCGAAAGGAACCATAGGAACTCTACGTGAGCGACTGACGTTGAATGAACTCCAATTGCCTTCGGGCATCTTCCGCAAGCTCCTACTTAACTGAACTTTCTTCTCAAATGTTCAAGTGCGAACCTTGGGTTTTTCTTTTTTTTTTCTTTTTTTTTAATAATCACCAGCGTGTGCATGTTCCATTCCAGAATCCAAACTGAAAAGCGAAATTAGTCTCTCCTTGATCCACATGGGCTTTATTGGGCTTTTAACGTGGCCATGGGTTAAGAGGGCTATGAAGGAAAGGTCAGAGAGGCTCAAAGAATGTTTAAGGGTTACATAGAGTAAAAACCTTGAGCACTTTGATTCATTTAAGCTTTTTGGGTTGGGCTTTACTCTATTTGTCTTATGCATTGACAATCATTGCACTTTTGTGCCTTGTGAAATTTGGAGAACATTTGTCTATTTTTGCTTTGCTAGCCTTTGGAGGATTTGCTTTTTTTTTAACATCATTTGGGGCCCAACCTTGAGTTTAGTAAACCTCAAGCATACTTCGTTTGATTTGCTCTTCCTACCAGTTTGGCGGTGGTTCCTACTCTAGGGTTTCTTTTTTTTTTTTTTTTAGAAAATAATTATACTTTTGGCTCGGAGTGGGTAGCAAAGTATAAATTAGTGTTTGGGATGAAGAAACATGGCCGTGTGTCATTTCAAATCTTGACTAGAGACTTTTACAGTTTGGATTTTGGGACAGAACCTCTAATAAACAAACGCTTGTGATTTGTTTTCTTTATCCCCCTGTTTTTTTACATACCCTAACTTTTGCCTAGGCTGCCTTTTCGGGTTTTCAACCTACCGGGTAAGAACTTCTTAGTTGCTTCTAGGTTCGCTTGGAGCTTGTGCGGGGTATCTGTCATTGCCCCAGTGTAGGGTTTGGAGGTATCCGCTGTTGTTGTCTGTCATGCCTTTGTTGTAAGAAGAAATAAAAAGAAAGGAAGAAATGAATGAAAAGAAGAAATGCAAGAAGTTGTGCAGGTTCTCGAAAGAGAATTTTCAAAGGTGATAAACATTTTAAAGATTTTCAATTGATAGATTAAGTCAAATGACTCTCACTATTCACAAAACTTTTAAAAAAGACAAGATGAGGTCACATGCATGTTTGCATTTATTATCTTATTTGAAGCACAGTCACTCAATGTTTATTCAATTTTACTCATTGCTTACGGCATCCCCCACCAAACGTGTAGAACGCGCAAATTTCTAATTAGGCAGGCTTGAAGATCAATTATGGAGCACAGGTCACATGAGCAAGCAAACCAGCGACATATATTCATATTCCAGTGAAAGATGAATAAATACAAAGATATAATCATGAGAAAAATGAGAGATGATGGCATCAAATTCATCCATACTATTAACATTGTGATTGTTATTTACAATAATAGCATAAAGATGAAAATCCTAATGAGTCTGTGGAAATGTCCAAAAGAAAAACTTCAAACTGCCCCAAGTATCACAGATAGTATCGCTTGATTACATCAGAATTCACAGGCAAAGACAACTCTTCACCATCCAAGTTTGTCAATATCAGTGCTCCAACTGAGAAATTCTTCTTCACCACAAAAGGTCCTTCCTTTTTCTTCAATTTCTATGTCTATTGATCCTTTATAGCACTCACAGAAGAACTCCCATGGCTTGCGAGTGGGTTAGCTTGCACATTGGGATTGTCTTCCTGAAATTTCAGCCAACCTGCATTAATCAAACTTTGCACCTTATGTTTCAGAGACATACAATGCTCAGTGGAATGCCCCGGGACTCCACCATGATAAGCACATGCCACATTTGGGTTGTACCCTCGAGGAAATGGAGGTTGAGGAATCTTTGCTGGGTTTATTACTCCCATTGCATTGCTAAGCAAATATGGGAGTAAGTCAGCATATGATATCGGGATTTGGATGAATTTTGCAGGCTTCCTTTCTGGGAAATTTCTTCCTTGGTTGGTGTTTTGGTTGGCATTAGGTCTTGGTAGTGCAACAGGTGGATTTTATGGTTGGTTTAGGGGTGGCCTTTGTGGTTGATTGGGTGTTCTTGGTTGATAAGGTGGTGGATAGTGGGCAGGACTGATATTGGCTAGGTAGTGATATTGTTGGGAAGGATATTGCTATAAGGGATTATAAAGGGCTTGTGGAAAGTTTGGCCATGTGGGAACAACAGTTTCAACATGAGCTTCTTCCTCATAATTCCTCTCGTCACTCATCCCAGGTCCCCTATTACTAGGATTCACAAAAGCAACATGATTAAATTTTCCTTTCCTCTAACCTACTTCAATTCTTTCACCAGCAATCACTAAATCTGCAAAATTTGAAGGCATGTATCCTACCATTTTCTTGTAGTAGAACACTGGCAATGTGTCCATTATCATGGTTATCATCTCCCTCTCCGCCATAGGGGGTACCACTTGAGCTGCCAAGTTTCTCCACCTTTGAGCGTATGCTTTGAATGATTCATTATCTCCCTTGCACATGTTTTGTAGTTGCATTCTATCTGGAGCCATGTAAGAATTGTATTCATACTGCCTAATGAAGACATCCATTAGATCTTTCCAAGAGCGAATCCGAGAGGATTCCAGATTAGTGTACCAGATAATAGCTGCCCCAGTTAAACTTTCTTGAAAGAAATGCATCAGCAGCTTTTCATCCTTCGCATATGCCCCCATCTTCCTACAATACATCTTCAGGTGGTTCTTCGGGCAAGTGGTCCCCTTGTATTTATCAAAATCTGGCAACTTGAACTTTGGAGGAATGACTACATCGGATACCAAACACAATTCTGACATGTCAGCAAAGCCATAATTTTCTCCTCCTTCAATGGCCCTTAACCTCTCCTCTATATGATCAAATTTTTCCTTCTTGGCTACAGCAAAAGGCTCTCCTCCCATCACAAAATGTAAGGGTTGTGATGGTGGTTGATGCTGAGGGGCCCCCGGAGCATTTGGCATGGGGACACCAGAAAATGCATGCCTTTCACTAGTATATCTCGAATAAACCCCGAAATTGGGCAAAGTGTGGTCTTGGGGAGCTGCATGTGTTTCTCCCATGACTTGAGGTTGTTGATTCTCTGTGAGTGCGGGTGTAGAATTACTGATATTATCACCAGGAGCGCATGCAACAAAAGGTGGTGTATAATTTGGAGGCAAATCATATGGTGGAAAAGGGGTCTTGCTTTGGACTGGGACATAATGAGGCCCATATACATTTGCTGCTGCCTCACCTCCTTGAAGTACTACACCCAAGACTGGACTACTCTCTTGATTAAAATTGGGTGGATGAATTGGTTCCCTTTCAGTAGCGGTGCTAGCAGCAACAGTGGTGGCATCATTGACCTCCATCATCTTCCTCATGCTCATCATCACTTCCATCATTGTTGTCATTTGCTCTTTCATGGCCTCCATATCAGCCTTCATTTGCTCTTGTATTTGTTCTATGTCACTCATTATTGTAGTCTTGGCACGCGTCTGGTATGGGTGTCATAAAGCGCAGTCTTTATTTCTTAGCACAATGGTTACTTTTTTCTGATTTTTCAAGGAAAGAATGTAATGAGCGATGCATAACAATGCGGCAAAACAAATAAACATGGATGCATGCAAATGATAATTTGTTGAAGTATTGCAACTTTTACACAAAATGCTCAATAGAACATAAGGTCAAATAAACTCTATTTTTCATGAAAACAATTACATCTTATCAGAGTCAAAGTACAATTGGAAATAAAACACGGACACATCAGTGGTTCTCAATTATTTAAGTCATTAGCTTAGTCATGTGTTGGCAGTAGTCAAAAAGGCTATGAAAACATGATCCATCCACTGCCCCAGCTTTCGCAAGCTATCTACTTCCAGACATTTTACCTTGACTTGATAAAACCTTTTCTTAAAAGACTGCGCTTAATTCGACCCCATGTTCCAGGAATGAAAGTTTTTATCGTCAATTCTTCAACAACCTATCATAAAGAAGATATGTGAATGAGCATGACGTACTTATGCTATGCATGGAAGATGCATTTATGATATCGGCGCAAGATGCTCAAAAGACCACCATTTCTTTTTGTCAAACGCGTTGGGTACCATGCTTATGTGGCCTTTAATCACTTTCAAGAAAAATGAGTGTATAATGCCAACATGGGTTGTTTATGGACATGACCATGGTACTCAACACACGTAACCAAGAATACGGTGTAAGCTTTTGCACTTCATTGCGACTTTTGGCAACACATGCATGAATGAACATGGGATGCAAATGATGACGACAAAATGTATGAAATTGTTGGGACAAGCAACATGCTATACGAATATGAATGAAAATGCAATGAATTATGCAATGCATGAATATGAGAAATGATGAATGCAGAAATGATATCCCTTGCGATGGTATGAAGAGACGCATGATGTGACCAAGGAAATAAGGTGGGGTGGGTCTGCCCCGTGCCCCTAATTTAGGAACCTAGCAGAAAAGGTCTAAAAGTCCACTATTCAGTGACAACTTCCAAGGGTAGCTTCATGTAACCTCACTGACTTCTAGAGATACCGTCCTCTTATGTAATGACAATGCGGCGATAGGGACTACCAGCGGCAATGCACCACAAAAAGAGGAAAACTCTAGATGAGGCTTCACTGTCATCAAGCGAGTCCGAGACCCAACATGACCACAGATCGACCTCCACTCCCTATGGCTCACACAGACTCGGGTATAGGGCCCAATATCTCAAAGTGTGTGCAAAAAGTGTATGTGTTGTGTGTGAACGGAGCAGCCTAAGAATTACCCAACCCCACCTGCAAAACAATCAGAAAATTCCCAAGCAGATACAACAAGTATAACACATGTTGTCTATAATTCAATGATGTAATTTATTTCTAACTACAAAGGCGTAACAACATAGCAAAGGATATATATACAAGAATGAGCAAGACAAAGAATAAAAAACAAGATAGAAGCAAAACAACGAAAATAACGGTAGCGAAGTGAAACGATAACAAACAGGAGCACAACGAAAAGAAGAAAAAAGGAAAAATAAATAAAGTCACGATAAAATTACACACACGATTAAATGGCTTAACTCTCTAATCGCTCCCTAGTGGAGTCGCCATCTGTCGCAACCTATCCTGCCACGACGGGGACGGCGATGAAAAAGAGAAAAAGATTAGAATTCCCCAAAAATGGGAAAACTTGAAGGGGAGTCGCCACCAATGTTTATTTAAGAAAAACGACGGAAAAACCAAGAGATAAGTCATGGTCTACGATTTTAGAGAAAAAAGGATTCGGGAGTCATTTACGCACGGGGAAGGTGTTAGCACCCCACGCGTCCGTCACGAAGACGGCAGCCTTTAATCGAGTGTGTGACAAATAAAGTGACTTTTTAAATTATTTATCTTCCCTTAAGAACATGAATTATGTTTTTTATTTTTGTTTATTTGAAAAAGAAAATCAAATTTTTATTTTTTAGAAAAGAGAAGATTTTATATATTTTTTTTTGTTTTTTAGGTCGACAAAGGGTTTGCCCTCGCTCCTATGTATCCCCAAGTGCAATGAGGAAATCAGACTTACGTAGTTCTTTATTTTTAAAAAAAAGCTTGATTGAGTTGATTTGATTTTTTTTGAAAGATTTATTTTAGTTGCGTGAAAAAGAGTCGTTAAGGCGTTGGACCTTAAAACGACCTTGAGTTTGAAGAAAAAGCGGGGATAATCGCTTAAGGCATTGGACCTTGAAGCGATCTCGAGTAATGTGTAATTTCGAGGAAAAAAAGGAATTGAGTGATTCTTCATTTGAGTACTTTTTGCTTTTTTTTTAGAAAAGATTTTGAATTTGTGATAAACTCTATGAAATCAAGCAAGTCGGAGACCCAGCATGATTTTCACAAAACCTATCCACGTATTATTGAAACATTACCAAGCAAGTCGGAGACCCAGCATGGAGTGCACGAAGCATAAGAACGTACTACATAACATTAGGTAATCAAATAAATAAAATGGAAATAGAAAAGGGATAGAATAGCAGTGGGGGTACACTTAGTAATTAGGGGTGCATACAGTAAGGATAGGGGTACAATCAGCAAAAATTATCTAATTACAAAGTGGGTCCGACCCAACAGATTATGGGTGCATATATGAAAATGGGAGGTGCAAACAGCATTACATGTGATGTACCAAGTGAACTAGGCCCAATATCTAAGGGTGTGCAGTTATGAATATGGTGGTGTGAACAGTAGTATAAAAGGGTGTGCAGTTATGAATGTGGTAGTGTGAATAGCATCACATGTATTGCCTCAAAATGGGCCAAGCCCAAGTGCTGGCGAGTGTGCATTTCTTAAAAGATAGGTGCAAAAAGCATTATGAAATTCGTAACAGTATTGGTCAGGCCCAAGTACTAAGATGGATGTACTTAATTAAAATGGGAGTGCAACAAGTAAGTTAAAAGTTTTTTTTTTGTGTTGGGCCAAGCCCAAAATAACAAAAAAGGGGGTTGAACTTATGAAAAGTGACGTGCAAAAAGCAATTTGTTTAATGGACTGGGTCAGGGCGACCCAGCCCAACCCATTTTTTACTTCCTCTGCAGCAACTGCCGGAAATAGGGTTTTTCACCCTCCTTGATGATTTCCCAACTTCCTAGGCCACCACCATGGAGGCCGGTGGTGGGAGGGCGGTTGGTGGTGACGGCACGCGGTGGTTGGCCACGGTGGCGGCCGTAGAGGTGATCAGAAAACTCAAAACGGAAAAGAAGAAGAAAAAAAAAGAAATAGAAGGAGAGAAAGAAAAATGCAAGCACAATCAAAACCAACGAATCTAACTATAACGAATCACAAATATTTCTCTGAATGAAGTAAACAACAACCCACAAAAAAAAAAGTGAAAACGGAAATAATAAAGAAGAAAAAGAGGAACAGATGAGAGGAAATAACAAAAGAAAGAAGGAGGCTATGAAGGGAGAGTGAGACTACCTAAGGAGTCTCCCCCTTTCTCTGATGGAGCGTTAGCCCCTTGATTGGTCCCTTTGGTCTCCTTGGGATCCGTGCAGCCCCTCTTCTCTCTAGCTACTTCGTGTTTTCCTTGTTGCCTCATATGTGCCTTATACGTTGCTTTTGTGACCTAATGGGCCTTATGGGCCATTTCCTTTCTTTTTGCTCTTTGCAGTCCTATTTTTCTTTTTGTTATCTTCTCTTCTCTTTTTTTTCTCTTTATTATTATTTATTTTAAAAAACTGTTATATATTTGATTTGTTATCTTTTTTCTTTTTCTATCTTTTTTTAATCTACTACTTATTATTTTATTTCTTTTCTTTTTTTTATACATATTTATTTATTTATGTATTTTTGTTATCCTTTTTTTTAATACTTGTTATTATTTTTTTCTATTTCCTTTTTTTATCATTTTTTTTTATTTTCTTTATTTTCCCTCTTTTTTATCATTTTTTTATTTATCATCATTTTTTAATTTATCCGGACAAAATTAGGGTATGACAGATGCCATGAATAATATGATCACCTTTCAACATACTGAAATCAAGGCATCTTTGGAGAGAAGCACACATGTGGTAGGGCACGTTTTTAAAGTTACGTTATACAAAAGACTTATTGGCATGGTGTCCAGGTATGCATTAAACTAAATTGCTGCTGAGTTTGAGCGAGTCCATTATGTGGGCAAAAACCCTTCTCGTTGTGGATGTGTACTGAGAACAACACATGATTTGCCTTGTGCATTTGAGCTAGCTAAGTATGTAGTTGGGAGCATTCCAATTAACACAGTTCATGTTTTTTGGCTGAGATTGAACTTTTTAGACGAAGTTATGCATGATTCCGAGGTCACCATAACTAAAGAGGTGAAAGTCATATCCAACCGTTTTGAAAAGCTTGATTTGTGTGGGAAAATGACACTAAAGAGTAAGCTTAAAGAAATTGTGTACCCTGATTTAAATTCCATGTGCCCTCCTCCTGATAAGGTAAAAACTAAAGGTGCTCTAAAGAAGAATACGACAAAGCACCAAAGGTCTATGAGAAAGGACCCATTTTACTTTGAGTATGTGGACGACTTACATTCTGTGCAAAATAGTTGCTCCACTCCAAAACAGTCCAGTTCATCATCAGATGTTCTAATGAAGAACCAGATGGTTTCTATGCTTGATCAATTTCATCCATTTATGTAGAAATTTATTTTAAACATCATTGATGTAAAAACTGATGGTAATTGTGAATATCGTGTAATTGCTGCCTTATTAGGTTATGGTAAAAATTCTTGGTTTGTGATACGCAATCATTTGCTCAAAGAACTTGCACAGTGGAGGGATGAATATATAGCCTTGTTTGATGGGATATTGAGGTTTGAAACCATAAAGCGGTCCCTACTAGTTGATGGATTGTCGAAGGTAAAACCTCGCTGCCTTTAGTCATTATTTGTCTTTACTTACAAACCAATTTGCATGAAATATATTTCATTAACTGTTTACTTACAGGCAACGATAGATAAGTGGATGGATATAACCAATATGGGTCATGTAATTGCATCAATGTATAACGTCATTATAGTATCTCTTTCCCTACAACAAAGCATGACATTCTTCCTTCTAAGAAGTCAACCTCCTAGAGATCCCCAAGTTCATCGCATTCTATGCATCAGTCATGTGTTTGGTAACCACTTTGTTCAGGTATGTCATTAATTGTTTGATTTTATGAATTGAGTTATATGTGTAACAATGATGATTTGTGTGGTTTTGTGATTTTGAACAGGTTTTGTTAAGAGACAACTGTCCCTTGCCATTGACCGTATTCTTGTGGGCTAGTCACTATTCCAGTGAAGCTCAACAGTGGCTTAATCCTTACATTGATCGAATGCAAATGTATGCCAAATCGATGAAGTTCCACACTTAACATGTTGATTTGGGAGATGTGTAGAATAATTTGAACAGCTGGAACTATTGTTTAATTTCATTAATGCATCAATATTTCATTATAGCTAAGTAGATGAGTTTCTTGTCCAACAAGACAATACAAAAACAATATCCAAACTGTTTCAACATAGACACATGTAATAATTGTCATGCATGTCGCCTTCGCTGTGTATCTCTTGGCCGTGTGCCTCGCGTGTATACAATGTCGTGGTCCTTGACACCACGGGCTAGAATCAACAGTTGATGTGTCCTAGAGTAGGCTTCGGTGCCTCTGTAACGATCCCATTAGCGATCATGTTTTGCAAGCCCTCAGCCAGTCATTCGCAAACAGCCTGAAATTACCAAAGAATAAACAATGCATTACCCAATTAACATAAGTGATAAACCATAAAGAATCAACTTCTTAATTAGTTACCAAAGCATGTGTTGGTCCCTACTGTTGCAGAGATATTTTTGACGATAAAGATGGTGTAGTTTCTGTATGATTATCATGCAAATGGGGACAAACTGGGGCATCAGTAGCGTGAGCAGATGTGTGGGTACAAGCCTCCCCAAACTGATCCGGAGTCATGAATGGGTGGGAAATATGGAAGAACCACTCCATATATCCAGTAGCGCATTGACTTGGATATCAGTCAAGTCTCCGGTTGCTACAAGGTATTCGGAGAAGTGGACCCATCTATCATCAACATCTTCAATGGAAGGGACTTCAGAGACATGTAGTTCTGGGATGTGTTGCACATATCCATACTGCCTATGTACCCTATCTAGCATATGTTTGACAATGTTAGGACCCCATCTAATGAAACCAAAAAATAATGTAATTAAGTCAAAATCCCTGTATGCACGGTGCTCCCCTTATGGTGTCCAACAGACATCATTAACTGTCAACCTATCTATGTGCTTACAATAGGTAGTCACCGGTAAGGCCTTGACACTCTTTCACCGACAGGCACGTGGTTGCCTCTCGTCATAGTGGTCATCTGCAACCCAATTTCCAACAGTGGGAAAATGTTCATATATCCAGCACTGCACATTGAACAACAATCACGTTAGGAAAACTTCAACATAAAACACACACACAGTCACAGTGCAGTTTATACAACCCATACAGATTAGTCAATATGGTTACCTGTAATAAAGTAATGTATCCAGCCAGATGTTTCCCATGGTGCTGACATGCGTAATTCAAGTTGTCATACATGTGGACAAGAGCAGCCGCACCCCAAGAAAATCCCGCAGTCTGGTCAATGTCGCGGAAAGCTTCCAAGAATACCACACCTTTATGTGTGGCACTCTTGTTAACAAATAGAGTGCAGCCAATCAAATGCAGCAAATATGCCCTGGCTGCTAATATCCATTGGCTGGACTGACACTTCTGATAATAAACCTCTCGCAGCCATGACAGCCTCACATATGCCCTGTGGCACTGTGTCATTTCAGCTTAAGCTGCGTCGACAGTAACCTTAAGCAATTCCACCAGCAATGCAATGGCCTCGCCCATGTCAATTTGATCAAAGGAGTGGAAGGCCCCATGATAGGGATATGTAACAGTGATGCCACGTCATCCAATGTCAGTGTCAGCTCCCCCACCGGAAGATGGAAACTACATGTTTCAGCATGCCATCGTTCTACAAATGTTGAAAGCAATCCCATGTCGCCAGTCTCTACTGAGGAAACAATCAAAGGAACAAGTCCTGTAGCAGCAACGATGCCTTTAATCTCAGCTGCAGGCTTCCCGAATTTAACAACCTTACGTCCATGGGAAGCCAACTTTAACTCTGGATGTTTCTGTAATAAGGACATCAATCAGTTTACAATGATGGATAATCAACAATATAACCTGACTACTATGTAATTCATCATATTATTACCTCTCCTGCCCAGACTCTAAGAGCCATGTGATCGGCGTATCCAGTCAACACTGAGCAGTCTTCCAGCCTTCTTGGAAAAGATTCATGGTCACTATCTATATCCTCCTTCGTCGCAGGTACATCAACCTCCACAGGTTGATCCTCAACAGGAGGATCCTCGGGAACATGAACATCTGCCTTTTTCGATGAACAGATGTCATCGGTCTACGCCTCTCAGTGGCTTCATCTTCGTTATCTTGAAATTTCTACCCAATGCTTGGTCGACAACTCGTCCGAGAGCCCGACACATTCCTCTAGTCTTAGCCATAATCTGGACGACATTTGTTTACATGTTAGTCTATGACTTAAAACCAAACCACACCGACAACAACACTAAACCGTTTCAAATCATATGCATCTTCCGAACTATGAACAACATCAATACATTTGGTTCACATACATACTAACCATAACAAGCTTTTCACTTTCTTTGACATGTAAAGTCATGTCATCTTCCGAGACAACTTGCATTTTTAACAAAAATGATTATCATATGTCACACATACATACTAACCATAACAAGCTTTTCACTTTCTTTGACATGTAAAGTCATGTCATCTTCCGAGACAACTTGCATTTTTAACAAAAATGATTATCATATGTCACACATACATACTAACCATAACAAGCTTTTCACTTATGTCCATTGGATCATATCTTTTCGACTACTATGTGATTATTACATAATTTTTAATCTTATCCATTCATTTATGATTATATGAGAAAAATTTACCCTTATTTTCACATACAAACACTTCTTTCACTTTATATGTCACACACACAAATAATGAAATATTAATATGATGATTCTTAAGTCATGTAAAAACAATAAAGATCAACTCATGTGATTTTTGAATAAGTGATCATATTAAGTAATCTTAATCTTACCCATCCATTCATCATACTATGGTCCAAAAAATATTAAACCATTGATGAAAATGTGAATTTTAGCATGATCTCTACTTGTCAAAATGTGAATTTTAGCATGATCTACCCTGCTAAACAAACCAATTAACCAAGGGTACTCCATTGGTAAACCTAAAGTGCTCTTCTAAATCAAACAATAGATAATCTTTGAATAAGAAATTCAAAATTATAAAATAATCAAAGCTTCTCAAATGTTTAAGCTAAATTCCTATTTACAGGCTAATAAATGATCAAAAAATTGATCTTCATCACATATATATATGGATAATAACTGAAAAAATATGTTCCTAATATTTTAAAAGCATTTTAAAAAAAAACCTCATACGGATTACCCAATCCGTATGGGATTTATGGATTAGCTAATCCGTAAATCCCATACGGATTGGGTAATCCGTATGAGGTTTACAAATTATCGAATCTGTATTGTCTCGACTTCTCCCTTTCACAGACCAAACCAAATGATGACTCACCTCACCAGCGCCGCCACCAACCAGAGAAGACTACCACCACGCCAGCAATCAATGCCACTACGGACCACGACGGTGCGCCGGAGAACGGAAGGACGAATGATCGATATCACCAAACCAACAAGCAGAAATCGGCGCAGGTGAAGTGAAGCAACAGTGGAGGAGAAAACCAAAATTATTTTCAAATAATATACCTAATATAAAAGGGTAAATGTGGAAATGCAATGTTACACTAATGATGTAGTAGAAATTTTAATGGTGTATGAAATGCACCCTGTAAAATTGACCGGATCCAATCAGTAGTCTAGACTCTGGTGCGCCGGATACGGATTTATCATGTAACGATCCGTTCAAGTTTAAAAAAATATTTCATTAATAATATACTTTTAAAATTTAATAATTTTAAATTAAAAAAAATTGCGTTTTTTTTTTCTGAGAGAAACTAGTATGAATATTTGGAGATCACGCAGCAGCCAGCAGATTTGGAGGATTAAATCTCAACCGAAAGGTAGCTTCCTGATTGAATCATAGTTAAGTGATAAAATGTGTAATTACTAATTAAGAAAAAAAGAAAATATTACTATGATTCAAGACTATACAACTCTAATTATTTCAAAATATATACTAGATGTAATTCCTACAACTTGGCCTATCAAAATCAGCTTGAAACTGAAGATCAGAGAACACTCCTATTTTCCGATTGATGACAATGTAGTTATTAGTGTTTGAGATGCAGGGTTACAGTACTTATGGTTGGGAAACTGTATGCAATGGGTTCCGACTTTTTCTTATGGATTCTGTTTCTGTGGTATGCTGAAGCAGTTATTAAAACAGAATGTTTATCGTGTGTAAGTTGGATGGGGTTCTTTTACTACTTGTAAATAACTCTTGTCTTTCTCTTTAATGAATTCATAATGTGTTGTGACCAACAACATATCTTGTGAACCCCCCACCAGTACTAAGAAACAAAGGGGGAAAGAAAAACTAAACTAACGAGCATCTATACTGAACCAAGCTTTGCTACAGTTCACCCTCGATACGACTCCATCATCACTATGAAATTCCTTCACTTCCTGTATTTTGCGACTGTATATTCTTCAAATTAACCGAGCTTGGTTGTTAGTCAAACCTCAGTATCATTAGGGTTCACCCAAACTTAGCCAGATAAAAAACAACATAACCAAACTAATCAACGTGTTCCCTATAAACTCATATGAAGCTGTCAAGCTGATAAAAGAAATATGATAAATTTCTTAGAGAAAAAGGATTAAATTCGCGTGTTTGTGTTAACTTTAAGGACGTACACATTTAAATAATTAAAACTCAACTTTAAACTTGAACTTATTTATTTAGTTTTAACAAGTATTTTTTTTTATATCCGAGTTTAACAAATTACATATTTAACGAATTAAATTCCAATAATTGATAGATAACTCAAATTTATTTCTATTCTTGAAGTCCCATATTTAATATCATGGATGGGTGAGGAACAAAATAAAATATATATTAAATACCCACTTAATTTGCCAATTCTCCTAGTCTTTATTTCTTTCTTTTTTACTGGTAAACTTCCTTAATGTGAATACAATTAATTATATGATATTGATATGGTTATGATTGTATAGGTGCAAAGATGCATGGATGACAAGACGGTGTTGATAACAACCTACGAAGGCAATCATAACCATCCTCTTCCACCCTCAGCCATAGTCATGGCAAATTCTACCTCAGCAGCTGCATCTATTTTCTTATCTTCTTCATGTTCAACATCTAATAATAACGAAGCAGTAAGTAACACTATAGGAGTATTCTCTTCCTTGCCCTACATCCCAGTGGCAACGCTCTCAACCTCTGCACCATTTCCCACTATCACCCTTGACATGACCACCAACCCCTCTGCCTTAACATCCCCTCTTCCATTGCATGCAACTACTTTTCCTCAGCTACTAGGACACCCTGTCATCTTCCCCCACAAGATGCCACATCCATTATTAGGCCAACAACAACCTTTGTTTATGACAGAGACCATGAGTGCAGCTATTGCTTCGAATCCGAATTTCACTATAGCATTGGCAGCAGCGATCTCATCAATTATTGGACCTCCTAGAGGAAATGATGGACTTAACAACAATAGTAGCAATGGTGGAAGAAATCGATCTTCCTCTTAATGGGACATCTATGTTGCATGGATCCACTTAGGTTTCACAGTCATGGATGCCGCATATCGAGTCGCCAACTAGCTCATGTATACATGAATTTTAGCCTTAATGTATGTGTATGACAATACATATTATTTCTATGTATAACATGTGAAGATAGGAACATAGTTTTATTCTTGGGAAAAAAATTGTATGGGAAAGTAAAAAGTACCTAACAATGTATCACAAGAAAAAAAAAGGGGTTGAATGATGATTATTATAAAAAGATTATTAGGAATGTGTAATGTATTGCACTGGCGGAGCCATCAAATTTTTTTATCTCATACCAAATTTTAAGTAATGTGAAATTTTATTTTTAAACATATAATTTTACTGATAATATCAAAAAAAATTTAATTCTATAATTTTACTTAAAAAATTTAAAAAAATATATTTTTAGGTTGTGTCATGATCATTGCTGATTTGACCATGACTCCACTGCTAATGTATTGGACAATTAAACTATAACAATGATAACAATGGCCTTGTTACCTAACGTGTGGAAGAGTTGGTTAGATTATTGAACAAATTTCTATTGAACTATAATTCAAGAAAAATGAAGTCAAGAGGATGCCTAATAAGTTATTGACAAACTTCATGAAATGATATTTTCTTATTATTATATAAAGTTTATGTGAGCTAATTCTTGAAATATGCCAGCGAGAATCAAACCCAAATTTTTATGAAATATTAGTCCATTTCTTACCAACTAAATCAATTCTTTGTGAAGTGAGATTTTTTCGGTACAATTATGAAGTGAGATTAAGAATGTTTATATCAATAGTATAATTTTTTATTATGTTTTATTACCATAATCAATTTCTATGAGATGTTTAATTTAAAATGTTATTATTATGCTCCTTGTTATCTCTATTACATGTTTAATTGAAAATGCTATTGATTTATGCTTATGAGGTATTATAAATATTATTACACATACAAATTAAAGTTTTTGTACAATAATAAATTATCTGTCTGGGCCTTTTGGCCAATTGTCTAGACTTTAGTCTCTAAAACGAGGATATGTGGAAAAAAAACTTAATTATTGTAATATACTTCTTATGTGTAAACAACAATAATTAATAATAAGTTTGGGTAGATGACTTTTTTTTAGACAAAGTTTGGTAGATGTTTTTTACATAGAATAAATACTAATATATTTAGTCTAAATACTCTTATTTAATATATATATATATATATATATATATATTTATTAATGTGTGTGTGTGTGTGATTTGTTGTTTGCTGAAGTGCTTTTTTAGTAGACTGCACGTATAGTGGTCCTCTCAAAAATCAAACATAATTATTTTAAATAAGGATATATGTGAAAAAATAATTAATGAGACTTGAAACTTGTAAAATATCAACAAATTTTAAAAAAAGGCTGAAATATCAAAATACTAGAAACAATGGAAGTACCTTTTACAAGAATTAGACATGATTTTTGTGAACATGTCATCTTACTTTTATGATTTTATTATTTAATAAAAAAATTATATATTTTTTCTATGATAAAAGAAAATATATAAAAAAAATCATATAAATAAAAACAAAAATCAATTATGTTAAATTTTGTATTTTTGATCTAAATATTTATGGATTTTTTTTACTAATTAATACAAATTAAAAATACATTACACCTCCATTATATTTTCGGATGAGATTTTAAGATGAGGAACTCAATTCGAATAATAAAAACTAAACATGAACAATTAAAATGAAGAGTCAATGATGTATAAAAAAAGAAATCAAGAGTCAATGTGTTTTACTTTGGAACTTGGATGTAATGAAGGCCCAATAGATTTTACTCAATCAGGAGTCCAACCCAGAGGATAGCAAGGTCTGAATCTGGATGGTCCCACAAACTTTGTCTTTTTATGGGAAAGGCAGAGAAAGAGATTCTATTTGCGTCCGTTGGATGAGAAAAAACAAAAAAGAGACAAATCTATACCCCGGGATTAGCATCCAATGGAGCCCGGTTCAATTCAATTTTGAAAACAAAGAAAGACTTGACCGTTGAGCTCAGCTTAATAGAGTTAGAACAACCACTCTAATAACTCTCTCTCTCTCTCTCTCACTCACATCAATCCCACATTTCATTGCTTCACTATTATTATACCATGAGACGCCATGGCTGGCAACGCCCTCTTCACCCTTTACAGGTTTTCCCCATTTTTCCATTTCCATTCCTTTTCTCAGAGTAATAAAATTGTTACTTTGTTACTTTTTTGTTAACAGGAGGTTTGAACTCGCCATCTTTTTTTTTCTTTCTTAATCATCTAACTAACCTTATATCTCTTTTGTGATTGCAGTTTGTGGGCGCAGAAGTGTACGCTTTTCTGGTGGTGTGCTTCTACACCTTCCTTGGACTCTTCCTCGGCAACCGAACCGCCGAGATAACACTCACCCTCATGTTTTCCTCCGTCGCAGTTGCTGTTATGTTTCTCTTTGTGAGATGTACGGCGATTTATCCCACGGACAGGACCAGCTTCCAGAACAAGAAGAAGAATTAGAAGAAGCAGAGAGCCAAATCGGACGCGATTCCAAAGCAGTTCAATCTCATCAGAAGCAGTTTAATCGAATTAACCCCTAAATTAATTGAAACCACAACCCAAGTGAAATATCGTCCAATTAATCTGTGATTAATATTCGAAATTAGGAAATGAATCCATAACCTAATCCGCTTTCAATCCTAAATGCATTCATAATCATGAAAACAGAATAGTAATTGAAGAAAGTGAACATTCATACAGAATTCGAAATACCAAACCGGAACTCCAATTCTCCTTTTGCTTGGGTTGGATCCTTGGATTGATTGATTATTTAGCCTCCCATGATCATCATCAATGAAAGCCCCATGAAATGTGCACGGAGATGGAAGAACAACAAAACGAAAATGAAGAACAAGGAAGAACAGCTAAGAGAAAATAAGAGCAAGGGTTTTGATTCTAAAAACTTAAAAAGAGAAATGTAAAAACTGTTTTTGCTAATGTAATGTAATGTGTTAAGTCTCTCCAATATCACTAATATAAAGTGACTAAGTCTGAAGGAAATAATGGGTCTTGAACAAACCCATAAATTCTAATTATTTACTATTTACAACCATAAAAATCAAACTCGCAGCCCAAAATATAAGTGCAGTGATTCTGACTTTGAAGCCCAAAATGACCCTCCAAATGGTAGAATTAGCCTCGGCTTATTTTTGACAAACTTGTAGATCTTTTCGTTATCTTTCCAGGGACTACTAGAACGCTCCATGCCGAGTTCCGTAGAGCTCTGTAGGTCCTATACAAGGCAGATAGGTCGAGCGAGCATAAAATCCGAAAATACGCTTCAATTAGCAATTAAGCCCACTTACTTGCCTAGAACAAAAACTGAATTAGAATGGGAAAATAAAAGTCCAAGAGAAGTCAAATAAGCTAAGAAGGATAGAAAAATATTTAACTAAAAGCACTCCATCACTGCCTTCTCTTCATTTGTCCCTGCAAGCAGGTTAAATATTTATATGTCTCATATTAACCGATAGATATAATCGACGGCCCTGAGACAATCCAATCGGTTTCTCTCTCGTTGTCTTTGCCCTTTGTCGTCTCTGTCCTGCCTCCGACCTCGAACGTTGTCTTTCTCCCTCTAGAGCCCTCTCTCTCTTTCTCTGTTGGCATTCTCAGGTAAATTTTCATCCCCTTTAATGGCTTCCTTGAGTTATTCTTTTTATGCAATCTCTACTTTCCTACCTCCTTTCCTGTCTATTCTATTGTTTCGAAGAGGCCAAACTCTTCTAATAGGGAATATTAGGTGATTTGAGTATTCACTTTTTTTGTCTCTTTTCGAAGAATTTCTACGTTTCTGGGCCACCGGTGTATTTACTCATCTCATTTTATTGTAATCAGTGGCGGCCTCAGGAAATTTTTTTTATGTCTGAACACTTAGTTTTGGGGGTTCAAAATGAGCATATACATGGGAACAAAATGAGCACAAACTTGACGTATGAATATTCTGTACATTCTGGTAAAATTTCAGCCAATTCTAAGATAGTTTGCTGTGAAATTACTAGAATGCCCTTGCAACAATTGTAAAAACTGGTCCAGAACTCCTACCTAGAGGTTGAATTGGCCAATTTGAACCTACACCCAACCCCTAAGGGGTTGCTTTGGTTTAAAATGTTGGTTAAACCTTGGGAAACAAAGCGCAACTTAAAACTGCACAAGTCTGAAAAATTTTGGGACCGCAAAATGACACTACAAAAACAACAACACTACACTAATTCTCTCCCTACTACTACTATGTTTTTTCTCTGTTTTTCTCTGTATTTTTTATGTTTTTACAGCAACACTTCATCCACACTTCATAATGCACAGCAGCAAGAATGCAAATATGTGACAAAGTGCAATTGTGCAAAAGAATGTAAATATGTAGTGAATGAATGCAAATATATTTTTTTTCTTTTTCTTTTTTATCTAATTATGAGTGAATTAAAGCTAGCACACAATGAATCATGTCCCCGGCAGCGGCGCCTGTTTTGATAAGCATTTGCCGTAGCGCTCCAAAACAATTTAACTACGCTAATTATGTAGCACAGGATTAACCTAGGTCGACTCAGAGACACTATCAATATGGTTCTAGCTTCAACTCACTAATAACAGTAAAGGGGATTTTTATCAAACAGTTTATATGCGTGAAGTAAAACTTGCAAACACGTAAACTAAGATTAAAGAACAACGCAGAAACTAACAGAATTGAAAAGAGGTAATGTAAAACAGATTAAAAGCATCAATCCAATTCACCACACCAAGCTATTCGAATCATCATCGTTCTCAGAAATTTATCCTGTTATGAAAGTTCGTTCAATCTCATTAGAAGCAGTTCAATCGAATTAACCCCTAGATCAATTGAAACCACAACCCTAACTGAAATATCATCCAATTAATTTGTGATTAATATTCGAAATTAGGAAATGAGTCCATAACCTAATCCGCTTTCAATCCTAAATGCATTCATAATCATGAAAACAGAATAGTAATTGAAGAAGAAAGTGAACATTCAAACAAAATTTGAAATACCAAACCAGAACTCAAATTCTCCTTTTGCATGGGTTGGATCCTTGGATTGATTAATTATTTAGCCTCCCATGATCATCATCAATGAAAGCCCCATGAAATGTGCACGAAAATGGAAGAACAACAAAACGAAAATGAAGAACAGTTGAGAGAAAATAAGAGCAAGGGTTTTGATTCTAAAAACATAAAAAGAGAAATGTAAAAACTGTTTTTGCTAACGTAATGTAATGTGCTATGTCTCTCCAATGTCACTAATATAAAGTGACTAAGTCTGAAGGAAATAATGGGCCATGAACAAACCCATCAATTCTAATTATTTACTATTTACAACCATAAAAATCAAACTCGCAGCCCAAAATATAAGTGCAGTGATTATGACTTCGAAGCCCAAAATGACCTTCCAAATGGTAGAATTAGCCTCGGCTTATTTCTGACAAACATGTAGATCTTTTCGTTATCTTTCCAGGGACTACTAGAACGCTCCATTTGGAATTCCGTAGAGCTCTGTAGGTCCTAGACAAGGCAGATAGGTCGAGCAACCATAAAATCCGAAAATACGCTACAATTAGCAATTAAACCCACTTACTTGCCTAGAACAAAAACTGAATTAGAATGGGAAAATAAAAGTCAAAGAGAAGTTAAATAAGCTAAGAAGGATAGAAAAATATTTAACTAAAAGCACTCCATCACTGCCTTCTCTTCATTTGTCCATGCAAGCAGGTTAAATATTTACATGTCTCATATTAACCGATAGATATAATCGACGGCCCTGAGACAATCCAAGCGCTTTCTCTCTTGTTGTCTTTGCCCTTTGTCGTCTCTGTCCTGCCTCCGATGTCGAACGTGGTCATTCTCTCTCTAGAGCCCTCTCTCTCTCTCTCTCTCTCTGTTGGCATTCAGAGGTAAATTTTCATCCCCTTTAATGGCTTCCTTGAGTTATTCTTTTTATGCTGTCTCTACTTTCCTACGTTCTTTCCTATCTATTCTATTGCTTCGAAGAGGCTGAACTCTTCTAATAGGGAATATTAGGTGATTTGAGTATTCACTTTTTTTTCCTCTTTACTTCAACATTCTCTTTCCAAAGAATTTCTACATTTCTGGACCACCGGTGTATTTACTCATCTCATTTTATTATAATCAGTGGTGGCCTCAAGAAATTTTTTTTATGTCCGCACACTTAGTGGCGGGGGTTCAAAACGAGCATATACATTGGAACAAAATGAGCACAAACTTGACGTATGAATTTTCTGCACATTCTGGTAAAATTTCAGCCCATTCTGAGATAGTTTGTTATGAAATTACCAGAATGCCCCTGTGACAATTGTAAAAACTGGTCCAAAACTCCTACTTAGACGTCAAATTTGCCAATTTGAACCCACACCCAACCCTACATGGGTTGCTTTTGTTTAAAATTGGGATTAAACCTTGGGAAACAAATTGCAACTCAAAACTGCACAAGTCTGAAAAATTTTGGGACCGCAAAATGACACTACATAAACAACTACACTACACTAATTCTCTGCCTACTACCACTCTGTTTTTCCTCTGTTTTCCTCTGTATTTTTTATGTTTTTACAGCAACACTTCATCCACATTTCATAATGCACAGCAACAACAATGCAAATATGTGACAAAGTGCAATTGTGCAACAGAATGTCAATATGTAGTGAATGAATGCAAATATTTTTTTTCTTTTTCTTTTTTTATCTAATTATGAGTGAATTAAAGCTAGTACATAATGAACCGTGTCCCCGGCAACGGCGCCAGTTTTGATAAGCGTTTGCCGTAGCACTCCAAAACAATTTAACTACGCTAATTCTGTAGCACATGATTAACCTAGGTCGACTCATAGACACTATCAATATGGTTCTAGCTTCAACTCACTAATAACAGTAAGGGGGATTTTTATCGAACAGTTGATATGCGTGAAGTAAAACTTGCAAAAACGTAAACTAAGATTAAAGAACAACGCAGAAACTAACAGAATTGAAAAGAGGTAATGTAAAACAGATTAAAAGCATAAATCCAATTCACCACACCAAGCTATTCGAATCATCATCGTTCTCAGAAATTTATCCTGTTATGAAAGTTCATTCAATCTCATTAGAAGCAGTTCAATCGAATTAACCCCTAAATTAATTGAAACCACAACCCTAACTGAATTATCATCCAATTAATCTGTGATTAATATTCAAAATTAGGAAATAAATCCATAACCTAATCTGCTTTCAATCCTAAATGCATTCATAATCATGAAAACAGAATAGTAATTGAAGAAGAAAGTGAACATTCAAACAGAATTCGAAATACCAAACCAGAACTCAAATTCTCCTTTTGCTTAGGTTGGATCCTTGGATTGATTGATTATTTAGCCTCCCATGATCATCATCAATGAAAGCCCCATGAAATGTGCACAAAAATGGAAGAACAGCAAAATGAAAATGAAGAACAGTTGAGAGAAAATAAGAGCAAGGGTTTTGATTCTAAAAACCTAAAAAGAGAAATGTAAAAGCTGTTTTTGCTAATGTAATGTAATGTGTTAAGTCTCTCCAATGTCACTAATATAAAGTGACTAAGTCTGAAGGAAATAATGGACCATGAACAAACCCATCAATTCTAATTATATACTATTTACAACCATAAAAATCAAATCGGAGCCCAAAATATAAGTGCATTGATTCTGATTTTGAAGCCCAAAATGACCCTCCAAATGGCAGAATTAGCCTCGGCTTATTTCTGGCAAACTTGTAGATCTTTTCGTTATCTTTCCACGCTCCATTCGGAGTTCTGTAAAGCTCTGTAGGTCCTATACAAGGCAGATAGGTCAAGTGAGCATAAAATCCAAAAATAAGCTACAATGAGCAATTAAGCTCACTTACTTGCCTAAAACAAAAACTGAATTAGAATGGGAAAATAAAAGTTCAAGAGACGTCAAATAAGCTAAGAAGGATAGAAAAATATTTAACTAAAAGCACTCCATCACTGCCTTCTCTTCACTTGTCCCTGCAAGCAGGTTAAATATTTACATGTCTCACATTAACCGATAGATATAATCGACGGCCCAGAGAGAATCCAAACGCTTTCTTTCTCGTTGTCTTTGCCCGTTGTCGTCTTTTTCCTGCCTCGGACCTCGAATGTGGTCTTTCTGTCTCTAGAGCCCTCTCTCTCTTTCTTTCTCTGTTGGCATTCTCAGGTAAATTTTCATCCCCTTTGATGGCTTCCTTGAGTTATTTTTTTATGCAGTCTTTACTTTTCTACCTTCTATCCTGTCTATTCTATTGCTTCCAAGAGTCCAAACTCTTCTAATAGGGAATATTAGGTAATTTGAGTATTCACTTTTTTTCTCTTCACTTCAACATTCGCTTTCCGAAGAATTTCTACGTTTTTGGGCCACCGTTGTATTTACTCATCTCATTTTATTGTAAGCAATGGCGGCCTCAGGAAATTTTTTTTATGTCCACATACTTAGTGGCGGGGGTTTGAAACGAGCATATACATGAGAACAAAATGAGCACAAACTATGTCCACAATTTGACTATCGACCAAATAGCAAATGTTTTAGGCAGAAAATAATCACCAAAGGATAATGGGTTGCTTATATATGATATATATTTTGCATGATACCATAGATGAATTTTGCATTTGGCAGCTGACTGTTGAGTTGATCAACAAGAGATCTCAATCTGTTATTGAATAATTAGATTGCAGAATTGACTCCTTCAACACATGTTCTACCCTATGGACTGCTTTGGGCCAATGCATAAGGGCTGCAACCTATTGGACTAATCCCAAATAACACCAATTTTCTTGCCCCGTAGTTATACATAACCTAAATCACAAGCATACAAAAAAATTAAGCTTTTAATTTGTGAACCTTACTTGTACTTCTAACCTGCACAATGTCGTACAATTTTGCACGATAATCATTTACTTTCTTTGTTGTAATTTATATGTATAAGACTTAATTGTGTCTATTTTTTGTCGAGTTTTGTTTCTACTAATTAAGAAATTTTAGTTCTTCTACTAACTTAAATTGTGTGCAAGTAATTAATATGTTTGACTTAAGGTTGAATCATTCGTATACTACTGAATTAAATCATTGATCGAAATAATTATTGATCAGATTTTACAAAACTTAACTGAACTCCAGATTAATTAGGATTTTTTTTTTTAATAAATATGAGGATTAAGACATGTGAAATGAATTTCCAAGGACTTGAAAAAGAAGCTTGGGTTGTTGCATTAGCATTTGATCCATTTTGTTCTACTAAGGTTAACCTAATTTCAAAAGGGAGTAAGTGCCAGTGAAAAAACACCACACCAGATACATTTTAATTGCCTGAGCATTATTCGTTGACACACGAGAATCTTTATTTTTAGGATGATATATAAACCTCTCAGCTCATCAAAGTATCAATTCTCCAATATGTAGCATCTAAGCAAGGAAGATACCTAATGTTTTTTTTTCTCGTTGAATTTGCAACTCCCACCAGAATAAATGTTACATCTTCCAGTGACATTTGTTAACATTAGATGCAAAGATTACATATTACTTGTGTTTGCAACTATGGATCAAGTTCTCTATCTGGGCTGACAAGAATTTTAAATTTTTAACATCGTCTTCAGAACCACTATTGTCAGTTCCCTTACTATGTGCTTTGAAATCAGGATGATGAATTGTATTTTATATTACTTTATGCAGTGACAATGGGGAGTGACGACAGTCTAAAGACATGGGAATCAAATAAGTTGATGTCTCTACTAGGGTATTCTCAGCCCACAGTTGTCCAGTAAATCATTGGACTACGTAATTCATTTAATATCGTTTTCTCGCCTTAAAAATTCTTCTATAGTCAATTTGGAAATCATATGTCGGAGATTCATGTGCCATATTTTGGTAATCTCTTTTTTTATGTTGCAGACAAGCAACCTACTTCTCAAGCTGATTTGGTGGGCAAACTAGTGGAGTTCAGGATATCGTCAACGGACACTTGTGCATTTGCTGAAGAAATTTTTGAATTGGATTGCAGAATTGACTCCTTCAACACATGTTCTACCCTATGGACTGCTTTGGGCAATGCATAAGGGCTGCAACCTATTGGACTAATCCCAAATAACACCAATTTTCTTGCCCCATAGTTGTACATAACCTAAATCACAAGCATACAAAACAATTAAGCTTTTAATTTGTGAACCTTACTTGTGCTTCTAACTTGCACAATGTCATACAATTTTGCACGATAATCATTTACTTTCTTTGTTGTAATTTATATGTATAAGGCTTAATTGTGTCTATTTTTTGTCGAGTTTTGTTTCTACTAATTAAGAAATTTTAGTTCTATTAACTTAAATTGTGCGCAAGTAATTAATATGTTTAACTTAAAGGTTGAATCATTCGTATACTACTGAATTAAATCATTGATCGAAATAATTATTGATCAGATTTTATTTATCTCTTAACTGAACTCCAGATTAATCAGGATCTTTTTTTTTCTAATAAATATGAGGATTAAGACATGTGAAATGAATTTCCAAGGACTTGAAACAGAAGCTTGGGTTGTTGCATTAGCATTTGATCCATTTTGTTCTACTAAGGTTAACCTAATTTCAAAAGGGAGTGAGGTGCCAGTGAAAAAACACCACACCATATACATGTTAATTGCCAGAGAATTATTCGTTGACACACGAGAATCTTTATTTTTAGGATGATATATAAACCTCTCAGCTCATCAAAGTATCAATTCTCCAATATGTAGTATCTAAGCAAGGAAGATACCTAATGTTTTTTTCTCATTGAATTTGCAACTCCCACCAGAATAAGTGTTACATCTTCCAGTGACATTTGTTAACATTAGATGCAAAGATTACATATTACTTGTGTTTGCAACTATGGATCAAGTTCTCTATTTGGGCTGACAAGAATTTTAAATTTCTAACATCGTCTTCAGAACCAATATTGTCAGTTCCCTTACTATGTGCTCTGAAATCAGGCTGATGAATTGTATTTTATATTACTTTATGCAGTGACAATGATGGGGAGTGACGACAGTCTAAAGACATGGGAATCAGATAAGTTGATGTCTCTACTAGGATATTCTCAGCCCACAGTTGTACAGTACATGATTGGACTATGTAATTCATTTAATATTGTTTTCTCGCCTTAAAAATTCTTCTATAGTCAATTTGGAAATCATATGTCGGAGATTCATGTGCCATATTTTGGTAATCTCTTTTTTGGTGTTGCAGCCAAGCAAGCTACTTCTCCAGCTGATTTGGTGGGCAAACTAGTGGAGTTCGGGATCTTGTCAACGGACACTCGTGCATTTGCTGAAGAAATTTACGCAAGAGTTCCTCGTAAATCATCTGGTATAAATGTGAGTTTTTCTATTTTATCTAGGGTGCAGTGATAATATACTACCATCTTTGTAGCGTTCCTCTAGCAAATCCTTTCCTATAGAAATATCTAATATCTGCTGTCTGTTGATACTCTTGCATTCTATATCAGCAATATCAGAAACAAGAGAGAGAAGCTGCAATGTTGGTGAGGAAGCAGAAGACTTACACAATTTTAAAGGCTGTTGTTGATAGTGACGATGACTATGTAAATAAATCTTCAGTAACTATTGCATCATCTAGAAGGTCTGACAACCATAAAAAACGTTTCAGGAAGAAAACTGAAGTTCATGATGACCAAGATGATCAAGATGACGAGGCAATGTGCTCATAACCTATTAGATTCATTTACATATTTCTTGCTCATCATGGTAACCTTCTAGTCAATGGTTCTTCTAATAGCATGTGACTTGTTTTCACCTAATGCAATCCTGCAGATAATTTTGAGTAAGGAAAAGGATAGGCAAGTTAAGAGAAGAACTTCCCCTGATGAAGATAGTGATTCTGAGGTATTTTTCCCCTTTAAATGTATAAATAAATGTGCTTATACATGACTTAGTCTGTAACTGTAACTGATAATAAAATTTCTGCCATATCCACTTGTTTGATTTATGTATGTTATTGCACTGCATGCTAGATTGTTGTTTTTCCTAAGGTGTATTTCAGTAATCTTTAATAAACATATTCAACTCTATTAATCATTGAGTTTCTGGCTTTGTTTGTCGGTAATTAAGTCTCTTACTGATATTTAGATTCATATGTGCCATGGTGGAAATGAGCTATTATTTGCCTGTCTTAAATATGATTTATGTTTTCAAAAGAAAACTAAATTTTCTGCAGTCTATTTTTTTGTTGATTATGTCAAAGAGGAATTTGTTAAGAAAACTTCCCTTTGTGTATATGATGTTTTATTACATCAGTTTTGTAAAAGCATTTGTTATTATTATTATTATTATTATTATTATTATTATTATTATTATTATTATTATCCGTCTCTTGTCTTCATATGATTGCTTGCTTAATTGCAAACAATCCGAAGAAGAAAGATTGAAAGATCAAAGAGAGAAGGAGGAATTAGAGTAGCATATGCGAGATAGAGATGCAGTAGGGACACGGAAGGTACTTGTCGATGTTAAAATTGATTTGGTTAGGTGTACTTGGTCATTATTCTTTTAATGATTATTAGTATTTTTATTGTCGTTGTTGGTTAATACGATTGCTTAAGTTAGGGTGTTAAGTAGTAGCTACATGAATTCTTTCTTATGGCTAAAAGAAGAACGTTTATTGGAAATAATGAGGGAAATTGTGAGGTAGATGGTTAACATTGCGCAATACTTTTATATAAAAATTAAGATTTTCATATTATTATTAACTTCTGGTATATATTATTATTATTGTTTTATAATCGTATGGCTTGTTTTTTATAACTGAAGAAGTTTTATTGGAGAGAAACTAGGAAAAAAAATGCAATTAGAGACTCATTGATGACCGAAGGGCCCTCAAGAAACAAGGATATTCAAACTTTAAGTTTTAAACCAGCAACAAATTTGTCCATTCTATTCACATACAAAATTGTTTTGCCCCCTTTAACTGACCATAGCTGTAGCACCAAAGAAAGAGCATACACTAAACCTGTCCCATAGCATATGTAAGGGCATAGAAACACCTTTGAAGATGTTTGCATTCTACTCCAACCATATGCATGGTAGAACAAAAAATATTGCACTCTGCCAGCAAGTTTCTGCTCTAGGCTAGAAGTATATAGACACGCCCAGCATTCATCAAGAACTCCAAATAGATTATTCTTTAAGAAAGTAGTAACTATAATGCAAAATAAATAGACACTTAGTGGCTAGATATGGTAAAACAAACTACTAACCTTGCTTGCCTATATCTCATGTGGTTGTAGTGTTATGTTGCCCAACCTTGTGAAAAATTGTTAGTGGAATTTATGCCAGTTATCTTGGCTTGGGGCTGACTTAGATACTAACTGTATTTTGGCACAAAAAATTTTCTGGACATTGTTATTATCAGTCTTAAATGCATGTGGGATCATACTTATTGCTCATAACATTATGAACTTGTTGTCCAGTTGTCCTTTTAAAGCTTGCTAGGCTCTTTAACATCATTAAAGAATATAATGTTTATATTAGAAGCACATTTACCTAGTTCCATGCATACATTTTTAATATATATATTTTTAATGTTTTATATTTTCTGTTGCTTCCTTCTAATTGTTTTAATTGTTTCTTGATTGTCAGTTGACTGAACAAAAATTAACACGAAAGGAGGAAGGTATGTCAGTGGTTTTTTAAACTTATATATATATATACATATATATATATATATATATCCATGCAATTTGATGAATGTTTATATGCCTTATATTCCTTTGTTGGTTAATTTGTCTTCCAACAGAAGAGGCAATTCAAAGATCTAAAGCTGCAGAGCATGATGATATTCAATCTTTGAGGTTTGTTAATACATTTTGTGTGTGTGTGTGTGTGTGTAGGGTGGGGGAATGTTCTTTTACATGAGAAGTACCTTTAAGATTTGCCATTTGCGGGGCAGTATAAGGTTCAGAAAAATAAAGTATTTTTTGGGGAATATTTAGGTAGTGGACAACTTATAAGCATGTTGACTGATGTTTTAAGAACCTGGTTAGTCACTGAGGCAAAGAAAGTAGTAAACTGAAAATCTAGCAGAAGTATTTTTAATAAAATAAATAATGTTACTAAATGTATGAAAAACGTAACACTTAACTACTAAAGTTTAGATTATAAATAATACATGTAGCAATTTTTAATTATTTTAAATTTATTTTATTGATATGTACAATCAGATGATATCTATTATTATTTTAAACTTTGTATATTATTGTAAAAAATAGTTATATTTATTGGTTGTTTTTTATTTAATTATTTTATATTCTTGCATGTTATTTTTGGTACATAATTAAATACTAATATAAGAAAACCGAGATCATGAGCAATCTCCCTGAAATTACTTGGTTGCATGTATGTCTTAGGAGTGAGATGTTTCATTTTGATATGTGAAGGATGTAGTGTTTCCTCCAAACTTTATATCTTTAGCTCAAATGCTTGTATATATAGCAATGATGTACATGTCTAATATATGTAATACTTATAACTAAGAAATGTAATATAACTAAATAAATGATATATTATTTTTTAGGTTTTGAATAGCCTTCAAATCACCAAGAGATGCACTTTTCCAGTTTTGTTGAATTATTTTATGCCTTCCAATTGGATTTTTTCCTTTCGTATTGAATTTGTTTGATTTTTTTTAACATGAAGTTTTGCAAATTATTGTGTTTATAATTATTACTTTATTAGGCATATTTATAACTACGTAAAATGCTTTTTTAAAATATCAAGATATTACATGGGTAGGCTGCCATTTTGAAAATTTCATATATACCTTAACTTCGTTGCTTGAACTAGAACCCCTTTCAAGCAGTGTGTAACTTCCTGATTTGATGAAATTGGACTGGTTTTGTGCCAACCTAGGAAGCCTGGATCATGGGACAATACGGGTTCGATATGATAGGGATATGGAGATACGGAAAACTTTTAAAATATCAAGATATTACATGGCCAAAGTATGTTAACAAAATAACCATTCACATTACTAATTAATCATTAACACAAACATATCAATAGTCAATAGATGATCACAATGTACAAAACTAATGCTTGTGATCATAATAAGTAAGCATAGTTACATATCTTTCCCTCACACATATTAGAATTTTTTTTTCCTACTATGATCATGTCACAAAATATACAATTTCCTTGCCCAAGTAATAATATCACAAAAAAGTTCTTTTTAACAATAAATGTAACAATTAAAAATTATGTTGTGTATCCTGAGCCGTGTCTTAGCAATATCATAGCTGTGTTTGTTAAGTTTTTTTTAAATAAAAAATAATGGACACATGTTGAATACATATCGTGACATATCAGACACATATCAGTGTTGGATATGCGTCAGACGAATAATTTAGCGTTTTTGGAGTATTTGGGATTGATTGGTCGCAACATGATATGAGGATAACTGATCGTTTGCTTGCTATACTGTTCTGATGAGTTAAGATATTGAAAGTACGAGTTCATATAATTTGGCTGAGTAGTGGTAGTATATAATATGTTTTATTCTATTTTCTAACGGTAGGTGCAAAGTTTTAGACCTAATAAGGTCTTACGTGTTGACATAAGGGGAAAAAATTCCTTACAAACACCTCTCATAACACAAATATAAGGAGGGGAATAAAAAAATGCTATGTGGCCTATGAGCTTGTAATATGTCATAAGTATTTTATTTTATTAAGCACCACTTTTCAAACCAAAGACTTGTCCTTAAACTAAACAGAGCTTTTGATTTCCAAAGGGGTTTATTAATTAGCTCTATCGATGAATGTTTAGGATTTGAAAGAATGGTTTGCTTTAAAACAACCAAGAAAAATCAAGAGACCAAATATTAAATTCAATTGTGTTGACTGGAGTAAATGAAGTGTTAAAGCAAGTTTCCCTTATCTCTAAACTTTATTTGTTTGGGATTGGTTTGATTTCTTGGTTGCTCTTTGGCGCTCAACACACGGTTTCTTTAAGGGAATTTTGTGTGGTAAATATGCATAAAGGACTGAAGAGCTATTTTGTATTATTGAATGGAAGATATTTTGAGTAAAATGGATAGGGGAAGACTGAATAAAGTTTCAGGAGAAACAATGGAAAATCACTTTAGTCTAAATTGACTATTGAAATTTTGGTTTTTGATATTGCCAATGGTGTTGTTTTGCCAAGTAGCCAATCGCACTTAGTGAGATAAGGCTTAGTTATCGTTGTTTGTCTTTTCTCGTCTTGTTTAAGGACAAATTGCTATTAATTGCTTTGGTTATGGCTTAAAGTTGAGGACAATATGCAATGTCACTTACTGTCTTAACATGTCATTGCAGAAAGGTTTCAAGGCATGAATACTTGAAGAAAAGGGAGGGAAAGAAATTAGAAGAACTGAGGTATGATTAGTTTCATTTGTTTTCTTGAGGTTCTTTGTTAGATCTGATTTTCTGTCAGTGAAACAAGTTATAGTTTGATCCTATTACTATGCTGTTTGGTATGCTATGATACATGTGTGTTCTTTATTTTAGGTTAAATTATTTAGTAGGTTCCTATACTATTTGAAAATTTTTAAGTAGGTCCCAAAATTAAAAAGGTGGCTTTAATATGTCATATTACAGTTTGTGGTGGTGTTAAAAATCCTAGGGACCCAATTACTAAAATTTTACGAGATCGAGGACCAAATTACAATTTTTTTAAGAATGGAGACTTCATTAAAAATATCTAAATAATTCAGGAACCTACTTATTAATATGATCTTTATTTTATTGTTGAAATTAATAATTTAGCATGGTCACTGCTGAGATGATATAGAAGATGAGCAATATCTATTTGAAGGTGTGAAGCTTTCAGAAGCAGAATATCGCGAACTGAGATAATCCATCTGTTTACTACTTTCTTGAGTTCCCCTTCTTCAATTTGTCTTTTGTTACTATATGAGACCTTTAATTTCTTTAATTTTACTTTATCTAATAATGATAGTAGTGACTGAATCATGTGAAGGAAATGCTATGCCCAACTTTGGGCTTCCATCATAGTCCTTCCTTTATGGTAATTTTGACCTATTTTCAAACTGTTGATTTAGTTTTTTGTTTTTTTTATTATGTTCAATCTGTATGTTTTGGAAGTATATTTGTGTATTCTGTATTTGCACATGGGAATCAGAGCTCTTTACCATTGTGCATTGTGTAGATTCCAATCACAAATATCAAATATATAGCTTCTGTGTACCTAGGAAAAGTTTTATCTGTTTTGTTTATTGTCCCCAGGTACAAGAAAGAGATATATGAACTCGTGAAAAAGCGGTCAGAGGAGGCTGGCAATGTGAATGAGGTATGGTAATCAATAAGTTTGTATTCCATGAGTGTGAGATCCTAATTGGTTTATTTATTAACTGTTGATTATTGTTGAAATATAGTTTTTTATTTATTTAAATTAAGCTGCTTGACATTTATTTCTGCTTTACTTTCTATTGATGATTACTAATTCATTGCCAAGACATGAACTGTATGGTTCTATATTCTATAATACAGCAGAATCCTACTCATTTATACTGAAAATTGGTGTAAAGATATTTTATCCGACAGTATTTAATCATTTTGGGATCTGGGCACTAACAAAGGGATCTGGGCATATGATAAGTAAAATTGACAAATCTATATGTTTCTTTGCCAAACGCTCATGTTCTCCTGTAATTGTAGTATAGAATGCCAGAAGCTTATGATCAGGAAGGTGGTGTTAATCAGGAGAAGAGATTTTCTGTGGCTATGCAGCGTTACAGGTATTTCACTTACAACATGATCTCCACTCCAGTTTGGAAAAATATAATAAAAAGAAAAAAGAAAGTGGAATCACATACACTATTCGTCTATTTTCATAATACCAGTTATCATGTGTTTTCTCAAGCTTTTAATCTTGTGATTGTGCATGAATTTTCAAAAGGACTTTTTAGGTTCTTAATTAAACATCTTATGGCTCCTTTTTTTTTATTGATAGGGATCTAAATGCTGAGGATAAGATGAATCCATTTGCTGAACAAGAGGCTTGGGAAGAACATCAAATTGGTAATTATATATGTATTATTATACTTGTATAGAATCTCTCATTTTTAATAAAGAAGTGCTCATTCTTTAAATGTATTATTATACTTATGGGTTCTGAGTTATATCTTTCAGGAAAGGCAACACTGCAGTTTGGTTCAAAAAATAAAAAACAAGTCTCTGATGATTATCAGTGAGTTAGTTCAGTTCATCTTGAAACAACTGTTGCTCAACATTATACTGTCATCTGATTTTGTATTACTTGCTTCGATGGGATAAAAGTCTAGCAATTGGATGGCATTGAAGTCTTAATTTTGTATATTTTTATTAGGTTAAATTACTCAAAACGTCCCTGAACTATTAGTTATTTTATTAGATCCGTCAACATTTTTTGTTTTCCATTTGGGTCGTAGATCTTGTATTTGTTTTTTAATTGGTTTCCTTTGATGTAGTTCCCTTTGACTACCATTTGTTTTTCTGTGGGATAATTAAGGTTAAATTAGTCCTCTAATTTTTTTTAGATTCAATCACCTTTAGTTTTTTTTGGGCTCAATTTGGTCCTCTAATTTTCTATATCGATTCAATTTGGTCCTTTGATCTAAATTGTAAGAAATCACACATGTGGAGGTTCAAAACCGTCGCTAAGTAGAATAACTGTAAACTCTAAAGCACAAACATAAAGTTTAAATGATTGACTAATAAGCAGACTTGAAACTCGTTGAAATGAATATTTTTATTTCAAGTTTTGCAATTGATGCTCAAACATCCGTCAACTAAACAACCACCTAAAGTTTTGGGCATATGGAAATGGCAATCATCATCAGGAAAAACAGATTCTGATAATGAAAAGAGCTCAGTGCTTGGTCCTGCATGTTTTGGGTGTTTGAAAGACTCCTCAAGTATTTCCTCGGCATCAAAAGAACGCTTTTGTACCATGATTACCTGTAGGACATGATTCGATAAAGAATATGACAACAGCCTTCATGCATCAAAGTACATTATTCTGGTTAATTTGGGATGTGGGATGAGGGATGATGCATGCAATATAACAACATTTGCATGCTAAGTGAGACATTGCTACAAGATTTCGTTTTGAAGAAAAAAGGTAATAACTATTTCTAAACATTCAGTGAAACACCATCAACATATCTCAGTACTGTTCAGTCTTAGATTAATACTAGTAGATGATCCCACACTTCAAATCTTTGCACAACAAATATTCAAGGCTTGACATAAGGAAATATGTAAATTAATAAGGTCCACTATCCTCTGTTTACTCAAACAGCTTAACCAATATCGGATATTGGTTTGCAACCCTCCAACACTTAATTCAAAGACATGCACTTCATAACTGTATTCACCAGTTGGTTGTATTGTCTAAAAAAACCAAGAATTAATACTTAAAAGCAAGAAAAATAAAACTGCTACAACACTAATCACTTGAACATATTATAGAACATTAAAACATACCACAATTAGTAGAAGAAATACTTAACAGAAAGAAGAAATATTTTATCACATTAGTAGAAGACTAGGTGTTGAACCCCCAGTTCTGAATAAGAATATCTTCTATTCAAGTCACTGTAACTCGACATTTTAACATTAATATTAATATCATAATCATACAAGGCTGGTGGGCCCAATCACCAAGGTAACATTGAACATTTCCTTTCAGAATCAGAGCCAGTGAACACACCATTAGCAATTACAGTACAACATTTAGGGATAATTTGGTAAATTGACATTATTTACTCTATAAAAACAAAAAATCACACCACTTCCCAAATGACTAGAAAATAAAAAAAAATACCATTAAATAGATGCCAGAAATTTTAATCATAAAGCAAACACAAAAACAATAATCGTCACCAATAATAATAATAATAATAATAATAATAATAATAATAATAATAATAATAATCCATTTATGATGCCTTAAACCAGTCTATGTCAAATTATATGGCACACGGCTAAATCGGACAATTAAAACCTCAAATTGGACGTAATCAAACAGGAGAACCCTAATTACTCATGGAATTGAAATGTCCCCAAAGAAATTCAACCAAACAACAAAAGCCCCCAATATAAGAGAACCCTAACCCTAGATCTTTCAAAATCCAATGAGAACGATGGACAACTATCACGATTCGAACCGAATCGAATAACCTGACGCAAGATCTAACAACCCAAACCAAGTTTAAGAAGGATCGAACCCAAATCAAACACACATCAAAAAAAAAATCACCCAAAATTGCAAAAAATGGGACGATACGAAAAATACCCAGAATCCAAATCAAATCGAAAATTTCCCCTACCAGATCTTGTGTTGGGAAATACAGATCCCCGATGGAAATCCTAAAAACGCACCCAACGCACCGACAGGGAAAAAATTGGGATCGATCGTCGCGGAAAATCCTGAGCTAGCGAGAGGCAAAATCGATTGGAGAGGAAAAAGAAATCGAGATTGGAAAAACGCGACTAAAAGACGAAAGGGAGGAAAAGCTAGGGCTAGCTTCTTTTTTTTTTTTTTTGGTAGGATTATTAGTGGATGAAGCGACACCGTATTGTTGTTGGGTGTGTGTGAATTATAGGAAATGCCCCTCGTGTTGTTGTCGTGTTTGGTGTGTGTGAGAGGATGCGAGTGCGGTATATATGGGATAGTTTGGGTACGAGATTGAGAGTAGATTCCGATTTATAATTATCAGTGCGGCCTGTTCCTGCAGCCGTGGTGTCTCCATCTCCATCCCCCGATCCCCGCAGTCGTCCGTCTTCGTCCCCGCAGTCCCGCCAAGCTCAAGCTGTGGTGTCTTCTTCCTCGGTCTCCGGCGACTCAGAAGCCAAACGCACCGCCACCACCAAGCACCGCCACGGCACCACGACACCAACCAAGACGTGTTCTTAAACGAAACCCTCATTTCTGAGGACGAAGAATCCCCCATTCTCCGCGACATCGAGCAGCGCCAGGCCGTCGCCAACCGCCTCTCCAAGTGGACCCGTCCTCCTCTCTCCGCCGACTATGTCGCCGGAACTCGTAGCGTCCGTGAGTATTTTCCGTTAATTATATTTTCCTTTTTTCTTTGGTGCTAGGGTTTTGTTTTTCCGTCTATATTTGTGGAATTTGATTGATTTGTGTTCTGTGTTTCTGTTTTTGGCTTTTAGTTTTTCAGCAGCTGGAGATTGATTACGTGATTGGAGAGAGTCACAGGGAGTTGCTACCGAACTCGTCTGGACCTGCCACCATTATCAGAATATTTGGAGTTACTAAGGAAGGTTTGATCGTGTTTCTATTTTCTTCCATACTGAAAATTTTGGCTGCATAGACAATTGCAGATAAGTATTGCTGGTTTTTCTGTTTATAATCTTACATGAGGTTGTAGGGAAGAAAGTAAACTAGAATGCTTGCTTGAGGATGGAACGATTGACCGATTTAGAAACTAGAAACAAAACACCAGTAGTTGATGATGCATTTGAGCATTTCTGTTGTTGGGTTTCTATCAGTAAACCAGTCAGTTTGCTGTTAATTGGAGGCATAGATTAAATCTTTTGTTTTTTTTACTTGATCCACTTGTCAACAAATTTTCCCCGAAAGTCTTATTAAAAGTATAATCAATAGATATAAATAAAAATTAATGTATAAAGTTTCATACATTAGTAGAAAACTAATAATCTGTAAATATGTGGATTGTAGGCAATATATGAATACATGGCTAACTACACAATTTCAGTCTATGTTTCATAACTGAAAACTGAACCAAACTATATTTGCATAAAGGAAACCAAACTTATTTGGGTTTGTTTGGCCTTTTGATTGCCAAATTAAGATTTATCAACCTATACATATAGTTTGTTTGAGTCCAGATATGAAGTGACCAATGCTTCAGAAAAGGGCAAATTGATGCTCTGACAAACTTGTGCTGAATATATTTTGTATAGCTGAAATCAAACCCAACATCATGCTTGGATTTTACTTTCTTGAATACTCAGTTGCCTTCTTACATAATTCATGTTATGATTTTCAATTACATTACATGTATGAATTTAAGTGCCCAGAAATAATCTGTTTTAATAGAACCAGTCAAGTGTTTATTTGAAAAAATTGGTGTAAAAATTATATATGATTATCATTGTACTTATGATTATGGTTCTCAAGTCAACCATGCAGTGGCTTATCAAGTACCCCAAAGAGTCAAAGACTTGGTAAGGAAAATTTTAAACAATTTAATTTCAATAGTTGCTTAAAGATTCTTCTAATCTAAATAGATGTATATGGATTATTAAATAATTTAAAAAGATGGCAGCATCTTTGTTGACCTTTTAGTGAATTCTTTAGTGACTGGGCTCGTATAGTGGTATTTTATTCTTTTTGTTGTTTTAAATTGGTTTTTCTATTTCAGTATTCATATAGGACTAGGGAGTTGCTGCAATAATTTTTTGAATGCCTAAAATGTACTGGTTTGGAGAGCCAAATTAACTTTGTATTTTTATTTATTTATTTTTTAAGTTTTAGGTGGGTTGGCCCGCCTTAAAGCGGGGCGGGTTAGCATTTCCAGCCCACTTTACAAAAGTGGGCCAGCCCATCCCGGCCCGCATTTTTGGTGGGTTGGGCTAGCCTGCCCCGTTTTTGGTGGGCTGACCCACTTTGTCAACCTTAGTATTTTTGAAGTAACGTATCGAAGTCCCATATCGGGAACGTATCGAAAGCGCTGTATCGGTATCGGTGCTTCATAGGCTACAACTACGTGAGCAGGCTCCCGGTCCTCCGCAAATGAATTTTTATGTACGCACTTGCGGACATTTGCCCAAACGTGGGTCCGCCACTGATTGTAATCTCTCTTATTCAGTACTCTTTGCACTTGAAACAATGGTAAAACCAAATAACTCATAAAGTGGCTTAAACATGTGAAATGAATTTCCAAGGACTAGAAACAGAAGCTTGGGTTGTTGCATTAGCATTTGATCTATTTTGTTCTACTAATGTTAACCTAATTTCAAAAGGGACTGAGGCAATGTTGTCAAGATCGCGCGCAAGATCGTAAACTCGTACGATCTTGCGATTTCCAGAGGCGTCCACGAGCTAACTCGGAGGCAGGATCGTCAGCTTTGCGGATCGTTGGCGGATCGCGCGGTAGCTCGCGATTTGGACGGATCGACGAGCCGTGTCGATCCCAGCTGAAGAGGAAAAAAAAAAAAAAATTGCTTCGCGGGTCGGGTTCGTCTGAACCCGATTTGAATCTTACCTTTTAGATCGATTAGGGCTCAAGAATTGGAATAACTCGAATCTCTCCTATGCGGTCTGCGGCGCCTCCTTTGTTCGTCATCGTCACCGCTGCTCGCCGCTGCGCTGCTCGTCGCCGCCTCTCGCCGCTGCGCTGCTCGTCGCCGCCGCTTGTCGTTGTGCTGGTGGTCGCCGCCGCTGCTCATCGTCGCCGTTGGTGCGTGGTGTGCTTTCCTGGTGGTCGCTGCTCATTGTCGGCCGTTCTTCAGTTCTTTGTTTTTTTTTTCCTTCAATTTCATCCTCTCATTCCTCTGCCTCTCTGCGAGTCTGCTGCGTCCTCTGTATTGTTTTCTAATTGCTTTTAAAATATAATTATAATATACTGAATACTGATGATTAAAAATTATTATTTTTTAAATATAAATATAATAATATTAGTACCCCTTCCCTTCTCTGTTTAGTATTTTGGGATATGGGCCAGACCAACAATTTTACTTTTTGTACCCCATTATTATTTTATGTAGTCTCTAGTTTGCTGTTTTGATTTCGGTAATTTTACGTATACACGTAACTCTTACGATCCGAGTTACGATCCTCGAGTTACGATCTTTTACCCCCCCTTCCGATCCTCTTCCGATCCTCGAGTTTGACAACATTGGACTGAGGTGCCAGTGAGAAAAACACCACACCATATACATTTTAATTGCCAGAGCATTGTTCGTTGACACACAAGAATCTTTATTTTTAGGATGATATATAAACCTCTCAGCTCATCAAAGTATCAATTCTCCAATATGTAGCATCTAAGCAAGGAAGATACCTAATGTTTTTTTCTCCTTGAATTTGCAACTCCCACCAGAATAAGTGTTTACATCTTCCAGTGACATTTGTTAACATTAGATGCAAAGATTACATATTACTTGTGTTTGCAACTATGGATCAAGTTCTCTATCTGGGCTGACAGGAATTTTAAATTTTTAACATCGTCTTTAGAACCACTATTGTCAGTTCCCTTACTATGTGCTCTGAAATTAGGCTGATGTATTGTATTTTATATTACTTTATGCAGTGACAATGGGGAGTGACGACAGTCTAAAGACATGGGTATCAGATAAGTTGATGTCTCTACTAGGATATTCTCAGCCCACAGTTGTGCAGTACATGATTGGACTATGTAATTCATTTAATATTGTTTTCTCGCCTTAAAAATTCTTCTATAGTCAATTTGGAAATCATATGTCGGAGATTCATGTGCCATATTTTGGTAATCTCTTTTTTGGTGTTGCAGCCAAGCAAGCTACTTCTCCAGCTGATTTGGTGGGCAAACTAGTGGAGTTCGGGATCTCGTCAACGGACACTCGTGCATTTGCTGAAGAAATTTACTCAAGAGTTCCTCGTAAATCATCTGGTATAAATGTGAGTTTTTCTATTTTATCTAGGGTGCAGTGATAATATACTACCATCTTTGTAGCGTTCCTCTAGCAAATCCTTTCCTATAGAAATATCTAATATCTGCTGTCTGTTGATACTCTTGCATTCTATATCAGCAATATCAGAAACAAGAGAGAGAAGCTGCAATGTTGGCGAGGAAGCAGAAGACTTACACAATTTTGAAGGCTGTTGCTGATAGTGACGATGACTATGTAAATAAATCTTCAGTAACTATTGCATCATCTAGAAGGTCTGACAACCATAAAAAACGTTTCAGGAAGAAAACTGAAGTTCATGATGACCAAGATGATCAAGATGACGAGGCAATGTGCTCATAACCTATTAGATTCATTTACATATTTCTTGCTCATCATGGTAACCTTTTAGTCAATGGTTCTTCTAACAGCATGTGACTTGTTTTCACCTAATGCAATCCTGCAGATAATTTTGAGTAAGGAAAAGGAGAGGCAAGTTAAGAGAAGAACTTCCCCTGATGAAGATAGTGATTCTGAGGTATTTTTCCCCTTTAAATGTATAATAAATGTGCTTATACATGACTTAGTCTGTAACTGTAACTGATAATAAAATTTCTGCCATATCCACTTGTTTGATTTATGTATGTTATTGAACTGCATGCTAGATTGTTGTTTTTCCTAAGGTGTATTTCAGTAATCTTTAATAAACATATTCAACTCTATTAATCATTGAGTTTCTGGCTTTGTTTGTCGGGTAATTAGGTCTCTTACTGATATTTAGATTCATATGTGCCATGGTGGTAATGAGCTATTATTTGCCTGTCTTAAATATGATTTATGTTTTCAAAAGAAAACTAAATTTTGTGCAGTCTATTTTTTGTTGATTATGTCAAAGAGGAATTTGTTAAGAAAACTTCCCTTTGTGTATATGATGTTTTATTACATCAGTTTTGTAAAAGCATTTGTTATTATTATTATTATTATTATTATTATTATTATTATTATTATTATTATTATTATTATTATTATTATTATTATCCGTCTCTTGTCTTCATATGATTGCTTGCTTATTTGCAAACAGTCCGAAGAAGAAAGATTGAAAGATCAAAGAGAGAAGGAGGAATTAGAGCAGCATATGCGAGATAGAGATGCGGCAGGGACACGGAAGGTACTTGTCGATGTTAAAATTGATTTGGTTAGGTGTACTTGGTCATTATTCTTTTAACGATTATTAGTACTTTTATTGTTGTTGTTGGTTAATACGATTGCTTAAGTTAGGGTGTTAAGTAGTAGCTACATGAATTCTTTCTTATGGCTAAAAGAAGAACGTTTATTGGAAATAATGAGGGAAATTGTGAGGTAGATGGTTAACAATCCTCAATACTTTTATATAAAAATTAAGATTTTCATATTATTATTAACTTCTGGTATATATTATTATTATTGTTTTATAATCGTATGGCTTGTTTTTTATAACTGAAGAAGTTTTATTGGAGAGAAACTAGGAAAAAAATGCAATTAGAGACTCATTGATGACCGAAGGGCCCTCAAGAAACAAGGATATTCAAACTTTAAGTTTTAAACCAGCAACAAATTTGTCCATTCTATTCACATACAAAATTGTTTTGCCCCCTTTAACTGACCATAGCTGTAGCACCAAAGAAAGAGCATACACTAAACCTGTCCCATAGCATATGTAAGGGCATAGAAACACCTTTGAAGATGTCTGCATTCTACTCCAACCATATGCATGGTAGAACAAAAAATATTGCACTCTGCCAGCAAGTTTCTGCTCTAGGCTAGAAGTATATAGACACGCCCAGCATTCATCAAGAACTCCAAATAGATTATTCTTTAAGAAAGTAGTAACTCTAATGCAAAATAAATAGACACTTAGTGGCTAGATATGGTAAAACAAACTACTAACCTTGCTTGCCTATGTCTCATGTGGTTGTAGTGTTATGTTGCCCAACCTTGTCAAAAATTGTTAGTGGAATTTATGCCAGTTATCTTGGCTTGGGGCTGACTTAGATACTAACTGTATTTTGGCACAAAAAATTTTCTGGACATTGTTATTATCAGTCTTAAATGCATGTGGGATCATACTTACTGCTCATAACATTATGAACTTGTTGTCCAGTTGTCCTTTTAAAGCTTGCTAGACTCTTTAATATCATTAAAGAATATAATGTTTATATTAGAAGCACATTTACCTAGTTCCATGCATACATTTTTAATATATATATTTTTAATGTTTTATATTTTCTGTTGCTTCCTTCTAATTGTTTTAATTGTTTCTTGATTGTCAGTTGACTGAACAAAAATTAACACGAAAGGAGGAAGGTATGTCAGTGGTTTTTTAAATTTATATATATATATATATATATATATATATATATCCATGCAATTTGATGCATGTTTATATGCCTTATATTCCTTTGTTGGTTAATCTGTCTTCCAACAGAAGAGGCAATTCGAAGATCTAAAGCTGCAGAGCATGATGATATTCAATCTTTGAGGTTTGTTAATACATTTTTGTGTGTGTGTAGGGTGGGGGAATGTTCTTTTACATGAGAAGTACCTTTAAGATTTGCCATTTGCGGGGTAGTATAAGGTTCAGAAAAATAAAGTATTTTTTTGGGAATATTTAGGTAGTGGCCAACTTATAAGCATGTTGACTGATGTTTTAAGAACCTGGTTAGTCACTGAGGCAAAGAAAGTAGTAAACTGAAAATCTAGCAGAAGTACTTTTAATAAAATAAATAATGTTACTAAATGTATGAAAAACGTAACACTTAACTACTAAAGTTTAGATTATAAATAATACATGTAGCAATTTTTAATTTTTTTAAATTTATTTTATTGATATGTACAATCAGATGATATCTATTATTATTTTAAACTTTATATATTATTGTAAAAAATTGTTATATTTATTGGTTGTTTTTTATTTAATTATTTTATATTCTTGCATGTTATTTTTGGTACATAATTAAATACTAATATAAGAAAACCGAGATCATGAGCAATCTCCCTGAAATTACTTGGTTGCATGTATGTCTTAGGAGTGACATGTTTCATTTTGATATGTGAAGGATGTAGTGTTTCCTCCAAACTTTATATCTTTAGCTCAAATGCTTGTATATATAGCAATGATGTATATGTCTAATATATGTAATACTTATAACTAAGAAATGTAATAACTAAATAAATGATATATTATTTTTTCAGGTTTTGAATAGCCTTCAAATCACCAAGAGATGCACTTTTCCAGTTTTGTTGAATTATTTTATGCCTTCCAATTGAATTTTTTGCTTTTGTATTGAATTTGTTTTATTTTTTTTAACATGAAGTTTTGCAAATTATTGTGTTTATAATTATTACTTTATTAGGCATATTTATAACTACGTAAAATGCTTTTTTATCATACTAGTCAAGATCTTTTGAAAATAAAAAAATTAAGTTGTGGAAAATAATACATTGATGGACACATGACCAATGTTAGTTATGGTAAACTAGCATACTGTGAGTATTTTTTTTTTGGTTGCCTCATGGGTAGGCTGCCATTTTGAAAATTTCATATATACCTTAACTTCGTTGCTTGAACCAGAACCCCTTTCAAGCAGTGTGTAACTTCCTGATTTGATGAAATTGGACTGGTTTTGTGCCAACCTAGGAAGCCTGGATCATGGGACAATACGGGTTCGATATGATAGGGATATGGAGATACGGAAAACTTTTAAAATATCAAGATATTACATGGCCAAAGTATGTTAACAAAATAAACATTCACATTACTAATTAATCATTAACACAAACATATCAATAGTCAATAGATGATCACAATTTACAAAACTAATGCTTGTGATCATAATAAGTAAGCATAGTTACATATCTTTCCCTCACACATATTAGGATTTTTTTTTTCCTACTATGATCATGTCACAAAATATACAATTTCCTTGCCCAAGTAATAATATCACAAAAAAGTTCTTTTTAACAATAAATGTAACTATTAAAAATTACGCTGTGTATCCTGAGCCGTGTCTTAGCAATATCTTAGCTGTGTTTGTTAAGTTTTTTTTTTTAATAAAAAATAATGGACACATGTTGAATACATATCGTGACATATCAGACACATATCAGTTTTGGATATGCGTCAGACCAATAATTTAGCGTTTTTGGAGTATTTGGGATTGATTGGTCGCAACATGATATGAGGATAACTGATCGTTTGCTTGCTATACTGTTCTGATGAGTTAAGATATTGAAAGTACGAGTTCATATAATTTGGCTGAGTGGTGGTAGTATATAATATGTTTTATTCTATTTTCTAACGGTAGGTGCAAAGTTTTAGACCTAATAAGGTCTTGCGTGTTGACATAAGGGGAAAAAATTCCTTACAAACACCTCTCATAACACAAATATAAGGAGGGGAATAAAAAAATGCTATGTGGCCTATGAGCTTGTAACATGTCATAAGTATTTTATTTTATTAAGCACCACTTTTCAAACCAAAGACTTGTCCTTAAACTAAACAGAGCTTTTGATTTCCAAAGGGGTTTATTAATTAGCTCTATCGATGAATGTTTAGGATTTGAAAGAATGGTTTGCTTGAAAACAACCAAGAAAAATCAAGAGACCAAATATTAAATTCAAATGTGTTGACTGGAGTAAATGAAGTGTTATAGCAAGTTTCCCTTATCTCTAAACTTTATTTGTTTGGGATTGGTTTGATTTCTTGGTTGCTCTTTGGCGCTCAACACATGGTTTCTTTAAGGGAATTTTGTGTGGTAAATATGCATAAAGGACTGAAGAGCTATTTTGTATTATTGAATGGAAGATATTTTGAGTAAAATGGATAGGGGAAGACTGAATAAAGTTTCAGGAGAAACAATGGAAAATCACTTTAGTCTAAATTGACTATTGAAATTTTGGTTTTTGATATTGCCAATGGTTTTGTTTTGCCAAGTAGCCAATCACACTTAGTGAGATAAGGCTTAGTTATTGTTGTTTGTGTTTTCTCGTCTTGTTTAAGGACAAATTGTTATTAATTGCTTTGGTAATGGCTTAAAGTTGAGGACAATATGCAATGTCACTTACTGTCTTAACATGTCATTGCAGAAAGGTTTCAAGGCATGAATACTTGAAGAAAAGGGAGGGAAAGAAATTAGAAGAACTGAGGTATGATTAGTTTCATTTGTTTTCTTGAGGTTCTTTGTTAGATCTGATTTTCTGTCAGTGAAACAAGTTATAGTTTGATCCTATTAATATGCTGTTTGGTATGCTATTATACATGTGTGTTCTTTATTTTAGGTTAAATTATTTAGTAGGTTCCTGTACTATTTGAAAATTTTTAAGTAGGTCCCAAAATTAAAAAGGTGGCTTTAATATGTCAGATTACAGTTTGTGGTGGTGTTAAAAATCCTAGGGACCCAATTACTAAAATTTTACGAGATCGAGGACCAAATTACAATTTTTTTAAGAATGGAGACTTCATTAAAAATATCTAAATAATTCAGGAACCTACTTATTAATATGATCTTTATTTTATTGTTGAATTTAATAATTTAGCATGGTCACTGCAGAGATGATATAGAAGATGAGCAATATCTATTTGAAGGTGTGAAGCTTTCAGAAGCAGAATATCGCGAACTGAGGTAATCTATCTGTTTACTGCTTTCTTGAGTTCCCCTTCTTCAATTTGTCTTTTGTTACTATATGAGACCTTTAATTTCTTTAATTTTAATTTATCTAATAATGATAGTAGTGACTGAATCATGTGAAGGAAATGCTATGCCCAACTTTGGGCTTCCATCATAGTCCTTCCTTTATGGTAATTTTGACCTATTTTCAAACTGTTGATTTAGTTTTTTGTTTTTTTTATTATGTTCAATCTGTATGTTTTGGAAGTATATTTGTGTATTCTGTATTTGCACATGGGAATCAGAGCTCTTTACCATTGTGCATTGTGTAGATTCCAATCACAAATATCAAATATATAGCTTCTGTGTACCTAGGAAAAGTTTTATCTGTTTTGTTTATTGTCCCCAGGTACAAGAAAGAGATATATGAACTCGTGAAAAAGCGGTCAGAGGAGGCTGACAATGTGAATGAGGTATGGTAATCAATAAGTTTGTATTCCATGAGTGTGAGATCCTAATTGGTTTATTTATTAACTGTTGATTATTGTTGAAATATAGTTTTTTATTTGTTTAAATTAAGCTGCTTGACATTTATTTCTGCTTTACTTTCTATTGATGATTACTAATTCATTGCCAAGACATGAACTGTATGGTTCTATATTCTATAATACAACAGAATCCTACTCATTTATACTGAAAATTGGTGTAAAGATATTTAATCCGACAGTATTTAATCATTTTGGGATCTGGGCACTAACAAAGGGATCTGGGCATATGATAAGTAAAATTGACAAATCTATATGTTTCTTTGCCAAACGCTCATGTTCTCCTGTAATTGCAGTATAGAATGCCAGAAGCTTATGATCAGGAAGGTGGTGTTAATCAGGAGAAGAGATTTTCTGTGGCTATGCAGCGTTACAGGTATTTCACTTACAACATGATCTCCACTCCAGTTTGGAAAAATATAATAAAAAGAAAAAAGAAAGTGGAATCACATACACTATTCGTCTATTCTCATAATACCAGTTATCATGTGTTTTCTCAAGCTTTTAATCTTGTGATTGTGCATGAATTTTCAAAAGGACTTTTTAGGTTCTTAATTAAACATCTTATGGCTCCTTTTTTTTTTTTTTTTTTTTTTTTTTTTTTTTTTTTTTTTTTTTTTTTTTTTTTTTTTTTTTTTTTTTTTTTTTTTTTTTTTTTTTTTTTTTTTTTTTTTAATTCATAGGGATCTAAATGCTGAGGATAAGATGAATCCATTTGCTGAACAAGAGGCTTGGGAAGAACATCAAATTGGTAAATATATATGTATTATTATACTTGTATAAAATCTCTCATTTTTAATAAAGAAGTGCTCATTCTTTAACTGTATTATTATACTTAGGGGTTCTGAATTATATCTTTCAGGAAAGGCAACACTGCAGTTTGGTTCAAAAAATAAAAAACAAGTCTCTGATGATTATCAGTGAGTTAGTTCAGTTCATCTTGAAACAACTGTTGCTCAACATTATACTGTAATCTGATTTTGTATTACTTGCTTCTATGGGATAAAAGTCTAGCAATTGGATGGCATTGAAGTCTTAATTTTGTATATTTTTATTAGGTTAAATTACTCAAAACGTCCCTGAACTATTAGTTATTTTATTAGATCCGTCAACATTTTTTGTTTTCCAATTGGGTCGTAGATCTTGTATTTGTTTTTTAATTGGTTTCCTGTGGTGTAGTTCTCTCTGACTACCATTTGTTTTGCTATGGGATAATTAAGGTTAAATTAGTTTTTTAGTCCTCTAATTTTTTTTAGATTCAATCACCTTTAGTTTTTTTTGGGCTCAATTTGGTCCTCTAATTTTCTAAATCGATTCAATTTGGTCCTTTGATCTAAATTGTAAGAAATCACACATGTGGCGGTTCAAAACCGTCACTAAGTAGTTTTAAACCACCACAAAATGCAAAGTTTCCCAAAAAAATGAATCGGTTTTAAAAATTAGAGGGCCAAATTGAACCCAAAAAAACTAGAGTACCAAATTGGATAAAAAAAGAATTAGAGACCAAATTGAACCTAAATAATAAATTAGAGGACAAAAAACTAATTTAATCGATAATTAAGCACATGGGCCCATTTAAAAATCAAATACAAGATCAATGACCCAATTAAAAAAATTGTTTAGTGACCTAATTAACAATTCCCAAATAGTTCAGGATCCTATTGAACAATTTTAAATTTTTGAATTAGGTCCCTGAACAATTTTTTTTTTTCCTTCTACTTGGGTCCCTCTGGTTAATTATCTGTGAACAAAATAAAAGTTAGTTAGATAGAACTATATCACAAGGACCCAATTAGAAAACAAATACAAGATCAATAACCCAATTGTAAAAAAAATGTTTAGGGCCTAAATTAAAAATTCCTAAATAATTTAGGGTTCTATTGAGTAATTTAACCTTTTTATTATTTAGATTTAGTATAGGGTGTGATTTATAACCTATATTTCTTTGAGTATACAAATAATTAATTTTAAACTTGCTCACTATTTTAGGTATGTGTTTGAGGACCAGATTGATTTTATCAAGGCATCAGTAATGGAGGGAGATAAGGTATCTGGATTATACAGCTTGACTCATGGTATTTAATGGTGATATTCTTTTGTTTGAGTCAGTCTCTCTTTGCAGTTTGATTATGAAGAGATGGAAGATTCACATGAAAAGTCCAAAGCGAAGTCAGCTTTCGAGGCACTTCAGGTAGTATTTCATTATTTCATTGATGGATTTATTATGTGCTAGCAGATCGACAGGTACTAACTTCCGAATGAATTTGCATCTATATTTTACATGTTTAAATATTTAATATTAAATTATAATAAATGAAATTAAAATATTTAAAACATTTGCTTAATTTCAAGAGAAATGCTAACAGTACAATGTCTAACATACTCTTTTACATAACACACTGTATTATAAGGTGAAATTCTTGTGGGATCCATTAATGATGTGGGTCATGCTCCCTATTTAATGAGTTTCTTTTGTCATTTAGTGGAACCTACAGGAATCTAATCAAACAGTGGTGTGTTGAATACCATGTGTTGTTAACATTCCTCATATTTAAACTTAAAAAGGACAATAAAGATGGAGAATAGATCGATGTAGTAGTTTTCAATCGAATAAGAAGCAATTTTTAGTTACTCAAGTGGGAGAGTGGAACCATCGATAACTAGGATGTATATTAGGAAGTAGTGCGGAGGATTTTATCGCACAGGGAGGGAATGATTAATGTGACAGATTGCTAGATATTAGTGTATTAAGACAGTTAGAGGTAGTTAAATCTGTTAGGACTGTTAGTGATTCAGTTAGGTTTGTTAGAGTTGAATCTGTTGTAATTCTGTTATTCTCTTTTCTCCATATATAGAGGAACAGAGTCTGTTGTATAGCTGTAATGAATGCTACACATTCGGCATCAATAATATACAGTCTTCTACAATCTTTCTTCTTTCTTTTTCAATCTTTAATATGGTATCAAGAGCTTGAAGTCTATCCATGACAAATTTCGCTTCCGCTACTCCTTTTCATCCTGCTACTCCTTCTTTTCATCCTATTTCTCAGAAATTAGATGATTCTAATTTCCTGCTATGGAGGCAATAGGTTGAACCTTTCATCAAGGCCCATAAACTCCTGTGTTTTGTGGCAAGTCCTTAGATTCCAATGCGTTTTCTCACAGAGGCAGATTGTGAAGCTGGAAATGAAAATCCAGCATACTCCGATTGGGAACAGCAAGACCAGATCCTCTTGTCGTGGCTCCAATCGACTCTTTCAGCCTCAATCCTATCTCGCATAATCGGATGTCTTCATTCATATCAGCTTTGGGAGCAGTTCCATGAGTGTTTTCAAAAGCAAACACGTGCAAAAGCTAGGATCCTTCATACAGAACTCAGAACTACAATGCTTGAGCAGAAGACAATGCGCGAGTTTCTTTTGCGCATAAAATGCATAGTTGATGCACTTGGATCGTGTGGAGATCCTGTTCTTTCGCATGAACATCTTGATGCGATTCTTGAAGGCCTACCAGAGGAGTATGGTCCAGTAATTTCAGTGATTGAAAGCAAGTTCGAACCTCTTCCGATTGGAGAAGTAGAAACATTGTTTTTTGCAAATGAGGCACGCATGGAAAAGTTTCAGAAACGATTTGATTCACCTTCGATTAATGTTACTCTAGGTTACAATCCATCTTCGAATCTTTATAATTCGTCCTCAAATAATTTCAGTTCACAAAATCAATCCAATTCTTTTGGAAATCGTGGTGGCTTCAACCGTGGCAGTGGCTACAGTCGTGGAAGCAATGATTCTGACCGCGGCAGTGGCTACAGTCGTGGAGGCAGTGACTTTGGCCGTGGTGGAGTTCGTTGTAATGGCGGTAGAGGACGTGGCCGTTGTGCAAATTTTCAGTGCCAAGTTTGCTTCAGATTTGGTCACACAGCAGCAATGTGTCATTTTCGCTATGATTCTGAATTTCAGCCAAATGCTTCTCTTACTCTGGTGGAACCAGTCTTTCAAAGCAATTCTTCGAACATCTTTGGCTCAGAACAGACTCAGGGAATCAGTTCTCTCAAAGATTCTCAGCCTAGTGCAATGTTGGTTAATTCTGAAAATCAAGATCCTAACTCTACTTCTTAGATACCTGATTCTGGTGCATCATTCCACGTAACTGGAGAGTCTCAAAACATCCAGCAGCTTGGTCCATTTGAGAGGCCAGACCAAATATACATTGGTAATGGCCAAGGCCTTTCTATTAAATCTTCTGGTTTCACTAAGCTTATTTCTCCTATTAATCCTAAAGTCTCTGTGTCCTTGAAACAATTATTACATGTACCTGCCATTACTAAAAACTTAATCAGTGTCAGCAAATTTTCCAAGGATAACAATATTTTCTTTGAATTTTATCCTAATCATTGTGCTGTGAAATCACAGGGAACCAATGAAGTTTTGCTTCAAGGTTCACTGGGTCCTGATGGCCTCTACATATTTCCACATCTTGCTCTCAAAGACTCTGCTTCAGCCTGCTTACTTTCAAATTCCAGTATTGATTCTCCTATTGCGTCTGATTCCATTGTAAATCCTATTTCTGATGTTAAAACAGCACCTAGTACCAGCTCTCAAACTATATGGCACCTTAGATTGGGCCACCCTAATGCTAATGTACTAAGGCTTGTTCTTAATCATTATAATATACCCACAGTTAATAAAACTATATTTGAATTCTGTGCTGCTTGTTGTGTTGGTAAGTCACATAGACTACCATCTTCTCTATCTCAAACTGTATATTTTGCTCCTCTTGAACTTATATACAGTGATTTGTGGGGACCATCTCATGTTTCATCCTCAAATGGTTTTTCTTATTATATCAGTTTTGTTGATGCCTATTCTAAGTTCACTTGGATCTATTTTGTTAAAAATAAATCATAAACTTTTTCTATCTTTCAGCAATTTAAAACCATGGCTGAACTCCAATTTGATACCAAAATTAAGAGTGTTCAAACAGATTGGGGAGGCGAATTTCTACCTCTTACCTCTTTTCTTCAAACCCATGGGATCATTCACAGGCTTATCTGTCCTCACACACATCATCAAAATGGTGTTGTGGAAAGAAAACACAGGCATCGTGTTGAATTAGGCCTTACTCTTCTCAAAAAAGCTTCTCTCCCTTTAAAATTTTGGGATTTTGCCTTCCAAACTGCTGTTTATTTGATAAACAGACTTCCTACTGCCTCTCTTAAATTTCAAGTTCCTTATACTGTTTTGTTCAACAAGTCACCTAATTACAATTTTTTGAGAAACTTTGGATGTTCTTGCTATCCTTTTCCTCTTAGACCCTATAACAAACACAAACTTGATTTCAGGTCACATGAGTGTTTATTCCTTGGTTATTCCAATTCTCACAAAGGCTACAAGTGTCTCTCTCTCCTAATGGCAAATTATATGTTTCCAAAGATGTTATCTTTAATGAGCTAAAATATCCTTACAATGATCTTTTTCCATCTTTATCCAACTCTGCCACATCTTCTAAGGGTGAATTTTTACCTACTGCTCATATCCCCCTTGTTTCATCTTCTTCTAATGAACCCACTTCTTCTTCTCAACATGCTGCAACTAATTCTACTTCTGAATGTGCTAAACCAAATTCTGTTACTAATGAACACTCTAACATTGTTTCTGACATAAATAGAAATCCAAGTGAACTGTCCAGTACCTCTTCTTCTCAGTCTCATACTGTCAGTTCTCCTTCCTCTAATCTTGTTCTTCCCTCAGATAATGTCCATCCTATGCAAACTAGATCCAAGTCTGGAATTTATCAACCTAGGCTGCATCCTTCCCTATTTTTGGCTCATTGTGAACCTAAGACTGTTAAACAGTGTCTTGTTGACCCTCAATGGTTTGCTGCCATGAAACTAGATATGATGCTCTTCTTAACGATAAAACATGGGATCTTGTGCCTCTTCCCAAAGACAGACAAGCTGTGGGTTGTAAGTGGGTCTTCAGAATTAAGGAAAATGCTGATGGGACAGTTAACAGGTTCAAGGCTAGGTTAGTAGCCAAAGGATTTCATCAGGTTGCTGGCTGTGACTTTAATGAAACTTCTCTCCGGTCATAAAACCTGTTACAATCAGGCCGATTATCACTCTTGCTCTCACTTATAAATGGCATCTGTTTCAGCTAGATGTCAACAATGCCTTTTAAAATGGTCATCTTGAAGAGACTATCTACATGCAGCAGCCACAAGGCTTCGAAAGTTCAGATAAAACCTTGGTTTGCAAGCTACAAAAAGCTTTGTATAGTCTTAAACAGGCCCCAAGACGTGGTTTGATAGGCTCAAAGGAACTCTTTTACAGCTTGGGTTTGTGGCTAGCAAGTGCAATCCTTCGTTGCTTGTTTACAAAGACAAAGTTCACACTATCTACATTCTTGTTTATGTTGATGATATTATTATTACTGGTACCTATAATGTTATAATTCAGCAACTCACCACCAAGCTGCATTCCAGTTTTTCACTTAAATAGTTAGGAACACTTGACTATTTTCTTGGTATAGAAATCAAATCAGTGGCTGATGGGACCATTCTATTGACTCAAAGCAAATATATCAGAGATTTGCTTCAGAAAACCAAAATGGCAGAAGCTCAGTCTATTTCTTCCCCTATGACTGCTAATTCCAAGTTAACCAAAGCTGGCTCGGATTTATTCAGTGATCCATCTCTCTGTAGATCAGTTGTTGGTGCTCTTCAATACACAACCATTACAAGGCCTGAGTTAAGCTATGTTGTGAACAAGGTATGTCAGTTCATGGCTAATCCTATGGACTCTCACTGGACAGCTGTTAAACGCATTCTAAGGTACCTCAAAGGCTCTATTCATCATGGTTTGCATTTCAAGGCTGCTTCTTCCTCTCAACCTTTTACTATCAAAGCCCTGTGTGATGCTGATTGGACCTCGGATCCAGATGATAGAAGGTCTACCTTTGGTGCAGTGATCTATTTTGGTCCTAATTTGGTCTCCTGGTGGTCCAAGAAACAGCAAATTGTGGCTAGATCTTCCACTGAAGCTGAATACAGGAGCCTGGCTCAAGCCACAGCAGAAGTCACATGGATTCAAAAATAAGTTAAGTTGTTTAACCGGATGATCTAGTCTATATAATACATAAGTTTGAATATATTGTTGTTTAAAATAAATCAAGCTAAGACTTATATAAAAACTTATTTGATTTAAAAGGTCGAGCTTAGATCATTTTTTTTAAAAAAAAATAACTCTAATAAATATGTTTATTTAAGTAAATACAATCAATATCCTTTTCTCAATTAAGTTATTATATTAATTTTGTTATAATGTATTAAAATCATATAACTATTTGACATTTACTGTGACAACCAAAGTGCAGTAGCTATTACTCATAATCCAGTTCTTCATTCTCGGACTAAGCACATGGAAATTGACATTTTCTTTGTCAGGGAGAAAGTCTTGGCTAAAGAGCTCAAAGTGTATCATATTCCTGTTATAGATCAATGGGCTGATGACCTCATTAAACCTCTGTCACCAACTCGATTTCTTTTTCTTAGGACCAAACTCAATGTTGTTGAGTCCATTTCTGATTCTCAACCCCATTGAGTTAGAGGGGGGTATTAGTGTATTAAGACAGTTAGAGGTAGTTATATCTGTTAGGTGTTAATTCTGTTAGGACTGTCAGTGATTCAGTTAGGTTTGTTAGAGCTGAATCTGTTGTAATTTTGTTATTCTCTTTTCTCCATATATAGAGGAACAGAGTCTGTTGTATAGCTATAATGAATGCTACACATTCTGCATCAATAATATACAGTCTTTCTTCTTTCTTTTTCAATCTTTAATACTAGAGAGGCACTGAAGGGGGATTGGGATCTCAAGGAAGTGGTTAGTTTAATATATTTCCAGTGCGATAATCAAAGGCATTTGGGAGGAAAACTTTGACATGTATGGATATAAAATGGAAAAGGGAGACGAAAGGGGGATAAGGAAAATATAGAGAAGATTGAGGGAGGTGCAAGGTATTTGTTACCCTGTGTTATGTAGTTTCTATTTCAATTCACTGTAATCCATTCATTCCAGATTTCCAGTGTAAAATCCACCACAGGTACTGATATCACACTAATATCAGCATATCATAACAGTGTGTTTTGATCCAGTTTCTATCATATTGTTATTTTATTGGTAAATTAAAGTGGGCAGTCCCCTTTACTAAGTAGTTTAGATGAAAACAAAGGTTTGGCCATTTTTAAATTTGGTGTCACTCAACCATATTCTTCTAGTCTTAACTAATGATTGAGGCTACAAAAAGTACAAGTGAAAAGGGTAGGAAGTTATTATTATTCAGAGTATTAGATAGCAACTGGAAAAGATAACTTGAGGCTGTTATTATATTGGTTAATGGAATAATTACATTAATCATATTATTGATATTTTAATTCTTTCAAAAATAAACTAAGCTTGAAGATTGACTAATAGTCATCCATTTAAAACTTGAGGGTTAAGAAATAAAAATCTCAATCTTCTGGCAAGATTAATTTATAAAGGTGACCAGAGTTATTCACTTTCTCTGTTGTTGTTGTTTTTTTTTTTAATTAATAGGAGGAGAGGAAAAGGTTACCTATGTTCCCTTATCGGGATGAATTGCTCGAAGCTGTTGATAATCACCAGGCATGGTCTCCCCTCTCTTCACCCTCTATTCCTTTCTTTCCTTTTCCCATATTTTTTTTTCTATTACTTTTTATATTTTGGTTTTGACAATGAATGAATTTCATCTCTGTTGTCAGTGAACTGTTCTATATTTGTATTCATTTGATTCCATTACCTTTTTATTAGTATTTTGTTGCATACAAATGTATATTCATTCAAATTAACTTTGAATAATCTCTTTATATAGGTACTTGTAATTGTTGGAGAAACTGGTTCCGGAAAGACGACACAGATCCCCCAATATCTTCATGAAGCTGGCTACACAAAGCGTGGAATAGTACAATTTAATTTCTTTTTATGTGATTACAATAGATGAATTTCATCTGAAAACCTTACTTAATGACCCCATTATATTAACTTTTGTTTTACGACGTGTAAATATTGATGAGGCAGTGCTACTTTGTCAATTTTCATTTTTCTCTATTTCTGTGCTGTATGCCTTGTCGACTATTATTTAGAAAATGTGGAACAAGTAGCTATTTTTTTGTTTTTTCATGTATGTTACTTTATTTCCTAAAAAACATTTCAAGAACAGTGGCTGTGGTTTAAGAATTAATTTTGATTGGGTCGTTCAACTGTGAATGCTTGAAACTTTGCACGTCTTGTAAGTTTATTATGCTCTCTGAAGGAAACAAGCAAGCATAAGGTGGTTATATTTTTGTGCAGATTGCATGTACTCAGCCACGACGTGTTGCGGCTATGAGTGTTGCTGCTCGAGTTTCTCAAGAAATGGGTGTTAAATTAGGACATGAGGTAGGCTGCCTCCATTATTAAATATATTAACACAGATTCTTTGTTGGTTATTATTATAAGTTTTATTTGCTTTTAAGATTTCCTATTTCTTAGAAAATGGATATGATTATGTACATAAGTGGTAAATTTTAACTTCTCTTTAATATGTAATTTGATTACGTACATATCTCTCTTTCACGTGTCTTAGTCTTTCAAATGTGTAATTCAAACTTTTTAATTGTAGGTTGGTTACTCCATCCGTTTTGAAGATTGTACATCAGAGAAGACTATTCTGAAATACATGACGGATGGAATGTTACTGAGGGAATTTCTTGGTGAGCCGGATTTGGCAAGTTATAGGTGAGCTTATATTGGATTCATATTTGGGGTTTAGTTGGATGCAGTATGATTGTTCTCTTATTTTATGTTTGCAAATGTTGCAGTGTTGTGATGGTGGATGAGGCTCATGAAAGAACACTCTCAACTGATATTCTGTTTGGATTAGTAAAGGTGGGCAGAAAATTCTCGTGACGAGCCAAATTTGCATACCTTATTTATAATTCTAGCAGTTTGAGAGTCGAGACAATTAAATTCTATTCCTTGAACAATTAGCATTTTGATTGTGATATTCAAGCACTTTGGGCATATATTTGATTGAGTCTAGTGCAAGTGTTTTTCTATACATGTAAGAAATCTGACATGGTGTTGATTGCATGGATTATTTTGTTCTATAGTGCCGTGCAATTATTTTATTTGGTTACTGGTCAATCTCTAACTCATCAATGCATGGTCTTTGCTCATATTTGAATGTATTTGATGAGCATGTTCAGGTTAAATGAATAAATAATCTTATTTGTAGTTGTTCATTATAATATCCTCCTGTGTACTTACCCTGTTTTTGGAGTAAATAATCATTTTGGTCCCTGGAAGTGTATAGTATTGTCACATTAGTTCCTGAACTACGGAAATTTCAAATAAGTCCAGTAAATTTCTAGTTGTTTAATCCTTAAACTTAACCACATACTATCATTTTGGTCCCTAATATATTTATATCATCACTTAAGTTGCTTATTTTTTTTTGAATTTTGGATTAATGTGGTTGATGAATTACACTTTCAGGGACTTATTTGAATATGCATTCAGGGATTAAAATGTGCAACTTAATTGATGATATTAATATATGTTTAGGGACCAAAATGATAGTATGTGGTTAAGTTTAAGGACTTAAATTAAACAACTAGAAATTTACGGGACTTATTTGAAATTTTCGTAGTTCAGGAACTAATGTGACAACACTATACACTTCCAGGGACCAAAATGTGACAGTGGAATATACATTCAGGGATTAAAATGGTTGCTTACTCTGTTTTTGTTACAGGATATTGCTCGTTTCCGGCCTGATCTCAAGCTGCTGATATCAAGTGCTACACTTGATGCAGAGAAATTCAGTGATTACTTTGATTCTGCGCCAATATTCAGAATTCCAGGGAGGCGATATCCTGTTGAAATAAGCTATACCAAGGCTCCAGAAGCTGATTACTTAGATGCAGCTATTGTCACATCACTTCAAATCCATGTCACTCAACCTCCTGGAGATATATTGGTATTCCTTACTGGTCAAGAAGAAATTGAAACGGCAGAAGAAATCTTGAAGCATCGAACTAGAGGCTTGGGGACTAAAATTTCTGAGTTAATAATATGCCCTATATATGCCAACCTTCCAACTGAACTACAAGCTAAAATATTTGAACCCACTCCCGAAGGGGCACGAAAGGTTGTCCTTGCTACTAATATTGCAGAAACGTCATTGACAATCGATGGGATCAAGTATGTTATTGATCCAGGATTCTGTAAGATGAAAAGTTATAATCCAAGAACAGGAATGGAGTCTTTGCTAGTGACTCCCATCTCAAAAGCTTCAGCAAATCAAAGAGCTGGTCGTTCTGGAAGAACGGGTCCTGGAAAGTGCTTCCGACTGTATACTGCATACAATTATCACAATGATTTGGATGATAACACTGTACCAGAAATACAGCGGACTAACCTTGCAAATGTAGTTTTGACTTTAAAAAGTCTTGGTATTCATGACTTATTGAACTTTGATTTTATGGATCCCCCACCTGCTGAGGCCTTATTGAAAGCTTTGGAGCTTCTATTTGCCTTAAGTGCGTTAAATAAGCTTGGTGAATTAACTAAGGTGGGTAGACGGATGGCAGAGTTCCCACTTGATCCAATGTTGTCAAAAATGATAGTGGCTTCAGAAAATTATAAGTGTTCAGATGATATCATTTCTATTGCTGCTATGCTTTCGGTTGGAAACTCAATATTTTACCGTCCAAAAGATAAACAAGTACATGCAGACAATGCAAGGCTGAATTTTCACACTGGAAATGTGGGAGACCATATGGCGCTGCTAAAGGTTCTGTTTCTTCTGACTTATTTTCCTGTATTTTGTTGGTTATCATCTTTTCTATATCCATATTTCCTTTGTGAAATGTTAGACTCTATTTTTGATCTAATTATAGATTGAATATTTATTTTGTGCTTGTTGTGCATTTACTTTTTCACCTGGGTGGAACATGGCCAGATTATCATTGGATTCCATATTTGTTTATAATTGATAATTGGTGTTTCTTCAGTCTAGATTTTTACCGAACCTTATTATTATTATTATTATTATTATTATTATTATTATTATTATTATTATTATTATTATTATTATTATTATTATTATTATTATTATTATTCAGGTCTACAATTCATGGAAGGAGACCAATTATTCAACGCAATGGTGTTATGAGAATTATATACAGGTATGGATTAGTGAAAATGCTGGAAGAAAGTAGTACACACGTCTGTACATTGTTAAGTACAATAAGTAGTGATAATTTAGAAATGTTACTCTAGTTAACTATTTCTAAATTTAATTTTGTTTAATTGTTAGTTCATTTAGAAAACATTTGAGTTTAAATATAATAATCTTGGACAATCTGAAGACTGTAAAATTTATTATTACCATAAAAAAAAACTACCTCCATCTTCTCCTTATTGATTGTGGAGATGTATGATGCTTTTGTGGTAAATTTTTGTGGTGTTAGGTTGATAGCTACTTTAGTGGGTTTTCTTTTGCAAAGAGATTAGCTAGTTTTGTGAAGTTGTACTTAGTACTTACTACTTGTCCTTTTCTTTTTATTGATTTACTTTTTCTTTTTTGGGTTTCTTGAAGGATATCTTACCATTTCTTTTATAACATTTTAATTTATTCTACTGATAGTATTTGTTTCATAAAAGAACAGTTTAGAACTTGTATGTGAGCTTATGACAATGCTGTCCATGTTTAGTTCCCCTGTCACTTTGAATCACAAATGAACTATTTCAACAATGATCTGTCAGTGAAATGATAATGATTTATGGTTGTTACAATTTGATACTTTGGTCTTCTTTTTCCTTTGTTAAAATGCTTTTATACATCCGTGCATTGATTTCTGCTGTAATATTCTAAATTTGTTTGTTATTTTGATGTTCAGGTAAGGAGTATGAAACGGGCTAGGGATATCCGTGATCAACTGGCAGGTCTTTTAGAGAGGGTTGAGATTGAACTAACTTCAAATGCTAATGATTTAGATGCCATCAAGAAATCCATTACATCTGGTAAACTTATAAGACTAATAATTTCTTGCAATGCAGATCTTTTTTAGTGTACTGAATCTAATTTTTAACTGTAGCAGGGTTTTTCCCACACTCTGCACGGCTCCAAAAGAATGGATCATATCGAACTGTTAAACATTCACAGACTGTTCACATACATCCTAGTTCGGGGCTGGCACAGGTACATGTCTTTTATGTTGCTGATAACATCTGTTGCTTTAATGGACTGCTCCCTTCCCTATTTTTAGTTAACATCAAAAGAGTTGTGTTGTATTATTGAAATAAACAATTCAAATAAATTGAACCAATTCTTTTTTTGTAAACGTGACCTTGCCCACTCCTTAAGAGTAACAAGTGATCTTGCTTTGCCTTTGTCCTCATGTAATAATGCTTTACCTTGTGCATTTTTTATGTAATGAATAATGCATACAACATCCTATGACTATCACAAGTGTAATTCAGAAACTAACCCACTGCACTTACAACAAAGGTGATGCCTACTAGGCGTCGATACCTTTCCAGGTCTTTCAATGGCTCCTTGACCTGGAAGAAGCTGGACATTAGGGTCATAGGGAGCATTCAGAGAACTGACGAGCATATTGGTCTCATCAAGGTCCAATGCATACTTATTTTGAGTAATGGCAACACCGAAATGGGTCTAGGCAACCACAATTCCCAACAAATATTTGAGAGGGTCCAAATCTTTGTTTGAAATTGACGGTTGGTATAGATGGTTTTTTAGGTGCTGGATGCCAACCTCATCATCGCTATTGTCAACATAGACAACAAATGTAATGGCCTTCAGGAGAATGAATGAAGAAAATAGAGTGATCGGCCATGCCAATTGTAGCAAGACAGAACTGTAATGTCATACCAGGCCTAGGGGGGATGTTTCAAACCATGAAGAGAATGGCACAACTGACAAATGAGGTGACAAGAGAAATAGGAGGGAGATAAATGCTCATAATTTAACATACAAGCATAGAGAGGATTAGGATTGTGAGAGGACCAAATACCTCTGCATAACGAAATGGGAAGCCCAAGTGCAGGTGATGTTCTTGGACAGTTGATTGGGGCAAGAGATGAATCTAAAGGATTGGATGGAGGAGACACGGGTTTGGGTCAAGATTGTTGCTGGTATATGGTCAAAGGAGGTGAAGTGCAAACAATGAATTAATGACTGAAGCTGGTGCAACAAAGGGTATAGAGGAGACAATGAGGGATGGGAGTTCTGTGGGCAGAGTAGCATTGTTCTCAGCTGAAGGAGAAGGGGCTGGTTTTGAAGGAGAGAAGAGCTGGCTTCAAACCTTTTGTAGAGTAGCCAAAAAAAACACATTTGAAAGAGTGATAATCATTTAGGTAATTGATTACTTTGAAAGAATGCTCTTTAGTAATTGATTACTGGTCATAGATAATCAAATACTCAAGGTAACCTAACAGTAGTTGATGGATAATCTATTAGTTGGAGATTACTATAGTTATATAGCCCAAACGGAATCTATTACAAAGTTTTCAACTTTTAAGAAAATTTTCCAACATAATTTTAATATCAAAGACAAACATAATAATGTTAGAAATTCCCACATCGTCTACCTCGATTCTCGGGGTGCAGCTTATATATTTGTTGGACAACTTCACTTAATGTCAATTGGTTTTATGTTGGAATCTAACATGGTATCAGAGCCTATTGCCCATCTTGGTTTTATGTTAGGAAGTCCCACATCGTCTCCCTCAATTCTTGGAGGTGCAGTTTAAATATCTGTTGAACAATTTTACTTAATGTCAAATGGTTTTAAGATAGAATCTAACATTATCAAAGCCTATAGCCCATCTTTGTTCTTGCCTATTTAGTAGGCTCACCTGTTCTGGCATCTGTGATGGGGTGTGTTAAGAAGTCCCACATTCTTGCCTCAATTATTGGGGTGCAGCTTATATATCTGTTAGGCAACTTCACTTAATGCCAATTGGTTTTAAGATGGAATCTAACAAATCATGCCAAAGCCATCATTAATCTAAGAGATATAATTAAAATCACTTAAGACTTGATAAACCCTAGGACCCTCAATGTTTATTTATTAAAAGATAATACAAATTACATCCAAATGAAAATTCTAACCTAGAAGTTGAATTATCAAAATATAAGAATTTGCAAATGTGGATGTTCTCTATGGAGAGTCTTCATCATCTAGAGGAACAACTTGAATAGCATGATATTTAGTGCTATGGAGTTGAATATCTTCTTCACTAACTGTAATATTGATGTAATTTTAACCTGGTCCTGTTATGATCATAAAGGAACTATTATTTTTTCTTAGTATGATCTGTGGCTGAGCTTGAGCCTTAAATTTTTAGAGAAATCCTAACAACTCAATCTGGTGTGTGCGCGTTTTTATTGAAATTTGAGGCAATTTGAAAAGAGAATCAATCAACTTTATGTTGCATTAATGTGCATTAACACTTATGAAGTTGGGACTGCTATTGGTCTTGTAAAGAAAATCTTATAGTTTCTCTCATTTCATTGTTTTCTCTTTGTTTACCTTTCATAGGTTCTTCCCAGATGGGTTGTATACCATGAATTAGTACTCACAACCAAGGAATATATGAGACAGGTATTCCTAACTGTTAACCAATTCAAATGTTTCACGACTTCTTTCAATGGATGTGTCAATAGCTGAAATCACATACACAAATTGCAGGTGACGGAGTTGAAGCCAGAGTGGTTGGTGGAGATAGCCCCCCACTATTACCAGCTTAAGGATGTTGAAGACTGTATGATCTCTCTTTCTGTCTCTTCATCTTTATATTGCCATTATATTTTTGCAAGGAGTCAACAACATTTTGTTTATAATATAGATCATAAAGAATCAGGTTATAGATTACATGCAAACAAGGTTCTTGTCATTAGTTTGTGAAGTATAATCCCTCATTTTTTAATATGGCCCATTCTAATTTATAGGATGACATGCTGTTAATTTGTTTTTCGGCCGTTTAATGTAACTATTGTAGTATCTCCCTTTTCATTTAACACTTTATAAGATATTAGGGAGATTAATAGGAGAATGCTACAAGAGAATATAATGTTGCTCTTTTGATTTAACCTACCTTGTGTAACTTAATGGATAGTTAATTAGATAATTTGTTACATATCCCTTCTTTTATAATTAGACTGCTTGCAAAGTCGTTATACTGCTGACTGTTGGTAAGAATTATTGTTATACCATGAGTTAATTCGTTGAACATTTAAATAAATTCAAATTTAACCTATAAGTGCCAAAAAAAGGTAATTGTAATAGTGAGCTAGGGAATATATTTTGGTCAATCAGCGTATAGCATAGTAATCAATTTTAAATTTGTTGATTGTTATAACAAAAATAGTTTGTTGATTTATGCCATATGCCATAAACTTTTATTCTCTTAAGCTATTGAGTTGTTGAATCAAATTTTGTGGCAGCATATTCCAAGAAAATGCCTCGTGGAGCAGGACTTGCATCGTAGGGCAGATAGTGGGCATCTTTACATATGCTTTGGGAGGAGAAAGTACTTTTATGAAGTCAGGGGGGGGTAAAAAAGTGTCACTCTTAAACATGGGAGATGTATTTGTAAATATTTTTTGGCTGTAATTTATACTATAGCATGCATATTGTATATTTTCTTGTTGAAATTGGCTTAGACTGTAGTAACCCTCACATGCTATAGTAACTCTTCCTTGGTGAGTGGTGATTTCATTTACATACAAACTTTGTCATGTAAGTTTCAGTTTCATTTTTTTGTAACAAGTGTTCAATTTTGTTAGTATTGCTATTTTAATATTGTATACAATCCTTAAGGGGCACTGTTTTAATCCAGAAATATTCAGAGCGGCATGTATTTACTTCCGATTGTACAGATTCATTTGATCTGGCAGATGATTTTTCAATATTGTTCTCTATCATTTTGATTTTATTTGTAACGCGTGACTTTTGTTCTGCCAATGTTGCACTTCAGATTTTTTTTTTTCCCTCACATTTAATGCTCCACTTTATAATATTGTCTTAAAATCTGATGGGATTTTCAACACTATATATTTTATTTTAATGACAAAAATACCCCTGCTGCAACTTTAACTTTCACGGCATGGTTTGTTTTCATTTTGTTGTGAAAGAGTGGGGTATTGGACATTGTGGAGGTTGTAGCCGTTGTTGGGTGTGCATTTGTGGGTAATGGTAGAGGTGTTCATTGTTTACTTTCGTTGGAGCATTGTTGGTGGTGGTTGGTGATGGCTGGTGGTGGCGTTCATTGTTTTAACTATACGGATTACCTAATCCGTATAGATGATACGGATTACATAATTCATAACAACATTTGACGAAAATGACGCTTACAGATTAGGTAATCCATTAGCTTTATATGGATTAACTAATCCGTGTAATATATATGGATTAGCTAATTTGTATAAATCTTATGGATTACCTAATTCTATGATTCTTACGGATTATGTAATCCATATGCTTCATACATATTAGTTAATCCGTATGAAACATATGAATTACATAATCCGTAAGAATCATACGGATTAGGCAATTAGTATGATTCATACGGATTAGCTAATCCATATGAAACATATAGATTAGTTAATTCATATGTATTATTAAGTGGGTTTTTTTTATAATTTTAGAAAATAATTTTAAAAAGGATTATAATAGATTATTATTAATTGAAAAAATAAATTTGTGTATCCCTTAAAATTTCGGGATGAATTAGTATGAATAAATTGGATAATTAGGTATGTTATGATTTATTGTGATTGTTTTGGTTACTACATTTTTGAAAATTGGATGTTTTATGACTTTAATGTTGTTAATATTGATATTGTATTTTCTATGAATTTGTAATATTTTATGACTTAAATGTTGTTAAATATTATTATTTTGCATAACTTTGGATTGTCCATGTAAGAATTATTGTTTGATTTGTTAAGATAAACAGCGACGAGTGGATGTATAAAAGTATTATGTCTGAAGATATTTATATGAATGAAGACGTTGAACAAAAAAATGATGCGCTAGAAAATGATCATTGTTCAATTGATTGTTCTGCAGCGTTTAAGACACCAGAGGTATTGATATGATTTTGAGTTTAGTTAAAGTTGTTAAACAAATGAATTTAGTTGATTAAAAATGAATTATCCGTTTTGGTAAGTATTCCATTCCCACGAGGACGTATTGAAATGGGCTCGTACAGTTGCATATGAGAATTGTTTTGTAGTTGCCATAATGATGAGTGATATGTCAAATGGTAAGTTGGGAACAACATCATATGTTTTAATTGGTTGTGAAAGGAGTAGAAAGTATAGATCATGGAAAAAAGGTTTGGTACCATCAACAACTAGCACTAGAAAATGTGAATGTCCTTTTAAGCTGCAAGTCAAACCAGTCCTAGGAGGTCAAGGGTGGATTGTGAATGTAATATGTGGTAGTCATAATCATGTTTTGGCTAGGTCATTCTGTGGACACCCATATGCTGGTCGACTAACTGATGAGAAGAAGATCATTGTTGGTGATACGACAAGGTCAATGGTGAAACCCAAGAATATTCTGTTAACTTTGAAGGATCACAATGCCAATAATTATACAAGTTTGAAGCAAATATACAATGCAAGATATGCATATTGAACGCGTATTAGATGCAATAATACTGAAATGCAACAATTATGAAACTTCTTCAACGCGACTTGTATATTCATTGACATAGATTGAAGGATGAAAATGTTGTACGTGACTTATTTTGGGCACATCCAGATACAGTCAAATTGAGCAATGCATATCATATGGTGTTCTTCATAGACAGTACATACAAAACAAACAGGTATAGACTTCCGTTACTTGACATTGTTGGTGTCACACCTACTGGTTTGACATTTTCTGCTGCATTTGTCTATTTGGAGGCCAAACGTATAAACAATGTTGTGTGGACCCTCGGACGATTTAGAGGGATATTTATGAAAAATGAATTTTTCCCATAGGTCATTGTTACTGATAGAGATTCAACATTGATGAGCGCCATCAAAATAGTTTTCCCTGAAGCAACAAATTTATTGTGTCGGTTTCACATTGAAAAGAATGTGAAGGCAAAATGTAAAACTTTTATTCATCAAAAGAACGCTTGGGACCACGTCATGGAAGCATGGGGGAGTTTTATTGATTGTGGTACTGAGAAATAATATGGTGATTGCCTTATGAAGTTTGAGATTGCTTGTTCACTATGACCAACATTTGTTGATTATGTGAAAGACACATGGTTGCATCCTCACAAAGAAAGATTTGTAACCGCATGGACAAATAAAGTGATGCATTTGGGGAACACCACCACTAACAGGTAGCCGAAGTTTTAATTTTGTTTACTTTGTCATTTGAATAACTTTGATTTTTTCAATGTATTGATATGTTGTCATTAAACGCAGGCTTGAGTCTGCTCATTGGACTTTTAAGAGGCTACTACAGAATAGCCTTGGAGATTTATGTAGTGTCTGAGATACGATAAATAATATGATGACGTTGCAACATGCTGACATAAAGGCATCATTGGAAAGAAGCATCAATGTAGTCAGACATGTACTTAAAGTAACATTATACAAGAGACTGATCGGCATGGTGTCCAGGTATGCGTTAAACCAGATTGCGGATGAGTTTGAACGAGTTCATTATGCGGAAAAAAACCCCTCTCGTTGTGGATGTGTGATGCGAACTGTAACACCCTCCTAAATTCATTATATCTGTGCATTTTCTTATAACTATGCATTCTTAGACAAATGACTAAAATATCCTTGAACAATTTTACAAATGACAATTAGGTCCCTAGGATAAGTGACCAAAATGCCCTTGAATGTTTTACCAAATGACCAAAATATCCTTTTAGCTCTGATAAGGTCAGATAACTTCAGTAAAAGTATGGAAGCATGACAAAAATCTGGTATGCTCCTAAATAAGAAATTAGTGACATTTTAGTAAAGAAAAACTATGAAATAGAATTTTCAGAAATATTGAAAGATAACTCCAAAAGAATGGGATACAGACTAATCTGAGTTTTACAAAAACACAGAAACAGTTGGAGAATTTTCCTTTAATTATAGAAAGAATGGATTCTTGAATAAATGGTCTATACATTTTTCTAATTAAAAAACAAAAATTAATAAATAAGAATTTAGAAAAGTCATTAGAAGGAAGTTAAGAAACATTCCAAAATTATTACTAAAACTTAAGCTAGTTTCTACTTAATTTTAGACATTTTACCTCCAAGAAAACAAATTGAATTGAGGCTTTCATAAATTATAGAAATGCTTTTGATTAATTTAAGAAAATATGTTAAGTAAAACAAACATTAAAAATTAAAGTGTTAAATCCTTAAGTTATAATTAAGTTACAATACAAAGCTTAAGTAAAATCCAATAGCATTAAAATCTTGAGGTTGGCCGTGCACATCCAAGAAGAAGCAAAAAAACTTTGGAAAATGGTAGAAGGGAGTACTTGGACGGTTAAGGATGAAAAGGCCAAGAAAATAAACCACTTGGAAAGCTAGATAGTGACATAGGGTAATAAAATCTAATAAACTTCAAGAAGAAAAGAAAAGCAAGATAAGGCACTAAAAGATATAGCTGCACGGACCAGCAAAAGAAATCAGTAGAAATTTCATGAAAAACAGCCACATGTGGAGATCTAAAGCAATAACCAATAGGAGGGAACCAACTAAGAGTAAGGTAATTATAAAGCTTAAGATATTTTCCATTTAAAACTAAGTAAATAAAGCATA